>CM053784.1:547010798-547435798 GCA_028749045.1 Cupressus sempervirens
AGTTAGGTTATATATCCGTTTATCACTATTGTTAATTCAATGGATTAAGTAAAAGCTTTGGTGAATGTGATAAGGTTTTTGTAGTAGTGAGAAGGGTTTTGAATGATAAATTCTAATAAGAATTGCTGATAAAATTTGTTGTAAGGAAAAAAATTAGATCTAAGAATTCGCTATAGACTCTAAACCCCAATGGATTAGGCACTGATCAAATTTGATTTAGCTAAAAGAGAAAAGTATCACAAATGGTTGTCAAAATGCAACATCAAATCAATTTTCAAAGTTGGCCAGTGCTTATCTACATTGAATAGTTTAGCTTCAGTTAGCCACTATTGCTGAGAACACTTGCAGATCTATAGAAGAATTTTTAGTGATACCTATTATATGGGATGTGTTTATCAAGTTATCAAGAATTGTGTATGTATTTGAGGATTTGAGATGAGAATTAGAATGAAACTAAAAATAATCCTCATATAGTTTTCATAGTCTTGAATCATCCCTGGGTCTACCCACCCTGGTTTTGCAGTGCCAGAAGAGTAGAAAACCACCTTTGGTTTTGTTGAAGTTGGGCCCAAATGCTTTGCACATGCAATTGTTAATAAGAATTGGCTAGTCTTTAGATTGTGTGAGTACTATCATCTTGGTATTAAGCATTTTTTTTTCTTAGTAGTTTTAAAACACCAACAAGTAGGAAGATGAAGACAAAAAGAAGGAAGAAGAAGAAAAGAAAACAAAGAAGAAGATGAAGATAATAGAAAGGAATAAGAAATGAGGAGAAAAGAAGAAGTTTAAAGATTAAAACACAACTAGAAGGTTTCGATTCATGAATCAAAATTTGAACCTCAACTCAAGCATGTCACAACAAAATTTGATAAAGTTGAGTTCCAACATGAGGCTGACATTCTATTACTTACACTTAAGAAAGGAAATTCTTCTATGATAAGAACACCATCCATTACATTAGATGATGATGATAAAAAAATCCTATATCATCACTAAGAAAAATATTGGAGAAGAATAAAAAGATTAGAAATTTTGAGAAAACCTTAGAATATGTTGTTGATAAACTACAAAGGATAGTCATGCACACAAAGATAGAGAAAGACCTGAAGTTAAAAGAAAAAGAGTTAGTGAAAATATTTGATAATAAATACACTATTCTATAAGACATTGCACCAGCTCAAACCCAAATCAATCACTATGAAAAATTGTTTGCTACTATATGCAACAATGTGAGAAATTATATGCAGACCCTTGATACTATCATCAAGTAATTAAGAAGATGTCTAGAAGAAGGAAGGAGATTGTATGGAAAATAAACTATGTTATACAATCATCTAAGACATATGAATGATGAGATCAATGCACTAGTGTCAATAAATCCTTTGAACTAAGGTTGACCTAACAATCATTTGTAAATCCTCTAACTAGGTGACATTCTAATGGAATATTCTTAATTATTTTCACAAGGCTCACTCCTAATAGGGTGATTAAACCCTCTAATTATGTCACATTTAACAATGTGTATTGTAACCTTTAAAAGGGTTGTCCTTTCACAAGGTATCAATTAAGAATAGTGAGATTTAGTAGCATGTTTGGTGTAGGGGCACACTCAAATGCATCTTCATTGAGGAAATAATACATTAAAACTTCTCCATTTTATCTATGTAATTATTCCTAGATGTAAGACCAAGGGACACATTATGCAATTATAAATCTTGTCATATAACTTGGGTAAGGGGAAACTTTAGTTTAGAATTAAAAGGACTAGGTGTCAAGAGGTCTATATTATTTTTTTAAACATCATCTAAGTCCTTTAGTATGCAAGATATAATGACTACTTTCTTTTGAAAGCTTCTTGCTAAAAATTGTCAAAAGTTGTCAAAGTTGCTAATGAGTAACTTTTTGCAATTTAAGTTGCTTTTATGAAAAATCTTTCCAAACCACCTTTTGGTTGAAGGAAATATTAGATAATGTAGAAATAGGATGGAAAACATTTCTAAAGATATGTTTGAATTGATATTGTATGGAGGAAGCATTGAATCAATAAGAAAACTAAGATTTTTGTTTATTCTTGTTGTTTATTGGCATTGTACAAATTTGTATGGACTAAGATCACTAGATGAGTCACATGGTAAGATAGGGGATTGAATCACCTTTTATTTTCATCTTTTTTGAGGATTTTAAGTAAAGTGATAAACAAGTTAGGAAGGTTTTGGTACTAACTGGTCTAGAACAAGCCCATATCTAGGGTTTCATCTTCTTTTGCTCATATCTTACAAAGTAACCATGGGAAAAATCTAATCCTTGGTAATTTTTAAAATATGAAAATGTAATTTAAATTTTTGGTGGTTATAGATTAGATTAGTGTAGAAGTTGATGAAAGCTCAACCCCACAATCTCAAGAATCGCCTGCATGCAAACACCTATTACACAAAAAGAGAAGAAAAAGCTATGGAGGTAGGAATTGCACGATCCATAGATGAGACATTCTTGATGACCAAAAATAGAGATTGCTATTATCAAAAGTGAATGAGTTAATTTACAAAGAGATCAATCCTTATAAAAGGAGATCAAAACCTAGAAAGGGTAACCTAAAGCCTAAAAAAGCTAGGTTGTACATTATAATTAATAAAATATTAATTATATGTACCTACAAGATAGCTTAAGAAAATTAGAGTGATAGGAAACTTATTTAATAAAATCAAAGTGATTTAATTAATAAGTGAAAATAACTAATTACTCTAACACCCCCCCTTAAGCGAAGCTGAAGAGGTAAGCTAACCTAGCACAACTATGAAAGAAGAAAAATGTGTCCTGACAACAAGGCTTGATGAGGTACCCTACACAAGAAAATCTCTATAAATTGGAGAAATAGAGAAAACCACATGGGAAAAACCCTACTCCAAAAAGACATAGCAAAGAATCTTCCAGAAGATAGGAATAAAGAAATATCATGAAGAGAACCACTGAAGCAGAAGAAGCTACAAAAATTTGTCAAAATGTTGATCTATAGAACCTCTATGGAAGAAGAAGGCACGAACTGATCGTGTCTATATGGTAGATCATCCATCTCACCAAAATGCATAGGTAGCTAGCCACTGCAATCACCTACTATGTAGGATCAGGAGCTAAATACATAGCTCACACTAACAAATCATCAAACCAAGGAAGCATTAGAACCAACAATATAACCCCCCCTTAATGCAAACGGGGTGAGGTGACAAGAAACTGAAAAGGTGGGCCAAAAATCTCCTATAATATAGGAACCAGACACATCGAGAGTGAGGTATAGACACCTATAAAGGCATGTGTCATCAACATTGCATGAGGAAAAAGAGAAAGAGGGCACAAAATGACAAACAACTATCCCCCCATGGCACTTTATAAAATAGTGCGAGTACAATGAATCACAATGATGAAAAGGATCCTGAAATGGAAGAGTTGCACTTTATCTTAGTGTGTTTGCATAAAGATGCTTATAATTGATATCAATAATGATCAGAAAAGACAGTTGATTGGTACAACATAAATTATAAGCCAAAAAAAAGCATCTGAAGCAACAAAATCGATCCCTAGATGTGAAACAGCTAGGATATCCACCAGAATGCAAAAATGCATAAGATTGAATAAAAGGTTCCTAGAGTAGAATCTAGAACAACAACTAGCATAACTAGAAAGAGGATGGAAATAACTTTCCAATGATATAAACAAGTCCAAAATCAAAGATTGAATGCTCAAGATATGCCTCTTGGAGTGCAAAATAGAACATCTAGCTTTGACTACCAAAATAGGCAAACAAGCTACATCAAAAGTCCAAATAACTAGCACCATCATGATGGGCTCAGAAAGAGATTTCTAATGATATAATATTTGTCAAAAAATACCTCCATATGACAAAGATACAACCAAAAAAGCATAGACAACTTTTAAGACAAAACAAATTATAGAAATGATGGTTTGAAAGCCATCAAATTTCAGCCCAAAGATGGATGATGTCAGCACCTGCGGCTGTCACACCTGCGTCAGTGCCTTGCTAATGTCACTACTCTATCAATACTTTGCTGATGTAGCATCCATTTTTGGAAGATTTAAAAAGGTTTTTTTTAATAAAATAAAAATCCTTTCCTCGAAAAGTGTGCCAAAATCTGGTAGCAAATTTTTGCCTCAAATTTCAATTATGTCCAAATTGGACAAATTTTATATGGAAATAGGGGTTTTTGGATGCTACAAATTGAACAATGAGGTCCGTTTGGGCTCAAAAAGAACCAAAAAAAATGACCCCTCCCAAGTCCATTACAAAATAATTTTGAAAACTGAAACCCTCTGAAATAAAAGGCACAGTTCTGAAAGCCAAGAAAAATCTCTCATAAATTAAATAGGGGCATGAAGATCTGGAGCTCTGATACCATGTAGAAGTTGATGAAAGCTCAACCTTGCAACTCCCATGAATCACTTGCATGCAAACACTTGTTACAGAAAGAGAGAAGAAAAAGCTATGGAGGTAGGAATTGCACGATCCATAGATGAGACATTCTTGATGAGCAAAAAGAGAGATTGCTATTATCAAAAGTGAGTAAATTAATTTACAAAGAGTTCAATCCTTATAAAAGGAGATCAAAACCTGAAAAGGGTAACCTAAAGCCTAAAAAAGCTACGTTGTACATTATAATTAATAAAATATTAATTATATGCACCTATGAGATAGCTTAAGAAAACTAGAGTAATAGGAAACTTATTTAATTAAATCAAAGTGATTTAATAAGTGAAAACAACTAATTATTCTAACAATTAGTATTGGTAGCTAGAGTTATTAGCAAAACCCTAGTGTTAATCTTAGATTTGTTTTGACATATGAGTTACAATATACTTAAGTCATTTACTTAGTTCATGCCAAACAAGTAATTTATGCCAAGCATAAGTTGTGAGATACTATATGTTGAGCAAGAGATATACAATATATCCTGAGTAAATAGTAAGTACCGAGTCACTTGAGTGCTGAGAAGATAGTAAGTGTCAAGTCATTTAGATGTGGAGTGATTAGTGGATGTCGAGTCATTTAGAGGTTGAGTTACGAGATTTAAGAGACAATGGATGTCGAGCATCTTACACTTCAAAAGCTGAGTAATATAGTTTTGACATAGTTGTTTGTAATGGTACAAAGTACTATATAAACCATTTTTGAACCAACTTAAGGATTATTTTGTGATCCTAGATGATAAGGAAAAACCTTTATTGAGGATCTCTATGTAGTACATGCAACCAATTAGTTGAAGGGATGTTTTGAGTGGCTAGATGGATAAATTAAAATCATTGATTCATACCTAACCATAAGTCACCTAGGTCTTCTTAACAAGGACAAACTCTAAACTTTTTATGAATGTAGATGGGAAAAGAGAGAAGTCTATATCCAAAAATAGAGAAATCATGGTGACTAAGGAGTTGTGAATTGAGATACATTGTAGATTCAATTAGAGGAGGAGAGAGGAAAGGAATTAGAGAACAAAAGAGATAAATTTGATTAGTAAGGACCAAGTACACATTAGGAATGAGGTGATTTATTATGTAGCAATAGAGTGCTAATCATAGGATCATTACTAATACATTCTAGAAGGTGAATCAGTTAAATCTCTTAATAGAGTAGTCTTAATAGGCTTTTGTAAATCCTTTAACAATATGCTTACTTCATTGTAAGTTAAAGTCCTTTAATCTAGGACACTTCTAATAGGGTGTTGAAATCCTTTAACAAGGTAAGATCTAACATTCTTGTAAGCCTTTAACAAAGTAGAATTTTCATAGGGTAGATCATGTTTCATGATGAAACATTATAGCCTTCATTAGATACACTTTATTGTTGTAGTAGTTGAGATTTGTGGGTGTCATCCCCACCCTAGTTTTTCCTTCTCATTAGAGGGTTTCTAGGTAACCAAATATCTTGTGGCATAGATGTGTTGAATGTTATTTTCTTTCATATTATGGATGAATATGTTTAGCTAGATATTTCAATTTACATAAAAATTATGAGATGATTGTGTAGTGAATGAATTTATGGTTAAATTTTTGAAGGACTAATTCAACTATATCTCTATGTGATTGTCTAGTTTTATGCAAATGAATCCATAAGTCAAGTTAGGGGTGGAATCTAAGGATGAAATTAGAGATATAGTGTTATTTCATTATCCTTGACATGATCCAACTGTTGAAAGAGATTGGGAGGAAATATAAGTGTATTTTCTTTGTAAAAGAGCACTAATTAGGCCTAGTTCCAACTAGGTGAATTGGAGAAAAAGGGATGTTAGAGGATTGGTTGAGATCTCATCTCTTGGAATACATTAAGGATAGTTGAAATTTCCCTATTGAACTAGTAGTTAGGCTTATCCTAGTCCTTGGGAGAAAAATAAACCATGTTGCTGGTCACATTTCCTTGTAGCCCTCCTTAAGGAATGTAAGTTTCCTTGTATGGCACAAACTTGGAATTGGGTTGTGAAGACCAAAAAGGTTTGTTTTGGTTGTTTTTAGTTAGAGGGAATCTATATTCCACTTTGATAATTGAGTTAACCTTGAGTACCTATTATTCCTAGATTGCATCTAAGTAGCCTAGGAGAAGGTTAGATTGTGGGTGTATACTACCTTGTGGAGTCTCAACCTATCTTGGGTATAAGATATTTGGAAAAAAAATTTCTTCAAAACCTATTAAAGGTGATAAAGGAGTTTTTAAAAACTATCAAGAAGGACAAATCCCCATGCTTTACTTTAGGAATAAAGCCACAAGACAAGAGGAAGAAGGAGAAAGCTCCTAAGATGGAAGAATCAAAGAGGAGAGGAGGTCCTAAGGAGGTTGCATATCTAATTGAGATGTATGTAGATATCTTGGTCATAGATATACTAAGTGCACTTCCACTAGTTAGAGAGGTAAATCACAACATTGATTTGATTCCTGGAACAATTTTTCCAAATAAGGTTTCCTATAAACTACCTCATTAGAAAAATAAGGAGATGGGAAAACATATTCAAGAACTCCTAGATAAGGGGTTAATAGAAAAAATTTTGGGCCCTTATAAAGTTCTAGACCTTTTAGCTCCAAATAAGGATGTACCATGGAGGCTATGTATGGACTCTAGGGCAATAAACATGATTTCTATAAGATATAGATTCCCTATGCCTAGAATATAAGATTTGGTTGATCATTTGAGTGAAGAAAGGTATTCTCAAAGGTTGATTTGAAAAGTGGATATCACTAGATTAAGATAAGGGAAAGAGATGAATGGAAGACTACCTTTAAAGCCAATGAAGGCATGTATGAGTGGAGGGTGATGCCATTTGGGCTATCTAATGTTAGAACTACATTCATGAGACTCGTGAATGAGGTCTTGAGAATTTTCCTTGGAAATTTTGTCATAATGTATCATGATGATATACTAGTACTCAATAAGACAAAGGGAGATCACTTGGAGCATCTTGATTTGGTCGTAATGAGGCTACAAGAGAAAAGGTTGTTGATCAATTTGGAGAAGTGTGTCTTTTTGCAAGAGGAGCTTATGTGTCTTGGGTTTATGATATCTATAGGGATTAAAAAAAGGTACCCTAATAAGGTGGAATCCATACTAAGTTGTCCTTCTCCAAGAAACATGTTTGAGGTAAGAAACTTTCATGGACTTGCTTCTTTCTATAGAAATTTTATTAGAAATTTTAGTTAGTATTGAATGCCTATATTGGACACAATAAAAGGTGGTCAAAGATGAAAATTTTTTTGGACCAAAGAGGCTAATGAAGCATTTCAAATTCTAAAGAAACGGTGATAGAAAAAAAAGCACTTGCTGTTCCTAATTTTCAAAAGGTATTTTCCTTGGAATGTGAGGCTTCAAATGTTGCAGTTGAAGTAGTCTTGAGTTAGGAGGGTAGACCTGTCATATTTTTTAGTGGAAAATTGAATAAATCTAAGGAAAGGTATTCATATTATGGTTCGGAATTACATGTATTGGTTCAATCATTGAAGAAATGGAGGCATTATTTGTTACCTAGAGAATTTGTGGTTTTTGCCAATAATCAAGCCCTTAGTTTCCTAAATAGCCAAGAGAAATTGAGCTATAAATATATGAAATGGATAGAACCCATTCAAGAATTCACCTTCAATATAAAACATAAGAATGGGGTAGCCAAAAAAGTGGAAGATTCTCTAAGTAGGAGAAACTTGGCAGTGCAAGAAATCATATTGTAGAGTGTAGGAGTTGATTACTTGAAAGAAATGTATAGAAACGATAGACTTTCAAGAAGTATATCAAGTATGCCCAAATTTTTCTAAGGATTATCATGTGAAATATGAAAATTTTCTCATCCAAGATAGCTTATTATTCAAAGGACACCAATTGTGCATCCCAAAGTGCTCAGTGAGGAAAAATATCATAAAGGAGAAACATGCAGGCAACATGAGTGGCCATTTTCACTTGGATAAAATTTTTGAATAGGTAAGGAGGTACTATTTTCGGCCTAAGCTTCATACACATGTGAGGAAGTATGTGGAGTCATGCACTATTTTTAAGAAGGCCAGCCAAAATTCTACAAATACTATATTAGAATTTCTTTAGAATAATTGAGAGGGGGGGGGGGGGAGGTGAATCAGTTATTCAAGGTCCAGATGTCCCTTCCAAACTTTTCACCAAATGTGGTGAATCTATTCAATCATTCATTCATTCAAGCTTTGAAATATCTAATTAGTAAGTTATTGTAAATTAGCATGCAAGTACAATACACAAGAAATCAACACATGACACAATAATTTACATGGAAACCCAATTTGGAAAAAACCACCAATAACATGCTACTCAATGCTCACCCTTCTAAAGTGATGCCCTATGAAAAGCCTACCCTGTTAAAGGCTTACAACACACACTATTAAATGTGACCTCGTTAGAGGATTTAACCACTCTATTAGAAGTGGGCTTGGGTAAAGGACTTTAGAACACTCACTTGGAATGTCACCCTTTTAAAGGATTTAGAAATGGCTATTAGGCCAACCTAATTCCATATGATTCTTAGATCTAATGCAATTGCTAGAGATTATTAGAAAATCTTGACCTGACTACAACAAACAACTTATCTTGCACATCTTTGATCACTTCTCTACACATTCCCTTGCCTAGCCTTCTATCTCTGCAACTCTTAAATACTTGCCTTATCTTTCAAGCTTTGTCTCCTTGAGTTTCCACACTCAATATACTAGTGCAATCATCTCTTCATGAGCACTTTCAGAAATAAAGCCTTTGTGCTATTCCTTCTCCTAGATGTCTCCTTCTTGACACCCTTTCAATCTCTTCATAGATTCGACACTTCTGAAGCAATAGTATCAATAGCTCTTTTCTTATTGGTCTATGAATTCTTAAATAGAAGTCTTTGAGTTATTTTTATTACTCAATTATTCTTTTCTTTAATTTCAATTCACATGGATTAGGTAGGATTCATTGCATCTAACCCATATTCTATTTCTTCTAGAAACTTCTTGAATAATTCACTAGAATTCACCCAAAAATGATTTACATAGGATTCTATGCCAACAGCTCATCATCCTTATCCTGCAACTTGTTCAAAAAATTCAATGTAACCACAAAGTCAACTTGGATTTGGAAAATCTTCGTTATTTGAAATAATGCAGCAGCTCAGCACTATTGAAATACTGGTGCTTGACACATGTTGTGTTACTCAACATCAACTATGTTTTTCCTAATGCTCGACACCTAAAGATTACTCAGTACCAACTAAACTTTTTCCTAATGCTCAACACCTGATCTTTTACTTGGCACTTGAAGATCACTCAACACACACTGAATATGTCTACTACTCGGATTCTACTAAGAATTTGCTTGGCTTCAACTGATTAGCTTGGCTTCAACTAATGATCAAGATTAAAGCTTTGCAGTCAACTTTATTACAACTTCTTCCTCCAATATGTCTAATTGTGACCATCCTCAGTATCTTTGAGTATGTTATCAGTACACTACTTAACCATTGTCTTAGTTGATCCTTGCACTTTATTACAACATCATAACTCAACCTTTCCTTTAGGTGCTCTTGTTACATCTTGTTGATCAAATCCTCTTCATCAATCAACTAAGTGATAGTTCTTGAACATTATAAGAAAATATCATTCCTACAAATAGTAGGTTTGACATCAATGGAAAAGCAATGATTGGAAACATTCTTTTTACAATAATCTCTCTCTCTGATCTTCAACAACAATGAGCTTTTCAATCAAATTTCCAACATACTAGTCTATACCAATCCCTACCTATACCAATTAGACCATGGATTAGTTGCAGTATGGACTTTTTCATGGAATTTCCAAGAACACAAAAAGATTTTGATAGTTTATATGTGGTAGTTGATAGATTTAGTAAGATGTCTTATTTTATTTCATGCAAAAGTACTAGTGATGCTACCTATATTGCTAATTTTTTCTTCAAGGAGATTGTGAGACTTCATCATATAGCACATTTCATCATATTAGATAGGGATGTGAAGTTCCTTGGACATTTTTGGAGGACATTATGGAGGAGATTAGGTACAAATTTGAGTTTTAGTTCTACCTATCACCCAAAAATGGATGGGCAGACTAAAGAGGTTAATAGATCACTAGGAAAGTTTCTTAGATGTCTTACCAAGAAATATGGTGCAAAGTGGGATCAAATTCTACCTAAAGCTAAATTTGTATTCAATGATTCTGTTGGTGTTTTAAAGCTACCAGGTTGCAAAAAACCCAATATTGAGATGCAAAAGACATGACTCAATCTAAGGGTTAGCTATTTCCTATATTCAATTGAATTCATTTTATATTGGACCAACATTAAAAAAGTACAAAGACTCTCTACACTTCAGGTTCTGCAAGGCCAAGAAGGTGCACCTTAGGGATGCAAATGACTAGTTATTTTGATATTCCTCTTCAAAACTACTTCATTCACACTCTTCTTTTAGATCTATCCCCTATGGAATAAAATGGTCAACAATTCTTCTTGAATTTGCAATGACTCCTTGATTACAATCACTAACTATAATTTAGAGGAAAACTATTATAAATAAGAAATGACCAGTAGTGTAATTCTTCATTATAGAAAAGTAAATATTTATTTAATTTAAATGTTCTTTGTGCAACCATATGAACTTATCAATTTGCATCTAAATTGATGATTAGTGCCTTATCCATTGTTATATAGAGTCACACTAGTAAAAATTTGACCTATATAATTTCCTTGCAATTAAAATTATAAGTCATTAACCCTAAACCCCATTCTTATGATATCCCATTCATATCATTATAAACCCTATCAATTTATGGAAAAATGTAATTAATTCCTAGAATCAAAAGTAACATAAAGTGATATAAAACCTATCCTAATTACATTAAATTGCATGAACCTTGCTCATTCAATCCCAAAATAACAAGCATATGGAAATACAGAGAGAAATTAGAGACACAGATATTCAGAACTCCCTCTTTGTATTAATATTCCTTAAACATAGTACATCATTGGTTTAAACTCAAGAATAAATCAACACATGACAAAGCTATGATTCAAGATTCATTGATATTCTCATATTTCAAAAATTGAATACAACACATAATAGACATAAAAACAAGACTGACTGTAAAATAGCATAAACACTAAAATTATATAGACTTCAAACCCTAACTCCACATCTTGGAAATAATTTTATAGGAAGAATTGCAACAAGCTTCAGATTGGAGGAAACATGTCAAAACTTCAATGTAAAGAAAATAAAAAGATATTTTATATTCTTACATTACAAACATTCTTTGTAATTTTTACACAAAATAGAATTTAGTAGAAAAATTGGTAAGTGACACTTTCTACGAGTGTCTTGAATATATTTATGTTGGTCTTCAACTTCTTATCACTTTCTTTGCCTTTTCTTTATCTTTTGTCTCTTCTACCTCAAACTTCATTTTTATGCCATCTTAGTCACTTCCCCTAGATGGTAAATCTTTAATATCTACTATGACCTCCTAGATAGCAATATCTATTTCCACATTAGGCCAAGTGGCATCCCTAACTGAATTTAATTCCTTAAGGCATTTTTTCCATTTGGCATATGTTATTGCCTTAACATCTATGGTTATCTTTGACATTTATGCTTGCAACTTATATATCATGTTAATCAAATCATATACTACTACTATTCTTTCTTCATCATTGTAATAGGCTAGAAATCTAAGATGATTCAAAATTCTATCAAAAGAAGATGACCACTCCATCCAATCTTTGACTCTTTCATCATTGTCCAAAATTGTACGCACAAAATTGGGTGTTCCTATGGCAATTGCTTTCATTTTATTCTAAATCAATTGCAATTTACAAGAAAAGAAGCCATTCAAATCCTTTACTTTATTTTTCACCTTCCTGGTATTTATAATCATTACCTTTGGTAAATCTTTCTTTTGTTCCAAGAGAGGAACACGATTATAAGAGTGCAATGATCTCATGTGGTAAAAAGAAGAGATAACAAAGCAACTACCTCTAAACACTTGTACTCAACCCACTGGAAGACAAGATAATTTTTGTGTACATTCTGAGAAACTAGTTTCAATGCATTTACATTATGAGCTAAGAAGTTCTTGATGGTTCTAATTTCAATCTCCTTGTTGCACTTCAAATCTTCTTGATCAAGTGCCATAGCTTGACTTGATGTACCTTCAATTTTACATGCTTGGCCCTCTGTCCAAATGCCTTTGTCTTCAATTTATGTAGTTGATTTGACAATGTTTTTTAAAATAACTATTTTATTTTCCAACTAAAGGTTTTTCCTTTCTAAGAAATAGGTCTTTTTCATTTCCTCTTCATAATGCCTCCTAGTTTTAATATACCTCTCATAGGATCCTTCCAGTGGTTCTTTTAGTACATCTATCCTATTCTTTCTTATTATTATTGTTTCATTTTGTAGTCCATATATCTAGCTCTTAGAAGTAGAATGCACATTCTAGAATATAACATTCCCCCTAGGAAACTCTTTAATTTCCATAAGAGTAGGCTTTTGGTTTCTAGAGCTAAGCTCCATATTGCTATAGTTTGGGCATCAATGTTATACCCAAACCCTCTCAATTCTATAATCTAGTTCTCATCTTCAAAAGATATTTTTCTTTCATATCTTCTAATATGATCCAATAAGAATGAAGAACTGATGTCCCATCCAAGAAAAAAAATCATACCACTCCTCTACACTAGGTCTCTAGCTTCTTCCATAGTGAGGGTTTCAGTGGCAGGGTCATACTTTTGTAGTTTTTGAACCATCTCAACAACTACTTGATTTGAGTCACCAAGCTTCATTTGTAGGGATAACTCATTCTATTTTAGTTTAAATAGGAACACTCTTGAATTCCTCCATTTTCAAGAATTATCATCACTCATGAATTCATTTGCCTCTATGATTCTATCATCAAGAATTTTAGCTTGGAGTTCATTTTTTTTGGCCTAGGTCATCAAAAAATTTCTTCTCATAGTATCAAAATACTAGTTTCCCCTTCAAAGGATTTGTAAGGCTTTTTGTGTAGCCTTTGGTGGAATCTCCACCATTTTATACTTCTTATTTCTCTTTTCTTTCAACTCAAAAGTTTTAGGATGATCCTCTTCATCATCAATAACCCCTAAAATAATGTCATGTTCAATAGACTCAAGATCCACTCTTCTTCTAATCATGTTAGGTACTTGGGCTGAAATTTCATCAAAATCCTCAACACACTTATTCAATTTGGCCCAGTAATCCATCTCGAGATAAAATCCCATGAAAGATGGATCTTCCTTGCTCATTTATTTCTCAAAGGACACTATATACATGAATTAATCATTCCTTCCCTACATACATTCTCATCCAATCTTTCATCAATGAAATCCTCCTCTCATAGAAATTTTGTTGGAGGCAAGGTATAATTCATCATGCTCTTCAAGGCATTCTTGACTACATTTTTAGGGTCTTAAATTCTAGCAGGGTACATTAGAAATGTGTATTCCCTAAGAAAAGCATTAGTTTCTTCAATTGGATTTCTTCCTATGTCAAAATCTCCTACTTTTGTACACCTACATAAGAAATTTCCTCTCTTAACAATTTTTTTAGAGTATTCCTTGCTTAATGAAATCAATTGCCAAAATATTTATTCAACTCCTAACCACTCTTGCTCAAATTTTGGAAGAATATGGGGGGTATAGGAACAACCAAAAATCCTAATAATAGTATAGTCTTCAAAAAATGAAAACACTACCCCAATCATGTCCGATCTGTTATCCCCCATCAAGACATTAATTTGGCTGAATTATCTTCTTCACAATATGTGTTATTCTTTGATTAACAATTCCTATCATTTTTAACATGGGGTGTAAAAAGTCAATATAGAAAGAAATAACATTAAAATAAGGCTAGAATATATCCCATACCCTAGTCCATCTTTACATCAACAATCTTTCTTCCTATTCTTCTATGCACTTGAGGAAACTTTGATAAAATAGTATACATTTCTGAATAAAATTAGATGCATGAGCATGGAGTAATGATAGAACCTAGAATTCTCCAAACTCCACTGCCGAGCAGCACCAATCTCATCATGAATCTTGGTGATGATGTATTCTAAAAGATCATATCCCACATTGGTGTTGGGATCCTGAATGTTTAGTTCCATGAGACAATGTGCACTAGTAGTATACATGGTTCCTTTTAAACCTAGGACTTTGTTCAAAGCAAAAATTATATTTTTGATATATCTCTACAAGAAATCAAGAGGCATGATTTCACCCACTTCTTTTTTCTTTGGTATTTCCCCCTTATCTTTGTGTACTTGAGGGATGTGCCTTGTCATACCCTACCCATGTAGAAATTCTTTTTTTTTTTTTGAAAATTTCATTGAATTTTACTATGTTAGTTAGTAATGACATAGGGCCTCCCAAGTCAAATGTCTCAATAAACGTCCCCTTATCTAGTGCCATTAAAATACTTCTATCCTTCCTATGAAAACACTTGCTAAATGGGTTATAACATTTTATAAGTGCCTTCACCAAGTTAATATCCATGAAAACCTTTGGCATGCTCATCTTTCCTAGATTCCTAGTCCAAGGGTTGCATATTGGGACTTTCTTTGTCCTATTCTTATAAAAATTCCAGAATAGTTCACTACTATTTCTTTTAGGAATCTTTGCCTCTCTATAAAATACATAGGGATATTTAAAAGCATGGTCATTTGCATTTTGTGCATTTGAAGAACTAGGTAAAATTTGCATCCATTCATCCATGAATTGGATAGAGATTTTCCCTTTTGAGGTGGATTCTTCAATCATGACTTGTGTTATCAGTTCTACTTCCATTTGTACCATTTCTATAAAATAACCTCAACAATTCTATCCATTGGATACTAGAATTTTCTTGAACTCACTCTACAACTCTGTTACTACCCTAAAAACTCAAACAATCATGCAAGTGGTAATGAAAATATCTATGCTTCTTAGAATTTATCTATCTTTGCAAAATGGAGTATGGCCTAAATGTCTTTAAAATATGCATGCTTGAAATCCTTTAAAGGCTAGTAACATTTCATTATTTCAATTATCCATGCATCCAACTCAATTTTTTCTTCCAGCTTAGACATGGTAGTTGTGTTAGAATTTTTAGAATAATTGAGAGGGGGGGAGGGGGGAGGGGGGGGGTGAATCAGTTATTCAAGGTACAAATGCCCTATTAATACCCTTTAAATAAATCCATACCCTTTTCCTCTATTCAAACTTAAATCAGTCATACAAGAAAATTACTATAAATCAACATGCAAAGATAAAACATTCAAGATCAACACATGACACAATGATTTACGTGGAAACCCAATTTGGAAAAAAACCACCAGTAACATGCTACTTGATTCTCACTCTTTTGAAGTGATGCCCTGTTAAAAGCCTGCCTTGTTATAGGCTTACAACAGACTGTTAAATGTGACCTTGTTAGAGGATTTCACCAAACTGTTAGGAATGGGCCTGGTTATAGGTCTTTAGAACATTCACTTGGAATGTTACCCTATTAAAGGATTTATCTAATGGCTATTAAACCAACCTAAGTCCATAGGATTTATCTTACTATTACAATTGCTAGAAAGTAACGATAATGGTCTTTTGATCTGATATAACTTACAACATACTTTGCAAATTTCAAATCACTCTTTTCAGTTCAATCCTTATGCTTGGCTTCAATCTCTTCAGCTCTGACTACTTGTCTCCCTCTCAAGCTTCGTCTTCTTGAGTCTTCTTACTCATCTTGCCAATGCAATCATCCTTATGGTCATCTATCCAAACAAAGTTCCTGTGCTTTCTTCTCCTTAGCACATTCTACAACACTTTATGCTTTTATGCTTGATCACAGCTCTCTCTCTCACTATCCCCCTTTTTTTTTATTAATTTATGTCTTCTTATATAGAAGTCTGATTTGCCTTTTGCCGCTCAATTTTTCTTTTCCAATCTTAGGGTTTCAAAATGGATTAGGTAGGATACAATGTATCTACCCCATATCTTGTTCTCTTCTAGAAACTTTGCCAGTTGTATCTTAAAAATGTTCTACATGGTGTTTTGTGCTAGCAACTCATCATTCTTATCTTTCTTTTAATTCACAAATTTCTAGATAACAACTTTGTCGTCTTAGATTTGATGAATCTTTGATTTCCAAAATAATGCAATAACTCGACATTATTGAGTTACTGGTGCTCGTCACCTCTGTGTTACCCGACATTATTGAGTTACTGGTGCTTGGCACCTTTGTGTTACTCGGCACGTATACCTGCTTGGCACTTGGTTCTACTTGGCACTTGATTCTGCTCGGCACTTGATTCTACTTAGTACTTAATTCTACTCGGCAATTGATTCTACTCGGCACTTGATTCTACTCGGCACTTGGTTTTTCTCGGCACTTTAACTAGGAATTTTCTCGGCTCTTACTAGCTTTCTCGGCTCGTTCTCTCTAATGAACTTATTTTGAGCTTTACAAAAGGCTTAGCTAAAACCTTAGATCTTTGATATGTTTTAGTGTGCTCATTCTTTGTATCTTTTAGTATGGCATCCAATACACTATTTCATCAATGGCTTAACTGATCCTTGTACTTCATTACAACATCATACCTTCAACCTTTCTCTAGGTGTTCTAGTTGATTCTTATTGATTTCTTCCACCTTGACAATCAAATAATTGATAGTATTTGGATCACTAAAGTAATTGTCATCCCTGCAAGTAGCAAGTTTGACATCAATGACAAAACAATGATTGAGGACTTTCTTTACCAGTTCCATATATTATTCCAACAACTTTTCTTATGATTATTGTAGTCATTTCCAACAATCTCCCTCTTTGGTATTGATGGCAAATCAAACTGATCAAGTAATCAATTCAGTTACCACCAAGATTGTATACGTTAGCTTGCTGCATTTTCACTATTGATCATATATCTCCCTTTTAAATATATCTCCCTCTTTCTTTGCATTGATCAATTTTCTACATATTTCTCCCTCTTTGACATAAATGCCAAAGATGTAGCATCTTTATCATGCAAAATATAAGCTTTGGCTTCTTGTTGTTTTTTCCCCTCTATCACCATGCTTGTGCTTGATTTGGAGTTTTTGTTCCTGTTGTCATGCTTTGCATCAACCTGTTAATATTTCAATAATTTATTCCTGTTGATGCAAGGCAGCTTCCTTGTTGCCTTAAACTGCTTGACTTAGGGGTATAACCCCCAACTTGCCTCTAAGATATTCATAGGCATCCTTGGGCAATGGTTTGGTGAAGATATCTATAGTTTGTTCCTTTGTGTGAATGTATTCCAATTTCACTTGTTTGTCTTTTACCAATTCTTTGACATAATGATACTTGATTGCAATATGCTTGGTTTTTGCATGCATCACATGATTTTTGGATATGTTTATAGCACTTGTATTATCATAATACAATATCACCAATTTTGTTACTTCTTCTTTCATTCCATTCAATAGATGTGTGAGCCATACAATGTTTGTACAATTGACTGCAGCTGCCACATATTTTGATTCTGCAGTGGACTGGGATATACATGTTTGTTTCTTGCTAGTCTAGGTAACCAGCCTTTTGCCTAGAAATAATGCACCTCCACTTGTGCTTTTTCTATCATCAATGTTTCCTCCCCAGTCTGCATCTGTATATGCATTGAGTTCAAATTTTCCATTCTTTTTGTAGTATAGACCAAAGTCATCAGTCCCTTTGAGATATCTCATTATTCTTTTTACTGCTATGAGATAATTTTCTTTAGGATTAGTAGAGAACCTGGCCACTATTCCAACTACTAATGCTATGTCTGGTCTACTATGTACACCATATTGTAGTTTTCCAATCATGGATCTGTACATTGTTTGATTGACTTTAGTTGACTCATCATTTTTGGATAGCTTATTTCCTATGGTCATTGGTGTGCTGACTAGTTTGGATTCCTCCAATCCAAATTTTTTAAGAATTTCTTTGATGTATTTTAATTTTGTAATAAATATTCCATGTTTGAGTTGATGTACTTGCAATCCAACAAAAAATTTGATTTCTCCAAACATAGACATCTCAAATTCATGTTTCATTTTGTCAGCAAAGCCTTTGCAAAGTAGTTCCTTACCACCAAATACTATGTCATCCACAAAAATTTTAGATGCAATAATGTATTTACCTTCTTCAGCTTTAATGTAGATGTTGTTGTTATCATCAGTTCTTTCAAATCCAATTTGCACTAGATACTTGTGAAGTCTCTCATACCATGCTCTAGGAGCTTGTTTCAAGCCATAGAGTGCTTTGTGTAACTTACACACCATATCCCTATTGTTTTCATCAAAAAATCCTTCTGGTAGTTCAATGTAGACTTCTTCTTCTAGTATAGCATTTAGGAAAGAAGATTTCACATCCATCTGATAGACTTTAAAATCTTTTTAGGCAGCATATGCAAGTAAAGTTCTTACTCCTTCCATTCTAGCAACAGAATCAAATGTTTCTCCATAGTCTATTCCTTCTTCTTGAGTGTAACCCTTACATACTAGTCTAGCTTTGTTTCTAGTAATCTCACCATTCTCATCTAGTTTGTTTCTGAATACCCATTTGGTGCCAATCACATTCTTGTCAGTTGGTCTGGGAACCAAACTCCATGTTTTATTTTTCCTTATTTGATCAATGTCTTCTTCCATAGCTTTATACCAATCATCATCTTGTAATGTGCTATGTACTATCTTGGGTTCAGATTGGCTAATCAGACATGATTCATGTCTTAGTCTATTCCTTGTCATTGGTCTTGCATCTTTGTCACCAATTATTTGTTCAGCAGGGTGATGTCTTTTTACATATTTGGATAACCTTGGCTTTGTCCTTGTTTTCATGTTTGATCTTTCAGATTCAAGATCACTATGCACTTCATTGTCAGGTTTTTCATTATGTGTACTATCTTTAGAATCAGATTGTGCATTTTCTTCATTTAGTAACTCAGCTTTTGAATGTAACTCAACATTCATTGGTTGTGAATCGGCTGAAACTGACACTTGTTGTTGATTTTCAATTTGATTGACATCATCCTCATCAGCAGTCATTCCTTCATAATAATATACAAAGGTTTTGTATTCTTCCATTTTCTTTGGTATTTCAGCTTGGACTTCTGTGTGCTCATCAAAATTTACATTTTCACTTTCCACAATTTCGTTAGTGTTAATATTCAAACACTTATATGCCTTACTTCTAGTGGAGTAACCAAGAAATATACCTTCATCACTTTTTGCATCAAATTTTCCATTTCTAACATCTTTAAGGATAAAACATTTGCAACCAAACACTTTGAAATGTTTTACATTTGGTGAGTAACCATACCATAATTCAAAAGATGTTGTATTTGTACCTTTCTTGACTTGTACTCGGTTCAGTGTATGAACAGCTACGCTCTCAATTTCTCTCCAGTATTTTAGAGCAACATTCTTTTCCATCATTAATGTTCTAGCACAGTCAATTACAGATCTATTTCTTCTTTTAGCAATTCCATTCTGTGGGGGAGTTCTAGAAGCTGACATTTGTCTTTTTATTCCATTGTCATTATAGAATATTTCAAATTCATTTGATGCAAATTCACCACCTCTATCTGATCTTAGACATTTCAAGCTTTTTCTAGTTTCCTTTTCAACTCTAGCCACATACCACTTAAACATTTGAAAAGCATCAGATTTTTGTTTTAAGAACATAACAGTCATCATCCTGGAATATTCATCAAAAAATAACATTATGTATTTATCTCCTCTATAGCTTTGTATTTCCATTGGACCACATAAGTCAGTGTGAACTAACTCAAGTATCTCTTTAGATGCATAGTTTTTGCTTTTGAAACTTGATTTTGTCATCTTTCCTAGTTGACATTGTTTACACATGATATTATTAGGCTTCTTTAATTTTGGTAAACCTCTGACTTTCTTCATTCTACTAATGTTGACTAGATTATCAAAGTTGACATGACATAATCTTCTATGCCATAACCATTCATCATCAAATTTTGCAAGTAGACAAGAAGCATCATCCATATCAAGGTAAAACAAATTACTCTTTGTTTGTTCTCCTTTTCCTATCAGTTTACTATCATTGTGATAGATTTTTGTAGTTTTTTTTTCAAATTCCACTTTGCAACCTACATTGCCTAATTGTGAGACACTTACTAAATTGTAGTTTAATCCTTCAACACAGTATGCATTGTCACATGAAATTTGTTTTGTGAGCTTAATGGAACCTTTTCCTTTGATTTGACATGGAGCATCATTACCAAATCTAACACTATTTCCATCATACTGAGTAAAGTTAATAAACTTACTTTTGTCTCCTATCATGTGATGTGAGCATCCACTGTCTATGATCCATCTGTCATTCTTGTTTATACATGTCACCAGTGTTGTGGCTTCTTCTTCATCAGATTGGACCTTCATGGCTACATAAACAACGTCATCATCATTGTCATCAGAATTTTCTTCAACAATATAACACTTCTTACCTTTTTCTTTGTAATCTCTCTTGTCATCATCTCTTCTGTTCTTGTATTTGTTGCCTTCCTTGGAATCATTTTTCTGTGGACACCTTGCAGCAATATGACCTACTTTATTGCAATTGAAACAAATGATAGGTATCTTACCTTTGAACTTTCCTTTGCCCCTGTGAAATCTTCTAGTGAGCAATGCTTCCAATTGTTCCACATCTTCCTCATCAGTGCTACTGTCACTAGATACATACTTCATTTTTCTTCCTTTCCTTGATTTCACCTGTTTGGCATCTTTGAGTGATAACTTGGCCTTAAAAGTAGATTCAACATTTTCAATTTTGTAGTTGTCAAAGTTAGATAACTCAAATGCAGTGAGTCTACCTATTATACCTTCAAAGCTTAGATTATTTCCTAGTATACATCTTAGCTCTTGTATTGTTGATACTCTAATAGCATAAATAGGGAGCAAGGTTCTTAAGAACTTACTATTAATAGTATCTTCATCCAGTTGACCATTCAAGCATCTTATTGCACTTACCACTTCCTTTATTCTTGCACCGTACTGAGCAACATTCTCATTTTCTTCCATTCTCATGTCATCAAATTTTCCTCTGAGACTTCCTCTTTTTGAACTTTGTACATACTGATCTCCTCCATAGATGTCTGATAGGGCTTTCCACATTTTGAATGCAGTGTCACATCCTTTGATATCATCAAATTCAGCATAGCTAAGTGCAGAGGCAATTTCCAGCATTGTCTGGTTGTGTTCTTGCTTGTTTTTCATGTCTTCAGCAGTAGGAACACCTGTTGGATCTACATGTTCAGTGACAATTGAATTTTGGGCATAATCTCCTATGGATCCAAGATGTAGCTTCATCAAACTTTTCCATGCAACAAAGTTGTCTTTGTTGAGCTTGGGAACTTCTCTTTTTGGCATTTTGATCTTTTTTGCTAGTAGTCCCTTTAAACTAAATCAGCAGTCAGGCTTTGATACCAATTGTTAGAATTTTTAGAATAACTGAGAGGGGCGGGGGGGTGAATCAGTTATTCAAAGTCCAAATGCCCTATTAATACCCTTTTAATAAATCCATACCCTTTTCCTCTGTTCAAACTTAAATCAATCATATAAGCAAATTATTGTAAATCAACATGCAAAGATAAAACATTCAAGATCAACACATGACACAATGATTTACGTGGAAACCCAATTTGAGAAAAACCACCAGTAACATGCTACTTGATTCTCACTCTTCTGAAGTGATGCCCTGTTAAAAGAATGCCCTGTTAAAGGTTTACAACACACTGTTAAATGTGACCTTGTTAGAGGATTTCACCAAACTATTAGGAATGGGCCTGGTTAAAGGTCTTTAGAAAATTCACTTGGAATGTTACCCTGTTAAAGGATTTATCTAATGGCTGTTAAACCAACCTAAGTCCATAGGATTTATCTTACTGTTACAATTGCTAGAAAGTAATGATAATGGTCTTTTGATCTGATATAACTTACAACATACTTTGCAGATTTTAGATCACTCTTTTTAGTTCAATCCTTATGCTTGGCTTCAATCTCTTCAGCTCTGAATGCTTGTCTCCCTCTCAAGCTTCATCTTCTTGAGTCTTCTTACTCATCTTGCCAATGCAATCATCCTTGTGGTCATCTATCCAAATATAGTTCCTATGCTTTCTTCTCCTTAGCACATTCTACAACACTTTATGCTTTTATGCTTGACCATGGCTCTCTCTCTCTCACTATCCCCCCCTTTTTTTTAATTAACTTATGTCTTCTTATATAGAAGTCTAATTTGCCTTTTTCCACTTAATTTTTCTTTTCCAATCTTAGGGTTTCAAAATGGATTAGGTAGGATACAATGTATCTACCCCATATCTTGTTCTCTTCTAGAAACTTTTCCAGTTGTATCTTAAAAATGTTCTACAAGGTGTTTTGTGCCACTAACTCATCATTCTTATCTTCCTTTTAATTCATAGATTTCTAGATAACAACTTTGTCAAATTAGATCTGACGAATCTTCGATTTCCAAAATAATGCAGCAACTCAACATTATTGAGTTACTGGTGCTCGCCACCTCTGTGTTACGCGACATTATTGAGTTACTGGAGCTCAGCACCTCTATGTTTCTTGGCACCTATACTTGCTCAACACTTGGTTCTGCTCGGCACTTGATTCTGCTTGGCACTTGATTTTGCTCGGCATTTGATTTTGTTTGGCACTTGATTTTGCTTGGCACTTGATTCTTCTCGGCACTTGATTCTGCTTGGCACTTGGTTTTTCTCTGCACTTTAACTAGGAATTTGGTTGGCTTTTACTAGCTTGCTTGGCTCCTTCTCTCTAATGAACTTAGTTTGAGCTTTACAAAAGACTTAGCTAAAACCTTAGATCTTTGATATGTTTCAGTGTGCTCATTCTTTGTATCTTTTAGTATGTCATCCAATACACTATTTCATCAATGGCTTAACTGATCCTTGTACTTCATTACAACATCATAACTTCAACCTTTCTCTAGGTATTCTAGTTACATCTTATTGATTGCCTCCACCTTGACAATCAACTAATTGATAGTATTTGGATCACTAAAGCAATTTTCATCCCTACAAGTAGCAAGTTTGACATCAATGACAAAACAATGATTGAGGACTTTCTTTACCAGTTCCATATATTATTCCAACAACTTTTCTTATGATTATTTCAATCATTTCCAACAAGTTGAAACTATTTTATGTATTTAAAAATGAGATTCACTATCATGCGATAAACTCTTTACTGTTTCTTTGCTTATCATCAACTACGAGCATGCAAAGAGGGCTATCTCTATTATTTCACAACTTTGCTTCTTCATTTTTTCATTAACCACATGGGTTTGTGAAATTGTGATCACCTCTTTTCATTCTTTATCACTACTTTACAACTATTTATCACTTTAACTTATTGACCACTACAACTGATCAAATACCATCAAACTCACTACTTCACATCTTTACCATAGTTTATGACTTAACATCTTTATACTTGTGATGTTGTGATGCTTAAGATATTCACTATGTTGCCTCTTCATAATTGCCAAACACAAAGTCTTTCTTAATCATGCGACATTGTGATCATTGTTTTATCTAATTGTTACTTTTTCTTTATATTCTAATTGTATTTGAAACCAAATGACATTGAGATAAATAGTTCTTCACCGCTTCACAACTTAAATTTTTTTAACTATGTTTCCACTTGGAAAGTTGTGGTAACCATTCTTAGTTTTAATCGTCACTTTTATGCATAGTTTAACAACTACAGAATCTTAACTACAATTAAACCTTGCAAAAGTGCAATGTAATATCCCCATTTTTGTATATAAATTAATTATACATAAAGAGTATATAATACTAATAATCGATAATATTATAATTATATTAAGATATAATTTATAATATTATAATAATCATATATTATATTATATAATTTATAATTAAATATTATATAATTGTAAGTATTAATTATACATATAAATATATCTATGAATATTATTATATATTAGATATTTATATGCCATAGATAATTAGTAAATATCTGTATGACAATAATATATGATATTATATCTTTGTTATATATTAAAGTAATATTCAAACTATGATTCATATATTACATATTATCAATTATATAATAATATATAATATATAGTCATATATTATTATGGTAATATAATCATATATTATTAATATATGATTATCTATAACTATTATCATAATATAATAACTACCTTATTAAATATATTAATATTAATGAAAAGACATAACCCTATGAAGTGTTGGATATACATATATATATACGAGAATATCAATCATAAAGGACATTAGATATGAATTATCATGAAGGCTTATGGGAATTAAGAAGCAAATTAGATGAAGATATAATGAAATGAATATAAATTGAAGGAAATTCATAAAGGTCCCAAAAGGGAACATTACATGCAATTTCAAGCTTTTTCTACTTTGTCACTATAACCTTGATTCACTCATAAACTCTTGTGATGTTGTGACATTTTAAATCTTGACTGCATGATTTTTTTTTTTTGCACCTTTACAACTTAAGCTTTCACTTTATTTCAAACCCTTGTGATAGTGTGATGACTATTTCTTCTGACTGTTAGATGTTCCTTGCAGTTTCACAACTTAAAATCTTTTCTTCTAGCTTAGCTATTAAATGCAATGATCAAAAGTTAACTTGACTATTCTCTCACCTATTGTTGCTTCACAACTTCAAGATCTATGTCAACAACTAACCCTGCAATATTGTGACTGTAACTTTTGCCACCTCCCCACCTTAACCCTAGGTTACTCTTAACCCCCTGCGAGGATGTGATAAACTTTAAAAGTTAACCACTACTACCTTTCACATCTTCACAACTTAGACTTCAAGGTTTATTTGACTACCTATGATGAAGCGATGATTCAAACTTTGACTTCCTTTTATGCCCTTCACACCATCATAACTAGAATTTCTTTAAGCCAAAGTTGACCTCCAATCATGCACTCTTCATTATATTGCTCCTTCTCACCCTTAACGTGAATGCTATCACTAATTGCTATGATGCCATGATAAATTGTTAATGGTTGTTTCACATCTTTGCATCCTTCAACATGGTTAGTGATAAGAAAAGAGCAAATTTGCAGTTAAAAGACTCTCACAACATCACAACATAAAAGATAAAAGAGGCATGAAATATAATGCGACAATAGATCAAAATGATTTAGGGATATTAATGTATAAACAAGATTTTTCATATATCTCTATTTGGTATTCATGAAATATATAAACATTTCAACAAAACAAAGAACATAACTTTTTCCCTATTTCAAAAGGGAAAACATATTTTCAAAAACCCTAAGTAAATTTTTAAAAAGTTTCTTCCTAATTCTCATAGAATATCACAAATTTTTTGCTGGGTGAAAATTTAAGCCATCGATGGCTTTGTTTGGGGATTGTGGATAACTTATATCCATCAGAGAATTTAGAATTTTTGATTAGGGAAGACCACATACATGAAACTTAAGTTGACAAATTCCTTAGAGAGTACACTTGATTAAGCAAGAAAACAAAAAACTACACAAGAAAAACACTGACTTACAGAAGCTTTACAAAATTTATAGAATGTATAGAAAACCCTAGGCTACTATTCATGGAAAAGTAAATATTTTAACAAAAATACCTCTTCAAGAACTGTCCATGAATTGACAACTCAAGAATATCACTAGAAAATTCCTCACTTTTATTACCATGATTGAATAAGGACCAAGCTAGATGGGATCAAATTTACCATGCTTGCTCTTGTCTTCCAATCTAGCATTCCATAATAATACCAAATTCTTAGGTTGAAACTTCCTATCTAATGTTTTCTTGTCATAGAAATACTTTACTTGTTCTTGTAACCTTGCATTCTATGCAAAAGCATCCCTCCTTGTCTCATCCCACTATAAGATATCATCCATTCTTACTCGCATTTCTTCAATAATATTTTCATTGTAAACTTGGATGAACCTATACATTTCATTCAGGTTTATTTGAGGAAACCTTTCCTAGATCTCATACACGAAATCAAAAGGGGCACAACAAATAGCTTTTTTTCACTATAACCCCATCTGCCAATAATGCCAGAGGAAACATAGAATCCCAAGCTCTCTTGTTCTCTCCTAAAATCATCTTGATAATCTTAAGAAAAAATGTATTACTAGACTCATCCTTATCATTTCCCTGGGGATGGCAATGTGATGATGTAGATCCAGTGATGCCATATTTCTTTCAAAATCTATTGTATTAATCTAATCTACAACACATGGAATTATAAGTGACAATTTTTTCTAGGCATGCATATCTGATAATGATATTATTCAATATGAAATTTATTACTGCCTTAATTGTTGCATTCCTAGTAGGAATGACCTCTACCCATTTTGTGAAGAAATTTGTGGCAAATAGGAATCCAAGAGTGCCCTCCATAGTACTTATTTGAGATTTCACCAAAGAAATCAATACCCTACTACTGGAAAGGTGCTTTCACCTCCACTAGTCTCAATGGAATATTTCCATAAAATATCAATTTTTTATTGAATCTCTAACATGCATCACACCTTTTTACTAACTCCTATGCATCTTTGAACAATATAGGCCACTAGAAGCTAGACCTAAGAACTTTGTGGGCTATTTTTTTTGCCATATCATAACCTCCACACACTCCTTCATGCATGTCACTTAAGATTTTCTTTTCTCTTCTTCATTTACATATTTCAATAGAACACCTTCCATGTTTCTCCACCATACATGACCTCTAACAATGATATATCTAATGGCCTACAACTTTAGAGCCCTCTTCTAATTATTAGTAAGTCCTGATGGAGCCATCACATGTTGTAGGTAGAAGATTATACCCTTGTACCTATCAAAAGTGTCCATATCACACAAATTACTTCTACAATCATCATCAAGCTGATTGATCTAGTTTTCTTCAAGGGTAGTCTCTACCATCAGCTTAGCAAGGCCTTGACCTCTAACCAACTTGGTAATTTGAGTATCAATATTAAATTCTTGGATCCTCTTGATCCATCTACATCTTCTCCCCAAAATCTCTTATTGTGAGAAGATGTCTTTTACTGTAGCACTTGGAACAAATAGAATTACAATAGCTTCCATCAAGTAGGACCTAAATTCTTTCACAACTTTAACTAATGCATAAGTGTATTTCCCATTTATATGATATTTTAACTCTACATCCTGCAAAGACTTACTAAAAAATGCTATGGGCTATTCATATCCATCCTCATTCACTTGTAATAATACTGCTACTACAATATGGAATGATGCAAAGGAGAATATGTACATGGTCTTGGAGTATTCAAGGGCTCTCAAGATAGGAGAATCCTTGATTGCTTGCTTTATTTGATGAAATGCCATGCTTGGTTCTTCATCCCATTTGATTTTTAAACCTCTCTTTAGCATCTTATAAAGAGGTCTACTTATCTCAGCAAAATTTGTGACAAACATTCTATGAAAATTTATTTGCCCAAAGAACGACTGAATACCCTTTATATTTTTTGGCTTCTAAATTTTATCTATAGCTTCAACTCTCTTAGGATCTATTATGTCTCCTTCTTTTCCAACCAAGAGCCCCAATAGCTTTCCCTCAGTAACAACAAATGCATACTTCCTAGCATTCAAAGAGATACCAAACTTTAAAGCTCTATTGAATACCTTTTCAAGGTGCATGTGATGATCATTCCTATCCTTTGAGTAGGTTGTTAGGTCATCTTGATATACCACTAATAATTTATCAATAATACTAGCAAAGGCTTCATCCATGGCTCTCTAAAAAGTGGCACCAACATTGATTAGGCTGAGAGGCATTCTACTATAAATATAAGTCTCCCAAGGTGTTGTAAATGTTGTTTATACTATTATGATTATTTTACAACTACCTAGTTATAGCTTGAGAAGCCATCCATCATGGACATTAATTCTATTCCAATAACCCTCTACAACATGGCCTTCATCTTTGGCAATCCAGAATTGTCCTTCAATGATGATATGTTCAACTTTATGAAGTTAACATATAGTCTGATATCACCATTTTTATTTCTCACAAGGGCTATATTTGACACTAAAGAAGAATTCCTAATTGGCTTAATAATTCCAACATCTCTTAGCTTAACTAATTCATCTTGCATTTTTGGTGCCAAGGTTGGGTTAATAGGCCTCTATTTTTGTCTAGAAGGTTTGGCTCCTTCTTTTAATGGGAATTCATGTTGAAATAAATCCTCTTTGTAGGCTTTCAAGTCATCATGAGACCAAGAAAACACATATCTATATTTTCTCAATAATTCAATCAAAGTTTTCTTTAATTTAGGGGCTAATTTCTTCCCTATATACACTTTCTTAGGTGCTTCTATGACTCCAAGGTTTACTTCTTCTAAATCTTTGGCATCATGGTCATTTTCACTTGTCTTAAATCTATCATGATTATCAAAGACAACTTCTAACACAACCAAACCCTTAGGAATTTAATTTATCTTTAACTAAACAACTTCCCCACCAAAGATTGTATGCTTACCATCTATGGTTTCTATAAGCATTGCATATAGTCAATCTCCTATCCCAAAAAATTGGTCTTCACAGTTTAGAAATCTTATTAATTATTTGTCTTATTCAAAGACTTGCCAATTTTGGATATTGTCAGGGACTAAGGGTCTAGTTTGTACCTCTACTTTTAACGGACCAACAAATGTTACATCATCAGGCTTAATAGCAATATTTGTAAATAGATCTTTCATCTTGTTATTTCTATCCTTCTATGTGATTTTGAAGGCATCCAACATTTCTATATTTCTTTAGCCTTTTATTTTTTGAAACATATATTCCCTCACCTGGGAAACAATCAATTATGAATCTCCTATAACATGTAAACATCTTATACCATGCTTATGAGCTACCGTTAATGCTAATTGTAAGGCCTCATATTCTGATATATTGTTTGTAAATGGAAATTTCAAAGTAAATGAGAACTTATAAGTATTTCCATTAGGAGAAATCAAAAGAATACTTTCTCTCAATAGGCTCCATCCAAGTACATCATCCATGGATCACACTTTTTTGATTTTGCTTCAGCTTCCTTCGCAATGGGTGCCTTGATTTTATCTTTATTCAATACTAACATTTTAGCCCTGAAAGCATTCATGCCAGTATCTATAAAGCATGTCATATCATCTTCAACTTCTTTCTCAATCATGTAGATACTCTTGGGCTCTCTATTTACCTTCATAAACTTATCATCAATCTCAAAAGTGGCATATGAAAGATCACACTATAGACTTGAAAGAAATGATAAGATTGAGCAAGGAATGAGAAACAATCCAAGTAAGTTAAGTGTGAAACAATGTTACCATGAGATAAGCAAAATCCAAGAGCATACACCAAGATAGTTCAACAAATGAGACAAGGATTTATAAGGGGAAATCAAAGAAAACCCCTTGTGAGTATTATGAATAAAGGAAAATGCCTAGAGCAGAGAGAGAGAGAGTGTTGGAGCAAAAATAGCTCAATAAAATAACATCAAAGTGGTGTGTAAAGAAGAAAGGAAGAGGAGAATCTCTCTTAAAGAGATGAGAAAGGAGTTGCATGTGTAACTCCCATTTCTATGAATGCCACATTCATAATAGGTGTGTGCAAAGTGTCAAAATCCTCTTAAGGAGGATAAACTAAATTCATTAATAAAGGAATTAGAAAAATGAGTTGTCCTCACATGTGGAATAAAGGACAAATAATGACATGTCCTCCACATGTGTACAATAGGAAAAACTACATTTAGGGATCCTTGGAATATCCCAATTAAATACATCCAAGGGAAGATTAATGTTTCTAACATCCCCCCTTAATCTTTACTTGGGGAGTTTACATACAAGGGTTGCAAACCCAAATTTTTACAATGAAATTGAAATCTCTTTTTAGAGAGTGGTTTTGTCAAAATATCTACCACTTGATGTTCACCTTTACAATAAAGAAGAGTAACTTGCTCGTCTTCAACTTGTTCTCAAATGAAGTGATGTTGAAGTGAAATATGTTTGGTCCTTGCATGAAAAACTGGATTCTTTGCCAAGGCAATTTGATTATCATAATGTAGTGAGGTAGGTGCTTGTTGAGTTAGACCCAAATCTTCAAGAAGTCTTCTAAGCCATAAAGGTTCTTTAGCTGCAATGGTACAAACTTTGTATTTAGCTTTAGTTGAGCAAAGGGAAATAGAGTGTTCTTTTTTACTTTTCCAAGAAATTGCACCTGAACCAACAAAGAAACAATAGCCACAAGTGGATTTCCCATCATTGGGATGTCCACCTAGATTGAAATTAGTATAGCCATGTAAAATAAATTTAGAATTGGCATCATAGAATAATCCCATATTAATAGTTCCTTTAATGTATTGTAAGACTCTTTTAGCAACTTTAAAGTGTGTTTGTCGAGGTTTAGACATAAATATAGAAACTAAACCAACACTATAAGCAATATCAGGTCTAGTAAGAGTTAAATAATTTAAACTTCCTACCAATTGCCTATACAAAGTTTCATCAAAAAAAGGAGTATTCATATCAGCCATTAATTTAGTTCCTAATTCACATGGAATTGAAACATGGTTAGAATCATTCATCTTAAATTTTTCTAAAAGATCATGAGCATACTTGCTTTGAGAAAGAAAGATACCCTTAGGAGTTTGGCAAATTTTCATACCTAAGAAGTAATATAAAATACCTAAATCAATCATTTGAAATTTTTGTTTAAGTTGAAACTTAATATCAAAAATCAAAGCATCTGAACTAGAAGTGAGAACTAAATCATCTACATAAACAATAACAATGATAATATCATCTTCAGTATGTTTAATATACAAATTAGGATCATTCTTACTTCTAGAAAAGCCTTGAGAAATAAAGAAAGAATTAATTTTATAATACCATTCTCTAGGTGATTTTTTAAGGCCATAAATAGATTTTTTCAATTTGCAAACCAAATTTTCACTACCTTTCTTAACAAATTCAGGAGGTTGAGCCATGTAGATTTCTTCATGTAAATCACCATTTAAGAAGGCACTTTTAACATCCATTTGGTGAATAGGCCAATTCATTTTAGATGCTAAAGCAAGAACTAATTTAATAGTAGGCATTTTAGCAATGGGAGCAAAAGTTTCATTATAATCTAATCCTTCAATTTGTGAAAAACCTCTAGCAACTAATCTAGCCTCAAATTTACTAATTTCATTATTAGCATTCAATTTTGTTTTTTACAACCATTTACATGAAACTGTATTCTTGCCATGAGGTAACTTGACTAAGTCCCAAGTTTGATTAGGAATTAAAGAGTCATATTCTTCTTGCATGGCCTTTTGCCAATGAGGTTGAGAGTTAGCTTGATCAAAAGACTTAGGATCATTAGAATTCATAATAGTAGTCATGAAAGAATAATTACAATAATTAATCCTTCTATGTTTAATTCCACCAAATCTAGAAATATAGTCATCACTTTCATTGATTAATTTTTGAGCCCATTTAGGTTTGCGTTTAGTTGCAATGGAATCGTCACTAGAGGAAGAATCATTATCAATAAAAGCATCATTAGTAGCTACTTGAATATCATTACTTGTAGAAGCAAAAATAATAGGTGGAACTTGAGTTGTAGGGTTAAGAGAAGGAGGTTGGTCCTCCACCAGCACAATTTTAGTGCCACTAAATTCTGCATCATGTGTAGTAGAATAGTCATGGACACCATTTTCTACAATACAAACATCTCTAGCAACTTGAACTTTGTTAGTAGTGGAATCATAAACATGATAACCCTTAGTGTTTTCATCATAACCAACAAACATATAAGGAGAAGACTTAGCATCTAATTTATGCCTTTTCTATTTAGGAGTATGAACATAAGCAACAGATCCAAAAATCTGCAAATGATGTAAATCAGGTTTCCTACTAGACCACGCCTCTTCTAGATTAATATCCTTGAGATCTTTGGTAGGAGTCCTATTAAGAATATAATTTGCACAAAACATGGCGTCAACCCAAAATTTATAATATAGCTTCTTAGCATGCAACATGCATCTAGCCATTTCAACAATGGTTCGATGCTTTCTTTCTGCTGCACAATTTTTCTGTGGTGTATAAGGAATAGTAAGCTTGTGTTTAATTCCACATGATTTCAAATAAGAATGAAAGGCATTATTCACATATTCCTTTCCATTATTAGTTCTGAGAATTTTAAGTTTAAAACCATATTGCCTTTCAACATATAACTGAAATTCAATGAATATATCAAGAACTTGATCCTTGCTATGAAAAAAATAGATCCAAGTTCGTCTAGAAAAATCATCAACAAGGGTAAGTGCTGTAGGCACCTAAATTTGATTACATCACTTCGGTAGTCCTATTTAGTTATCTCTAAAGGCATCATTAATTAAATGCTTATTTAATTAATCCTTCGCCACCCCCTAGCTAATTAATTTAATTAATCATCGATAGTCCTAATTGATAAATCAAATAACCTACTATTTATCAATTAAACCCTATTCTTCTATCTAATTCCAAAATCCCCATTTATTAAATAAACCTATTTGATAAATAAAACCATCAAATCTAATAACCCCTAACTTATTCCTAAACCCCCTTTTTAGCCTAATCCACCCCATCCACCCATACTAACTAAGCTTAGTCACTAACTCACCACCCTCATGAATGCCATCCACTTGCAAATCTCTAACATCCCTAATCTAATCCTAAACCCAAGCCTAATCCACCCCCTAATATTTTCACATTCCCTAAACAAGCTTAAGACTTTCTTAAGCCAAGGAAAGTCAACAATCTCAACTCCCTCCAAATATCCCAACCACCCAACAATGAATGCTCTTACAAAAGCCATAAAGACTCTTACAAGCTCTTACAAGCCATAATGAAGGGTCTTTATGAAGATATTATCCTTTGAGCCTCTTTTTTTGACTCATCCTTCCCCTTTCCTCCATCCACTCACCTTGTGACATGTGTCACTCCCTGATTGGTGCTAAACAAGCACAATCCATGTGCTCTCTTTTGAGTGCATCTCAACCCTCCTTAACCATTTCTCCATCCTTGCATCTTAGCCCTCCATCCCTCAAGCCCTTAGCCAATAAATTGGATCCCCTCCCAAGCCTTTTCAATCACAATCCTCCAAGTAAAGTTATAATGCCCTTTTGAGAGCCAAAAAGCCATCAACCATACCCTTATGATGCCAAATTGAGAGCTCACAAAGCTACCAATTTGCCATTTTTCATCTCCATTGAAGCTAGTTTTTGGGAACCTTGAGCATACATCCCAATCCTTAGACCCATCTACCAAGCAAGGAGCTAAATCCCATTGGGAGAGTCCATTCATTTGGCTCACATTTCCAATTGGGGTTTCCTCTTTAGTCTCTCATTTATGTTATGGTTTATATGCTAGTTAATGCTTTTGTTTTTGAATAGATTAGTATTACTTGCTAACATATTTCTCATATATAAGTGCATACCGAGAACCTTGGATGGAGTTATTCTCCATGGGGCCCAAAAGGTCACTATGGACAAGATGCAACTTATGAGTTGCTCGCCATGATTTACCACTTGGAAAGGGCTCCCTATGTATTTTACCACTTAGACAACCAGTACAAGAAATATTAGAAGGAATAATGTGAGGCAAGCCATCAAGCATATTATTTTTTTGCATTAAAGTAATATAATCCAAATTTAAATGGCCAAGTCTTTCATGCCATAAATTGAAATCAATAGAAGTATGTAAAGAATATTGTGAACTAGCAAATTCATGGAATTTAAATAAATTGTCATTATCCATTTTAGCATAAGAAATCACTTTTTTAGTTTGAGGATCTATGACATAATATGTATCTTTATAGAATTCAACTTTATAGTCTTGACATAACTATGAAATAGAAAGCAAATTAGTTTTCAGATCAGGTACATACAATACATCATGCAATTTACCATTAGGAATAGTTACATCACCTAAACCTTCAACTTTACAAGTCTGATTATTAGCTAACTGAATAGGAATGTTAGCAATATCAGGTTGCAAAGAATCAAAAATTTCTTTATGAGAAGTTACATGTTGTGATGCACCACTGTCAATAATCCACTCTAAAGGTCTACAAAGATTAAAGCTACAAGTAAAAGGATGACAAGAATTAGAACTAGTAGAGTTACCTTTTTTATGATTTGATTTTTGATTATGGTTACTATTGTTCATAGGTTTTTTATCATTTTTCTTTTTAAAATAGTTATTGACAACATGACCATCTTTGCCACAATAAGAACAATGAGGTTTGGAATTGGAATGATTCATTTGATTATTATTATTACGATTGTTATTATGATGATTGTTATGGTGATTGGTATTATTGTTATATTTCGCATGAGATTTATTGTTGAAATTATTCAAATTATTATTATAGTGTTTGTCATTGTTATTATTATTATTATTATTTGAACGAAAATTATTATTATTTGAATTTTGAGACATAAATGCATGTTCAGTTGATTTAAGGGTACCAAACTAAATTAGCTTAGCTTCTTCCTATCTTAATAAAGTTTGAAAAATAACATAAGTTAACTGAGCAGTTAATGTAGGAATAGAAAGTTGTGCATGAACATTAGTTATAAACTGTTAAAACTGTCTAGGAAGACACTTTTTAAGAATAATATGAATTAAACGAATGTCATCTAATTGAACACTTAAAGCAATAATTTGGATTTTAATAGAATCAAATTTCATCAAAAATTAATCCATAGTCTTAAAATCTATATACCTGAGATCTTCAAGTAGGGTTTAGACCATTTTAAGCATTTTTACGCATAGGAAAAACAACAAAAAAAAGTTAAATTTTTTTTTCCCATAGTTAAGCTTTCCTTTTTGAAGATTTTGGTGACTAATCAATTTCTTTTTTGTCTTATTGCAGGTTGGAGCAACTTTTTGGGTGACTAATCATGCTTTTTAGGTTTTTCATGGAATGAACCTGAATAATTAAACACATTTTCTATTGAATGAATGTTGCTAAAAAAACACACTCTTGAATGCCATGGGTTAAAATCAAATTTTCCTTGAATGCATGATTAAAACAACAAATCCAATCTTGAATGCCAAGAATCAATTAACCATTGCAATATCAAACACTTCATTTGGAGCTTCTAAAAATTGAACAAAACAAATCTCTTTTCCACATGCAATCTAGGTAAAGTTTTATTTTTGGACATTTAAGAAACTTTGTTAAGTTAAAATACAAATTTGCAAAAATCAATTTGAGTAGTTCCTTGGACTCGTCTCTTTTCTAATCACCCATCAAATATTAACCATTGGTTGCAATCTCAGCGCCATTTATGGGGATTGGTCTACTTGAAAAAGGTGTTAAATGTTCCACAATCTAACTCACTCACTTTGTCTTTGAACGTTTGCTTTAACTTTATCAAAATTATTAAATGATCAAAACTCTAGATTAAATCGATCACACTTCAAGTTTGGGCACTAAAATTGAACAACAACTGATGTGGAGAGCCTCCGGATGCACGCTTGAAATTGACTCTCACACACTTTTGTTTTGGGCTTAAAATGAAATCACACTCAATCTTGAATGCCTTAAAGAAAATTAATCAATACTTGACGTGGAGGGCCTCTGGGTGCACGAGTTTTCTTTTGTTGACCCTAACTCTTCTTATTGTTTGCATAATTCAATCGATTTACTTTTGTTGGTGCTTCAAGTTAGAATTGAACACTGTCCCTTAAACATGAGTGCTTGCAAAGTCTAGATTAGCACACGTAAGAGTCAGTTCGTAAAAGAACAAGCGTGTTTTTTAGCCCAAGGTCATCCAAGTCTTCTTTCCCCTTGTCATCTTTCAAGGCCATCTTGGATGCATAAGATTAGGATCCAAAACCTTTTTCCTTTTTAGGAGGCCTGCTTAGGGATTTCATCACCCCTTGGACGACCTCAACTCTAGCATTCTGGTAGAGTATAAGAATCGGGAGGTGAATCAAAAGACACCTCTCTTGGGATCAAAATTTTGTCACTTAGGCTAAGCCTCAAGGAACTTTATACCCTTGAGAAGTGAAAGAGGAGAAGTGGGTTACTGCTCCTCTCGGCTGTGTGACATCTTTTTGGTCTCATCTATGGATTTGGGCCTCACGTACCTTGGGTATATCAAGGACTCCTTAGCTAAACCAACTGTCAGCCTTGTAGACAACCATCTAGGATGTTAATGTGTTTGAGGTGACTGATCGAAACATTTGTAGAACATACACACTCCTTGGCACAAGTATCACTTTATGAGAATCAAAAACTTCTATCTAGTTTTTTCTATCTATTGTTTGATCTTTTATTTGTTGAATGAATATTTGCCAAACTTGGTCAATCCTAGCTTAGGGCATACTTAGCATAGTCACTTCCTATTCCAGAAGTTGAACTAGTTGAAGAAAAACAACCAAGATCTCTCAAAGCCAAGAAGATTCAAGAATTGATGTTAGAGAAACCCAAACCCAAACAGAAGTTCCACAAAGTTAAACTCAAACCAACTCTAGCATACCAAGAACTTTTAGCCAAGAGAAAAGAAATAACACCAAGCCCACGAATTGCCAAACTCCACAAAGCAAAGGACAAAGCTATCGACAAAGCACTTCAAGAGGCCTGGTTAGAGCACAACATCAAATTTAGCCAACATCCAGAAGTTAATCCTGCTTATGCCTTACCAACTAGGCATGATTTCTATGATTAGACACCCTTGTTTCTCCACATCTTCTTGGATAAGCTTCACTTTAGAATCATCTTTGTAGAAAAGCCAGCCATCTTAGGTTATCCCCTTAAGCATTATTAGCTCATCCATCTCATTTAGAATCAAACCATCTAGCCAGTAATCCAAAATCTGCACATCTATGCTTTCAAAATTATTTTCACCTTGCCAAAAGTTTGCCATTCCTAAAATCTTTCAAAATCTACCAATCTCACCAAGGTTATCCCTTTGACAGAGCTTTGTCTAGGGTAATCCATCTTTGTCAATTGTTATCCCTCATCACCTTGAGCTAAAGGTTGCGATCCACAAGTGGTCAATCTCATGTTCTTCCTAAAGGATCATTAGTCTATCCTTAAGTTGACACAATCACCACCAAGCTTGCACATAGGAAAGCAGACCTTTTGTGCTTTGGTAACATATCTTTGAAGTTAGAATCTCCAACCCAATCCTCCCTAGGTTTTTTCATATAGCCTTTCCTCAACCTAGGAAATCATTTGCATAGAAAAGCATTCCCTCCCTTTTTTTGCATCCACCAGCATTTGTTGCATCCCATCCCTAGGAGCATTTTTCATGCCACCCATCACTCACTTAGCCAAGAAGAAAGAAACAATGGAGACCTATCATTTGGATTGAACAGCCTCACCCCCTTGAGATCTTAGCCATCCTTCAGCCCAGAGAAAGATATGCCATCACCTACTGACATTGAAGCTTTCATGAACCAACCAAGAAATGGAGTATTGGTAAACGCCATTATAGACAAGAACAAAGAGACAATCATGGCTAATTTTTGAAGGAACAATGTAGGAACCTTTGACTTTGGAAGACCCCCTCCATTATCAGATCCATCTCACCCCTTGTTTGGGTAGCTGTCACCACCCATAGGATCTTATGATTCAAATTATCCTCAATATATGCCAAAAGAAGAGCCTCTAGCAAATCCATATGATCCAACAGACCCAAACATATCATCATCCACCCAAGTTGAAATCTCTATGCTGCAAGCCAACCCAGCCACCACCACTCCATCCTTGGTTCATACCTCTCCACTCCAAACCCCCTTTACCCAAAACACCTCACCATTCACCCCCTTCACTATTGCTGCTGTTGCTCCCCAACCTAGCCTTCCAAATCCACCCATGTCCCAAATTAGTGCTAGCATCTTTGGCCAACCTCAGAAATATACAATAGGGATGCCACCTATGGGGCCAAGTAATCTACCTTTCATCACCCCTAGCTTGTTCACCATAGCCCAAAGCACAATCCCATCATTTGCATTAGGCCTTGGGAGCTCAATACCATTAGCCACAAATCCACAAGCTACTACCCTCACTCCACAAAGCTATCAAATCCCACAAGCTACTGCCATTTTTTTGCCAAGCTCCCAAGTGACCCCAGCCCCTGCCACCACTCTACCAAGCTTCCAAATCCAGCCACAAAGCTATCAAACCCCATCAGTTCTATTCCCAAGCTTTCAATTCCCACCACCTCCACCACCAACTAATCCATTACCTCCAATTACCAACTACTTTTCAATGCCACTTCTAGGGGGTAATCCACCACCCCAGCCAACCACCAATTATTTGCAAATACCATCCCAAATGGGGGCACAAACCACATATATTGGTCAAACTCCACAAGCCCCCCGATCCTTTCCCCAAGCATCACAACCATCTTATACCTTACCTCCACAAAGAAATCCATTTATCCCACAACCAGCTTATGTTCCTCAATCCCAACCTCAAATCCCATATCAACAGCAAGCCTCATAGCACATGCAACAATATGCGCCACCTCCCCCTCAACAACTCGTCATCCACCATGCAGCTGCCCAAACAATGTACAATCCCTATCAACAAATCCTTCACAGCAATCCATATTCAGTGGCCCCATCTAGCACATACCTACCTCAAGGCACTCCTACATTGGGGGCACCCCAACCATCACCTATCAATTCAAAATGGGAGCAAATGAAGATAGCTCTGAAAGCCATCCAAGAAGGGAATGATCCAAAGATATTTAAGTTTGAGAATGTGTGTCCTTACCCATTTGATAGAGCCATTACCATGACACCATTTCCCGAACACTTTGAGGTACCCAAATTTGACAAATTCAGAGGAAAAGGAGACCCTGTCACACATATCAAAGAATTTTACATGCATTGCCAGGACATGGCATAAAATGATGTCTTCCTCTTGCACCTTTTTCCCAAAAGCTTGGCTGGACCAGCTCTTGAATGGCTTTGTAGAATCCCCTATGGCACAATTAAAAACTTTGCTAAATTATCTGAGGCATTCGTAGCCCAATATGCTCATCTTGTTGAAACAAAGCTATCAATAGTTGACCTTGTCCACACTAAGCAAAAAGGTGGAGAAAGCCTTGCTGAATACCTGCAAAGATGGAAAACCGTTACCACCCGCATATCTTGTACCTTGCCAGAGTGCCATGTGGTGAAAATGTTTATTGATAATGCCCATCTTAGCTTGGCTCACCACATGACCATGAACTGTTTGCAGACCTACAAAGATATCAAAGAGAAAGGAATGATCCTTGAGCAAGGACTCATTAAAGATGGTGTGGTCAAGATTTACAAAGAGGCCAACCAAAATCAATCACATTCCAATGACAAGTCTAGGTATTGGAACAAAAACAAGCATGTTGCAACAGATGGTGTCACTGACACCAGACATGTGAATATTGTTGGTCCTTCTCACAACTAGTCCAACCCACCATATCAACCACATAATCAACAAGCTATCAACTACCAACAACAGAATAACCAAAGCTATCAAAATCACAATACAAGACCCAACTTTCAAGGGTATAACAATCAAGCTAATGCCATCAATGTAGCTACAGGACAAAAGCCCAAATTCCAACCTACACCTAGAAATTATACACCCCTTGGTGAGCCATTGGATGTCATTTTTGAGAAATTGGCTAAGGAAAACCTCATCAAATTTCCTCCTACCCAACAAATTGATCCAAGCCAATCCAAAGCTGCATGGTACAAGGACAATGAGTATTGCAAGTTCCATAGGGTAAACGGTCACACCACCCTCAGATGCATGAAACTGAAAGATTATGTGTAGGACCTCATTGATTGAAAGGAAATCACTATTGGTGCCTAAACCTCTCCCAATGCAGGCTTACAAATCTATCAAAATGCTTTTCCTCCTCACAACAATCAAAATCCTGGAAAAGAACCTATCCAAACCAACAACAACAACACCAACAACCATCAGCCAAACCAACAGCATGGGAAGAAAAATGACCACACTTCATCCTATATAGACTATGGTAGCCTTATAGGTTGTATATCTGAGAAAGAGCCTTTCGTCAATGTTATCAATATCCAAGGACCAAACAATGAGTGTGCAGTCACCATCGAAGAGCCCGATTTAACATTGCAGGCCCACCCATTTTACCAACACCATCAGCTCCATCAAAAAGCCAGTACAATATCTTGGAACACCTTGGGAACATGCTAGCCCAAATCTCCATTTTAGACCTTCTTCACACTAGTCCTGTGTACAAAAACATCCTTGATAGTGCTCTCATAGAATCTCGTGTCCCTTCAGATATCAACGCAACTAATTTTTGTAATCTTGTTGGACACCTATCCTCCTCATGTGCCCTATCATTCAAACCCAACGACATACTCATGGTCGAGCTAGATCACACCCTTCTTCTTCACATAGCCATCATGGTATCCAACTTTGCCATGAAAAGAGTAATGATAGATAATGGATCACCCTTGAATATTTGCACTCTAAAATTCATAAAACAAGCTGGGTATACTAAGGCAGATATCATCAGTGAGGTTATCACCATCAAAGCTTATGACAACTTGGAAAGAACCATAGAAGGAATTATTTTGCTGCCAATCAAGATTGGGCCAGTCATCCAAGAGACACTCTGCCATGTTATTGATCTAAACCTACCATTTAACATCCTCCTCGGTCACCCATGGATTCATGCCATGAAAGCCGTTCCATCCACTTACCATCGGTGCGTCAAATTTTTGCATCAAGGCACTGAGGTAACCATCCATGCCGATCTAGAACCCTTTGCTTACTGCAATCCGGTTGAAGCTTCATATACAAACCATTGCCTTGGAATTGATATCGGTACATCCATCGCCAGCTCATTCCACACTTATAATGACCCAAAAACCATCCTCGCCTCTACCCTGTCTACCGTGAAGATCAATAAAAAAGGTTGTGGAGAGTATAGTCTGTTAGATGCATTTTCTGTCGGGGCACTCCCACTTGATCCACATGCCCATGGACGACCGACATATCACAAAGCTAAGGAGATTTCACCTCCTTGATACAAACAGTTTGGCCAAACAACCTTTGTATCCTCGAAAATCCCTCTTCATGAGGAGCTCACTCCAGATATCATCAAATGGTTACATAAGGATGCACCTCAAAGAAATCAAACACACCTTGATCACTTCAGCCAAAAGTATCCCCAAGAACATAAGCTCATCACTAACAAATGGAACTATCAAGGTGGTGGTCTAGGACCAGAAGAAAGAGGCATGCAGTGCCCCATCGATGCACACAAGTGGAAATCAAAGTCAGGTCTTGGCTTTGGCATACCCACAACTAGGGGTGCCAATGAGAATGGTCATGCTTTTTTGAACATTCACTGCGACCTTGTCAAAATCAAAGACATTCCTGAGGAAGTTGAAAAGAGAGCCTACGATGATATCCTAGACCAAATCTCCCTCGAAGACTCTATTCTCCAAGAACTATCCATCCACCTCATTGACCTACCACTAGCCCATCCACAACTCATAGATTGGGACCAACCAAGCATCATACACATCGATGAGTTCACATCAGAGGAGGCACTTCTAAGATTCATGGGAGCTGAAACTCCTCACAAGAAAAAAAAGCCAGATTCTGACTATATCTACAAGCTAGATCCCAAGGGGTATTTTGGAGTAAATTCCCAACCTAGTTCCGATACACCCAAAACTGGAACTAAGGTGAATCTGAGACTAGCTAAGGTAGTAAAGAGATCCCCTCAGCAAGAAAATCCAGAGCCACAAGCAGAACATGAGGATTTAGTAGTGCCTCCTCAAGATAATTGACCAGAGGTCTCTTCTATTCTAATAGAGGATACTAGAGAAGTCAAAATTGGTTCTTCAGAGATCCCTAGACTTGTTCACATTGCTGCATCCCTATCACAAGACCAAGCTAACCTCCTCTTTGAAGTTTTATGAGAGAACATTGGCCAATTTGCATGGTCATATCAGGACATGCCAGCACTTGATCCAAAGCTTGTAGTTCATCATCTTGCAGTTGATCCAAAGATCAAGCCCATCAGAAAAAAGCTTAGAAAAATGCACCCCAAGGTGGCATTACTGGTCAAAGCTAAACTAGAAATAATGTTAGCTACTAAGGTTATCCGACCTATCGACTACTCAGAGTGGATCTCCAACATGGTCCCTGTCACTAAGCCTTTTGGTGACATCAGAATCTGCATTGATTTTAGAGATCTTAACAAATCTTGTCCAAAGGATGATTTTCCCTTGCCCAACATAGATATGATTATAGATCTTACAGTTGGACATGAAATTTTGTCCCTTATGGATGGATTTTCTGGGTACAATCAGATCAAGATTGCAGAAGAGGATCAGCATAAGACAACATTCACTACCCCTTGGGGAACCTTTTGCTACACCATGATGCCTTTTGGCCTAAAGAATGCTGGGGCTACCTATCAAAGAGCTATGACAGCCATTTTCCATGATCTTATCCATAGCATTTTGGAAGATTATGTGGATGATATCCTAGTCAAATCTCACACCTTCATGGATCATCTTGCTAACCTGGAGAAAGTCTTTGATAGGTTGGCCCAATATCATCTCATGCTAAATCCCAAGAAGTGTATCTTTGGGGTCACATCTGGAAAGCTTCTAGGCTTCATATTTTCTAAATGAGGTATAGAGATTGACCCCAAAAAGGTCAAGGCTATCTTAGACATGCCTCCTCCCCAGACACTGCGACAACTTTGCTCTCTTCAGGAAAAACTTCAATCTGTCTAGCGCTTCATCTCCCAGCTTGCAAATAAGTGTACACCATTTTCACACTTGCTAAAGAAGGATGAGAACTTCAAATGGGATCCTTTATGTCAGCACAGCTTCGATCAGCTCAAGCAGTATCTAGCCAATCCCCCTATCTTGGTCCCACCAGTTCCTGGTCGTCCCTTGATCTTGTACATATCAGCAACACCTACTACTCTAGGGGCACTAGCACAACATGATGATTATGGCAGAGAAAGAGCCATCTACTATATCAGTAGAACCCTAGTTGGTTATGAACTCAATTATACTCCTATGGAAAAAGGTTGTTTGGCAGTTGTTTTCTCAACTCAAAAGCTTCGCCACTACATGCTAAGTCATACCATCCAACTATTCTCTAAGATTGATCCTCTCAAGTATATGCTCTCTAGAACAGCACTCATAGGTCAGCTAGAAAAATGGTTTATTCTCCTTAGTGAATTTGACATCTAGTATGTGGACAGAAAGGCAATCAAAGGGCAAGCTATAGCAGATCACCTAGCTGATGCACCTCTAGTTGATGCATATCCTTTTCTCACAGAATTCCTAGATGAGCATATCTGCCTAATTGAAGAACAACCCCCATGGAAGCTTTATTTTGAAGGCTCATACACATCTCATGGATCAGGGGCAGGAATATTATTAGTTACACCTCAAGGAGATTACATTCTGAAAGCCTTCAAGCTACAATTCCCTAGCACCAACAATATACCAGAATATGAAGCTCTTGTAGTAGAATTAAAGATAGCTACAGAATGGAATATCACTAAGTTACAAGCCTTTGGCAATTCCCAACTCATCATCAAACAAGTCTTAAATGAATATCAAACCAAAGATGAAAAGCTATTACCCTACAAAGAGCTAGTTGATCAGATGACCTAGCATTTTACAAAGCTTCAGTTTACACAATTGCCATGAATGCAAAATAAAGTAGCCAATGCTATGGCTACTATAGGCTTGCTCTTGGAAATTCCCCAAGTAGCTACATAGTATGAGTTTTTAGTGGAGCAGCTCCTCACACCAACCTATGCGAATTAGGATTCAAACTGTGTTTGTATCTTGGTTGGTCCCCAATCACCTTGGTACCATGAGATTCATGCTTACCTTAACGATGGTATCATATCCCCTCACCTCACATGTACCCAATGCCAGAACCTCATTCAAAAATCATCTTGCTATGTTATCATAGCCAATACCCTATATTGTCGGGGTTATCACGATACTCTCTCTCGATGTTTAGACCAAAACAACGCCGCGATGGTGTTAAAGGAAGTACACTCTGGACTTTGCGGTGCCCACACGAGTGGTATTTTCCTAGCACAAAAAATCCTTAGATCAGGCTACTATTGGCCTACCATTGAAGAAGACTCATGTGAATTTGTCAAAAAGTGTCTCCCATGTCAGTAGCATGCAAATCTTGTGCACGCTCCAGCACAGGATCTATAGCCTATTGCACCACCTTGGTCTTTCGCTTGTTGGGGCCTTGATCTAGTTGGAACTATCAGACCCATCTCATTTGATGGACATAAATGGATAATAACAGCTATAGACTATTTCACTAAATAGGTGGAAGCAGTCCCCCTTGTCTCAGCTATAGGAGTTCAGGTCTCCAAGTTCATCTTATACCACATTGTTTGCCGCTTCGGCATCCCATCCACCATCTTCATTGACCACGGAAGTAACTTTGAAAATATCAACATGGAAGAATTATGCACTTCCCTCTGCATCCATCACCACTTTTCTAGCCCATATTTCCCACAAGGTAATGGCTAGGCAGAGGCAACTAACAAAACCCTCCTCAAAATCCTAAAGAAAGTTGTCAATGATTCTGGCCGTGATTGGCACCTACAAATAAATCCAGCCCTATGGGCCTATCGAACTTCCTTTCATACATCCACAGGCACAACTCCATACTCCCTAGTCTATGGTGCCAAAGCGGTACTACCTATAGAGGTTGAACTTCCCTCCTTGCGCATATCTATGCAAGGGAAAATATCAGATGAAGAATACAGAGTAGCTCGGCTCACCCAGTTAGATCTATTAGACAAGAAGTGACAACAAGCCTATGATCATCTCACAGTCTATCAAACTCATCTCAACAGGAATTTCAACAAGAAGGTGCTTCCATGACACTTTTAGCCAGGTGACATGGTCCTCAAATAAAACATGAAAGTCCAAGCAGATCAAGAAAAGAAAGGCAAGTTTGAACCTACATGGCTTGGTCCTTATGTTGTCACTGCTTCCTTTGGCTCCAGAGCCTATCAGTTGTCTACACTGGAAGGAGAACTCTTGAATGATCCTACTAACATCATTCATCTCAAGAAGTTCTATGCTTGAAGATCCTTGGTATACCCAACTTTTGAAAAATACAAAAGTACAAAAAAAATAGTAAAGAGAAATAAGCGTCCAACGGTGAAAACTTGGCAATTCAAGCACCTTGGATAGGTACCTTGGTGAAAATTTGGTAATTTAGGCGCCTTGTGTACTAAGACTAATCCATTATCTATCACTATCCTATCCCTCATCCATTCACCCACCATCCCATAAAACACCCGCTTGTTCCCTTGATGTTCCAACCAAATATCCAAAATCTCATGGAGCTTGTAAATACCTCCTATAAAACTTGTAAAATCTTGTACCAAAGCTTGTATTATACCTTGTAAAATCTTGTACCAAAGCTTGTATTATACCTTGTAAATCTTGTACCATACCTTGTATATCTGAATCTTGTCCAAAGCTTGTACCATACTCCAGCTTGTAGATAGTCTTGTATCCTAGCTTGTATCCTATCACATGCACACAAAGAATCCCATTTTCCTTAAGCTTTTCAAAAACCATCTACCTATCCACCTATCAACTATTATAGACATCCCATCCTTCACAAAAATTTCCATCTCACAAAAAGCCAAAACATGAACAAACTTGTACATTTGTAACATATCTTGGTCCGTCAGCCTGTACATCCTCTTTAGCTTAGTACCATTGTATCTATCCAGCTTTCATGTCAGTTCATCCTTGATCAACATCTTGTACACACCGCAAAACCCTTGGTTAGCTATTCCAATGCATCCTTTAGCTAGATCTCCTGTCACCAAAGTGTTATCCTTCTTAGTTCATCTTGCCAGACACACCACTCATCCCGATCCACCAACTTAGGTGCTCTCCCATAGGTCCTTGCAGGATATAGCTTTCCTCATGTCTGATCTTGGTCTGTTAGTACCTCGTCCTACCCATCTCGTTGGCAAGCAACTCCCTTTTGGATTTTCACTTTCTTTTGATTTGGAATCTCCCCTTTTGGGTCTTAAAGTATCTTTTCCAAGCAATCTCCTTGATCCCTCCTCAAGGTTTCCATGATCTTCCATATCATGGTATGCTACGAATGGGGCAATTAGAGTGTAAGGTCTTGATCAAGTCTTTCGTTTGTTTTTCTTTTCTGCTTGTGGGTTACCTAGTGTCAGTTCTACATTGCTTCCTCTAGGATTCATGTGTGATGCTCGGGAAACCCTTGCGTGTTTGTTTCGAGTCAGTTTGTCATTCCTCTGGACAATTGGTGAAAAGGCCTTGATGTTCTTGGTAACCTTGGCAATTAACCATTAGTCCTATAGAAAATCTAGTGCTCAACTACATGGTGGTACTTCTCTTTGAAGTATCCCCCTACTCAAAAAGCTTCAATGGATTCCCTTCATCTCCATTATCCCCCATCCATATCTAGCACCTATCCCAGGTTATGCATAAGTATATCTTTGAATCACCCCTCACGCTTAGCTTTAGGGATCCACAATCCTAGTCTTAGGGATCCACCAATCAAATCAATCCACCAAGCCTCATCTTTCGAGATCCATAATTCTAGTCCTAGGAATCTCTGAAACCCATCTTTTGCCAATCTGACTCTTTGAAATCCTATTGCATTAGCTTTTTAATCCCCTCATCCATCTCTCCATCCTGAATTCCTTTTATAGTGCTCTGCTCCTTCATGCTCCCCCCAATCCAAAAAGTCTTAAGCTTGTTTCCTCTTGTGCATCTGATAGCCTTTTATCATTCTCCCGTAGTGAGAGTTTGAGCTAATTCAGCCCCTTCTCTTCGCCAATCTGAGTCTCCTTGCTCATCTCGGATTCTTGTACTTTTCAAGAAGCCGTCAAGCCTCATTTCTCTCTTCGCCACCTTCTTGAGGGGGCATCATCTAAAGTCTAGTCTCCCCTCTTCTTATCCGAGACTGGGGCAACCTCGTTGCTAAAACATCTTCCTCGTGTCATCTTCATTCGAACTTCTTTGAAATAGTGTTGTCTCAACACTATGTCAAAGAGGGGCAAAATGTAGACACCTAAATTCGATTACATCACTTTGGTAATCCTATTTAGTTATCTCTAAAGGCATCATTAATTAAATGCTTATTTAATTAATCCTTTGCCATCCCCTAGCTAATTAATTTAATTAATCATCTATATTCCTAATTGATAAATCAAATAACCTATTATTTATCAATTAAATCCTATTCTTCTATCAAATTCCAAAATCCCCATTTATTAAATAAACCTATTTGATAAATAAAACCCTCAAATCTAATAACCCCTAACTTATTCCTAAACTCCCTTTTTAGCCTAATCCACCCCATCCACCCATACTAACTAAGCTTAGTCACTAACTCACCCACCCTCATGAATGCCATCCACTTGCAAATCTCTAACATCCCTAATCTAATCCTAAACCCAAGCCTAATCCACCCCCTAATGTTGTCACATTCCCTAAACAAGCTTAAGACTTTCTTAAGCCATGGAAAGTCAACAATCTCAACTCCCTCCAAAATATCCCAACCACCCAACAATGAATGCTCTTACAAAAGCCATAAAGACTCTTACAAGATCTTACAAGCCATAATGAAGGGTCTTTATAAAGATATTATCCTTTGAGCCTCCTTTGTTGACTCATCCTTCCCCTTTCCTCCATCCACTCACCTTGTGACATGTGTCACTCCCTGATTGGTGCTAAACAAGCAAAATCCATGTGCTCTCTTTTGAGTGCATCTCAACCCTCCTTAACCATTTCTCCATCCTTGCATCTTATCCCTCCATCCCTCAAGCCCTTAGCCTATAAATTGGATCCTCTCGCAAGCCTTTTCAATCACAATCCTCAAAGTAAAGTTATAAAGCCCTTTTGAGAGCCAAAAAGCCATCAATATACCCTTATGATGCCAAATTGAGAGCTCACAAAGCTACCAATTTGCCATTTTTCATCTCCATTGAAGCTGGTTTTTGGGAACCTTGAGCATACATCCCAATCCTTAGACCCATCTACCAAGCAAGGAGCTAAATCCCATTGGGAGAGTCCATTCATTTGACTCACATTTCCAATTGGGGTTTCCTCTTTAGTCTCTCATTTATGTTATGGTTTATACGCTAGTTAATGCTTTTGTTTTTTAATAGATTAGTATTACTTGCTAACATATTTCTCATATACAAGTGCATACCAAGAACCTTGGATGGAGTTATTCTCCATGGGGCCCAAAAGGTCACTATGGACAAGATGCAACTTATGAGTTGCTTGCCATGATTGACCACTTGGAAAGGGCTCCCTATGTATTTTACCACTTAGACAAATAGTACAAGCAATCTTAGAAGGAATAATGTCAGGCAAGCCATCAACCATATTGCTTTTTTGCATTAAAGTAATATAATCCGAATTTAAATGGCCAAGTCTTTCATGCCATAAATTGAAATCAATAGAAGTATGTAAAGAATATTGTGAACTAGAAAATTCATGGAATTTAAATAAATTGTCATTATCCATTTTAGCATGAGCAATCACTTGTTTAGTTTGAGGATCTATGACATAACATGTATCTTTATAGAATTCAACTTTATAGTCCTGACATAACTATGAAATAGAAAGCAAATTAGTTTTTAGATCGGGTACATACAATACATCATGCAATTTACCATTAGGGATAGTTACATCACCTAAACCTTAAACTTTACAAGTCTGATTATTAGCTAACTGAATAGGAATGTTAGCAATATCAGGTTGCAAAGAATCAAAAATTTCTTTATGAGAAGTTACATGTTGTGATGCGCCACTGTCAGCAATCCACTCTAAAGGTCTACAAAGATTAAAGCTACAAGTAAAAGCATGACGAGAATTAGAACCAGTAGAGTTGCCTTTTTTATGATTTGATTTTTGATTATGGTTACTGTTGTTCATAGGTTTTTTATCATTTTTCTTTTTAAAATAGTTATTGACAACATGACCATCTTTGCCACAATAAGAACAATGAGGTTTGGAATTGGAATGATTCCTTTGATTATTATTATTATGATTGTTATTATGATGATTGTTATGGTGATTGGTATTATTGTTATATTTCGCATGAGATTTATTGTTGAAATTATTCAAATTATTATTATAGTGTTTGTTGTTGTTATTATTATTATTATTATTATTTGAATTTTGAGACATAAATGCATGTTCAGTTGATTTAAGGGTACCAAACTAAATTAGCTTAGCTTCTTCCTGTCTTAATAAAGTTTTAAAAATAACATAAGTTAACTGAGTAGTTAATGTAGGAATAGCAAGTTGTGCATGAACATTAGTTATAAACTGTTAAAACTTTCTAGGAAGACACTTTTTAAGAATAATATGAATTAAATGAATGTCATCTAATTGAACACTTAAAGCAATAATTTGGATTTTAATAGAATCAAATTTCAACAAAAATTCATCCATAGTCTTAAAATCTGTATACATGAGATCTTCAAGTTGATCCTTCAACTGTATTTTGCGATATTCATCTCCACTATCATACTTGGTTTGCAAGATTGACCATGCATCATGAGCTTTAGAACAATGAGAAATTAACACATATAAATTTGGAATAATGGAAATACCAATTAATCCTAAAGATTCTTCATTTTTAAGTTTCCAAGTATCTTTTTCATCTTGAGTAGCTGCTGAACCAGGTTCAACAAAAGGATTAGTGGCTATCTCAAAGAGGTGTTTAAAGCGAAAAATGAACGAAATGCGAGTTTTCTAGGAATGATAATTATAATGATTAAGTTTTATTTCTGGAATCAAGGTTGACATTTTTATTTTAAAAAAAATGTCCCCCCTAATAGAAATATGACTGAAAAAATAACTGGAATTAAAAACTTGCAAAAAAAACTATGATTAAGTTTTTGAAGAAAAATAATAATATAGCCCTATAGAGAAACGTTAGAAAAATGATTAGTTTGAAACAAAAATAATAATTTAGAGACATTTTAGAATAATTAAATGATTATAGCCTAAAATGGATGACAGACAAATGAATCCAACTCTCTATATTTAGGAGTCCTGGATGTAAAATGATGAAAACAAACTTATACGTTGTTAAATTTTGAAGTTATAAAATAATAACCTTTTAAAGAATAAACCAATCAATACATAATGAAGGAAAAGAATGAAAGATTGATTACTTAACTTAATGAAAAAAAACTTATAAGTAATCAAGAGTATATATAAATGGATTAATTAAAAACTTATAACAAAATGATATGCGAAAAAAAATGATTGAAAGAAAAACAATTGCATGCAAGAAATAATTTAAACAAAAGTGAAGGAAACAAAATTTTTTTTTTTAACAACCCTAAATAAAAAACTCAAAAGAACATGATATACCTCGATTTATGAAATGTATCCTATTTCTTTTAAAAATACATTAATACAAAAAAAACTTTTAAATCTTCCAAACGCTTTTAATGAAAACTTAATACACTATTTGTTAAAAACAACATGCAAACATTTAATTCGTAACACATGCAAACAACTTTAGATGGATTATAAAAAACATATCGATAGGAGAAATGTTTAAAAAAAGAGAAAAGTAAAAATAAAACCTAATATGCATGGGAAAGAGATTGGTGAATAGGATGAGCTGCGCACTTTTTACAGGAACAAATACATGAAATGTTAGATCAGAGATTAGAGTGGCGCAGCATTCAATGGGAGAGATAAAAAGATTTATGACTTCCGTTCGACTGTAGACAGAAGATACCACAGTAAACAATTATTTTTTAAAGGCCAAAAAATGCAGCCACTTCACTGCTCATGAACCATGTAGTTCAAAAATATGTTGATCTGCAGAATCGTTAACAATCAATGCAGTGGGAGCCGAACTCTTCTTTTCTGGTCTGCACTCTTCTTTTGATCTGAACTCTTCTTCTTCTTTGATGAACCCACACTAGTAAGCCAATCTACAGATTAGTATATCTATTTAGGGTTTCAATACCATACAATAGGGTTTCAATATCAGACAAAATCTTCCAATCGATCTACAGATTAAACAAGGAAAGATACTAAAAATGAACTGAATGAAGATATGGAAAGAATGAGATTTTTTAAAATCTCATAGATTTAAAAAACTTTTTATATTTCAAAATAGATATATTAAGATAAAGATTAGAAATTTATTTATTTTTCAAATATGAATATGAAATGTTTTAAATTAGCTCAATATATATATTGAAATAAAATATAAAATTTAAAATAGAGATATAAGGAATGTTTTAAATTTTAATTTTTTTAAAAATTAATCTATGTGAGTACTAAGGTTTGTTTATTAACACACTTAGAATTATGATTTCCTTCAAGAATGATAAGGAGAAATAATAAGAGTAATAATATATATATATATATATATATATATATATATATATATATATATATATATATATATATATATATATATATATATATATATATATATATATATATATATATATATATATATATATATATATATAAAATTTTAAAAAAATAAATTGCACAAATTATAATAAATAAGTGTTATTGAATAAATGCTTCTTGTTTTGGCAGCACGCCTTCCAAAACAAGAGCAAAAAAACATTTCAAATTTTGATAGGAAAACCCTTTGGCGGCAAGCCTTCCAAAGAGGGTTAGTAAAAAATTAAACCTGCACACACAAGATGTTAGAATGAGCAAACAATCACAATCCAAACTTCTTCTCTCAATGACATCTCCAACTAAGGTGTGCTCCAATGAATGGCAACCTTCAACACAAAACTTAAAACAAGGATTAGTAACCAAGCTATGATACCATGAAAGAAATGATAAGATTGAGCAAGGAACGAGAAACAACCCAAGTAAGCTAAGTGTGAAACAATGTTACCATGAGATAAGAAAAATCCAAGAGCATACACCAAGATAGTTCAACAATGGAGACAAGGATTTATAAGGGGAAAACAAAGAAAACCCCTTGTGAGTATTATGAATGAAGGAAAATTCCTAGAGAAGAGAGAGAGAGAGTGTTGGAGCAAAGATAGCTCAATACAATAACATCAAAGTGATGTGTAAAGAGGAAATGAAGAGGAGCATCTCTTTTAAAGAGATGAGAAAGGAGTTTCATGTGTAACTCCCATTTCTATGAATGCCACATTCATAATAGGTGTGTGCAAAGACTCACAATCCTCTTAAGGAGGATAAACTAAATTCCTTAATAAAGGAATTATAAGGAATTATAAAAATGAGTTGTCCTCACATGTGGAATAAAGGAAAAATAATGACATGTCCTCCACATGTGTACAATAGGACAAACTACATTTAGGGATCCTTGGAATATCCCAATTAAATACATCCAAGGGAAGATTAATGTTTCTAACAAGACTTCTACCCATTGCTACACTCCATTTTTTAGACAATAACATGCCATATTGGGGTGGGATATCTACAACTAAGACACTCCTAGTTTGTTCCTTTTTAGGATAAGAAAGTAACTTATAAGACATTGCATTTATTGTCCCTATGATAGTAACTTCTCTTTTGTCCATAATATAACACCTACTCTAAGGAGTATCCAATTTCAGTCCTAACTCCTTCATTACCTCAAAAAGAATGACTATATTAGACACTCCAGAATCAATCATACAATTCTTCAAAAATTTTCCATTGAAAAAAATACTTAGGAAGAAAGGATCTATACTTCATAGACACTGATTTACAAAATCTAAATACATAGGTAGAATTTGGGACACAACAATTCCAGTTTCTAATTTTGTTTAAAATCATCACAGACTTGATTAGTATTAAAATCATGATCAATCTTAATAACTACACCCTTGGCCCATGATATGGATTTTATGTTATGCTCAATGATTCTTAATGACTCTAACAAAGGAACTTTTAACTATGATTTGTGATAACAATGACAACATATCAATAGCAGGAATAGTAGAATTATCATTTGACATACTTTGTATCTCCTTTTACTTATCATTTGAACTTGGAATGTTCTAATTTTTATGTTTCTCACTCACAATAGTGATCACTAATGATCCCTTTTCCTTCTTCCTATCATTAGTCAGACTTAAGGACTTTTTACAATATCTTATTTCTTGGTTTCCCATTTTTTATTAATAGTCTTAGCCTTGATATTTCTCTTATCCTTTGGCTCACTGATCTCTATTTTCTTTGGATTAGTCTTCCTAATAAAAACACTAGATATTTTATTTCCTTCAACCTTGTGTATCATACCTCTTGTTTGCACTTGAGAAACCATGTCTATAGTGATCTAATCAATCTATTCCTTAGTTAGCATTCTCAGGGTCACTTCATTTTTTGATGACACCATATTACAAGTAGTGACTTCTTCATCCTCCTTATTTGAGAAGAATTGTTGATGTACTATACCACTAAAATGTCTCATGTCCTAAATATCACTATCATTTTTTTGGATGCAATTGATTAATTATGTGTTGTCTTTGATGTCACATAAATGTCATATTAGTTGATAGGTAGTGCTTATCAAGATCACTTGGTCAATGAAGATAGTTTTCCTTCTCTACTAAGCATTCACAAGTTTTCTTTGAACAGATGATAGTGTTTACCAAGCTCATTTGGGCATCAACAGAATTGAGGGAGAAAAGAGTGTTTACTAAGCTCACTTAGTTAATGAAGGAAAAGTTGGACAAAGTTAGTATTCATCAAGTTCACTTAGCTACCAAAGGATTTCTACAAGTTTGTTGTGTTAACCAAGCTTCTGTTGGTTAACATAGAGAATCATTCCAAAGTTAGTTTCTCCTAAGCAGGGTCAACTTACTAAAAATGTTGGAAATATAGATGGAGTAACTGAGAAGGGGGGTAGGTGAATCAGTTACCACAAAAATATTTTAGATCCCTTAGACGTTAACAAAATTGATTGATGTCATCATTTGGAAAACACACAAAAAATACTCTAACTCAGTAAAAGTGGTGTGATTTACTTAGTATTGATCTTAAACATTCACAGTGATTAACTTGAAAGCATAAAAGAAATAACATGAACACATGAGACACCAGGATTTAATGTGGAAACCCAATATGGGAAAAACAACCAATGTAACTAGTTACTAATTTTCACTCTTTTGAAGTGAGCCCTATTAGGAGCTAACCTAGTTAAAGGTTACAAAACACAATATTAGGTGTGACCTTGTTAGAGGACTTAATCACCCTATAAGGAGTGGCCTTGCAAGAGGTCTTAGAACAATTCAATAGAACTATCACCTTGTTGGAGGATTTACAACTGGCTATTAAACCAACTCTATTAAGAGATTTCAGAATCATTGCTACAATTGTAAGAAAGTAACAATGAAATGACTTGAATGAGATGCAACTAAATTGCTGATTATAGTTACTTTTCTACTCTATAAGAATATTTGACCATCCTTCAAGTTTACTCACACACTTTCCTTCTCAATCAATAAATACACTTGCATACTCTTACACATTAGAATCTTAACTTGACCTTTCATTTATATCATACAAATTATCAAGTTAGCTCAATTACAAATTACAATGACCAATAATCATTACCATAGTTGACTAGAATCAATACTTGAAATAATTAAACTTCATATCCTAAATCAAAAAAATCCTTCATTAGTTGACCTTGCTCGATAAACACTAATCCTAAAATGATTTCCTATGTTAACCAACAGAAGCTTGGTTAACAATATGAACTTGCAAAATCCTTTTGCAATCGAGTGAACTCGGTAAACATTGACTCTAACCAAATTTTCTTTTTTAACCATGACAACTCGATTAACACTGCTTTCTTCCATAATTTCCTTCAACACATGAGTGAGCTTGGTAGACACTCTCTTCAAAAACTAGTCTCTAGGAATGCTTGGTAGACAAGAAAAACTATATTGCTAACCAAGTGAGCTCGTTAAGCACAAAATGATAACTAATATGGCATTTTTGTAACATCTATTGGTATGAATTTTCACATGATGGAAGTCCTCTATCCAAGAATAGATATTTTCAAATTATGCCCATTAATAGATAATAGGGTTCTAGATATGTTGTCTATTTGAAAGCCTTTGAAAGTTTTATGAGAACCCTGTGTCTCTTTCCCTTCATAATTTTTTGGCCACGAAATGTTTGAATTAGGAAAATATTCTTTTGCCATTTATATCTTCCACGCCCTGAGCTACTTTTCCTCCCAAAATTTCCCAGCCATCCAATCTAAGTAGATCCATCATTGTCATTTCCTCGCTATGAAAACATGGGCACTCTTTATGTATAGTGAGGTAGCGAGTGCCTGAAAGTGTAAAATAGGACCGCAAGATGAAGACACGACAGTCAAAATATTGTTTTCTAACTGATCATTCAGTCACAAACACTTGGAAAATGTTGTCAAAATAGGAAAAGAATCACTAATGAAGACAATCATAAATTAGTGCCAGAATGATGATTTTTCTGATGTCTTGCTATCTTGCTATCGAAAAAGTTTTCCATATTGCCATTAGTGAAGTAGCAAGGTTTCGTAAAATCAATAGCATGGTAGCCTCAAAATTTATCAGTAACTATGGTATGACCAGGTGGCATGATAAGCAATAATTGTTGTTAGAAACAGTTGGCAGGAATGATAATGATTTGATGGGCCTTTATTTTTACGACACTGAGTTCTATTCAAGTCATCAAAGCTCACTACCTTACTATCAAAAAAACCTAACTTCTTGTCGTTAGTGAAGTAGCGAGGCACCGTAAAAAACCAATAGCCAGTGGGACCTAAGGTAATGTGGATGGCTGACCAGGCTCAAAGTAAAGTTTTGTTGATTTTCGATAGTGCAGATTCTCCTACGTCAGTAATGCCTTGGACTCGTAAAAGCATTTGAGAGATCCCAATTGCCACATCAAATGTCAATCATCAATCCTTGCCATCTCACTATAAAGAGTTGCATGATGTTTAGTCTTGGTGACATGGTGAGTGTAGGACCCAATATTCCTAAGGGTACCTCGTGTAGTTTCTCCACCTTTGATTCAATCTTAGATCAACGGCCATCATTGTCTCGCTATAAAGAGTTTCTTGAACAATACGTATAGCGAGGTAGCGAATGAGGGCCCACCACTGTCTTTCTAAGTAGTATAGTAACATATCATCTGCAAGATCAAGATTAGATTGATGGTTATCACTACTTCACTATAGCAAGGTGCTCATTCTTTATGTATAGTGAAGTAGCGACCTGCTGACATGTGTCCTCAGTTGCCAGTGGGTCCAGACAGAAGAGCCATCAAGGAAAGAGCTATGTACATGAAAAATTTTCATTGGATTAGAGGGCCAACTTGTCAAGTATGATACCTAGTTGTCTCTCTCTATACCGCATGATCGTATGATTTTTAAGATTGATAGAAAAGTTTTAAATACTGAAGGTGGTGGCACTCTGTACATTAATAAGATGTGAAAAGTTTCACATGTGAATTTAATAATAGAGTATAAAAAGAAATATTTTCTTAGTTTTGCCTTGCATGAATAATGATTTTGAAATCTTTTTTCAATGATGATAACTACTGCAAGGATCGAGATAAATCTGGCATGAGTGTGAAGTGATTGGTTCAAAGATAAATTGCAGAGTTACAAAGAGCAAAAAACTCCAAGTAAGTTCTCATGCCATAATTTTTGGAAAAAAATTAGTCTTGTAGGGTGTAATCAAAGGATGGTTCCAAAGAGTTCACTAGATCCTAGGTTGTGGATAGCAAAGGGATTACTAGGTAAAAATACTTGGGCTTAGGATTGTAATATCTTGCATACCAATTCGAACTGGTTTGCAGAAAAGAAGTGTTTTGTCTCGTGTAGAAGTATATGGATTTTTGATAGAGGAAAACTAGTAATCCTGAGTGTTTTTGTAAAGTTTCATCTCTTTGAAACCATGGTAAGATGTCATAGTCAAGTAACCAAGGTTTTGAGAAGTATAATGAATGAACCTGGTAAGATAACAACCCTCTCAGCAGTAACATCATCCTTTAAACAAATTTTCAAGATATTGTAGCCTAATCCCAAGGTAATAGAAATGTGTGGGGTCCTGTACATAGTTTTTGAGGAAGGTGAAGAAGATTTCATACTCACGGTATGATCTTTCTCGCCTTTTGTTAACACACACCTTTTTGTATTAGTGGATGGAAAATTTTGGTCAAAAGGTGGTTAAGAAAGCAGATGTGGTTGTGAATTAGAAGTTACCCATTTTGTTATATTTGACAGCCACATTGTCTCCCTACTCAACGGTTGTGGACTAAGTAATTTTTCCACTATTTTTGAAGCCCGACATGATCAGTGAAGAGTGGGAAGTAAAGATGAATTTCACAAAGCAGTTATCTTGACAAAACCCATGGGTTGAGGATAGAGTGTGATCATCAAAATAGATTTTGTCAGGGACAAGCTTAGTAGTTATATATAGGATAGAATCACCATTGGATAAAAATCAACAAAAGGAGGTGATAAACAAAAGCTTGCAAGAGAATGTGTGATTGGCATAACTTCCTATTAGTCTTTTTCTTTTTGACAGATGTTTGTGTCTTTCTCTTATAAAGGACACCTATCATTTTCTCTTAGCCTGAAACTTGTTGCATCTCACACTATATAAGTGAGATTCCAAGGATAGAGAAAAGGTCTAAATTCTATTTGTCTAAGTGATACTTGGTCTATCTTTGGTCCATTATTTTGGAAGAAATTGGTGGTGTATTTTCTCTGTCAGATCTTGAGAATACATGGATATAGAATGATCTGTGTTTCTTCTGAAGATCATTCTGAGTCTACTGTAAACTATATACAATTTTCATGGAAAATGAATACAAATTATGAACTATCCCCATATCAATTCTTTCTGAATCTTGTATCTTTTTAATTACTTAGTTATCTTGATATTGTATCAGTAAAGGCTTGTGAAATTGAATGCAATCTAGTTAGGTTGTATATCTTTTTATAACTATTGTTAATTCAATGGATTAAGTAAAAGCTTTGGTGAATGTGATAAGGTTGTTGTAGTAGTGGGAAGGGTTTTGAATGATAAATTCTGATAAGAATTGCTTATAAATTTTTTTGTAAGGCAACAAGTTGGATCTCAAATTTTTCTATAGAATCTAAACCCCAATGGATTAGGCACTAATCAAATTTGATCCAGATGAAAGAGAAAATTATCACAAATGGTTGTCAAAATGCAACATCAAATCAATTTTTACTTTTATTTCTTGAAGATTTTCAAAGTTGGCCAGTACTTGTCTATATTGAATAGTTTAGCTTTAGTTAGCCACTATTGCTGAGAACACCTACAGATCTATAAAAGAATTTTTGGTCATATCTGTTATATGGGATGTGTTTATCAAGTTATCAAGAATTGTGTATGTATTTGAGGATTTGAGATGAGAATCAGAATGAAACTAAAAATAATCCTCATATAGCTTTCATAGTCTTGAATCATCCCTGGGTATACCCACCCTGGTTTTGCAGAGCCAGAAGAGTAGAAAACCACCTTTGGTTTTGTTGAAGTTGGGCTGAAATGCTTTGTACATGTAATTGTTAATAATAATTGGCTATTCTTTAGATTGTGTGAGTACTATCATCTTGGTATTAAGCATTTTTTTGATTAGTAGTTTTAAAACACCAACAACATCAAAGACAACACACAATTAGACAATTGTATCCAACAGAATATTAGTTATTGTAATTTGAATTTGGGCTGACATGACAATTTGGAAGGTATAAATAAAAGTTCAAGTTGAAATTTTTAGTGTGTGTGCAAGTGTGTTGATTGAATTGAAAAGAAAGGAGAGGGAGTGAACTTGAAGGATAAGCAAGTATCTTTATGGAGTAGAAATGTAATATTTGATCAAGAAGGATCAAGTTTAAGAAAAAAAGAGATCTAGATTAAGAAATTTAGTTGCATCACAATCATGTCATTTCATTGTTACTCTCTAACTATTGTAGTAGTGATCTAAAATCTCTTAACAGAGTTCGTTTAACAACTAGTTGTAAATCCTCTAACAAGGTGGAAATTCCATTAAATTATTTTAGGACCTCTTGCAAGGCCACCCCTAGCAAGGTGATTAAATTCTCTAATAGGGTCACACCTAATAGTGTATTTTGTAACCTTTAACAGGGTTGGCTCCTAATAGGGCTTACTTCAGAAGAGTGAAAAATAGTAACTAGTTACATTGGTGGTTTTTCCCAAATTGGATTTCTACATTAAATACTAGTGTCTCATGTGTTGATGTTATTTCTCTTATTCTTGCAAGATTAATTATTGTTAATGTTTTAAGATCTACTAAAAATAATTCACACACTGCATTTATTGAGTTACAACATATTATTTGTGTTTATCGAGTTCAACAATAATTAGTTTTCTTAGTGTAAAATTTATTGTTGACATCTAAGGCATCTAAGATTTATTTTACTGGTAATTGATTCACCCTACCTCTCAGTTATTCCTATATTTCCAACATCATTATCATCACTTTAAGAAGCATTACTATAATACGACCCAATCATATTGTATCCAACATCTTCAACACCACCATCATAACTAGGTTATTCTTCATTCTTTTCTTGATCAACAACAAATGAAAATGCTAAAACACAATATACTTGTGCATGGGGCAGCTGACAAATTATACACCATTGAGGGTCATCAACTATGTTGATAGATGTTTTTTGTAAAGGATCACGTGTACTCTTCTCACTAGTATTCTTAGCAGGAGGAGTAACAGGCTTCTCATCCTCCCATTGGTGATATAGGGAAAATTTTGCATTTTATTCTTCATGTTGTAGTTATTATTGAATGAAGGCTTCTCACCAATATTGGCCTTATTTACATTGAATTCTAGTGGATTCATATTCTTTAGTAGTTTTAGAACTTGACCCATTGTATCCTCTTCAAGCTTCTTACCTACAATAGGATTTTCACCTTCTTTCTTATTGTTTCTTAGATTAAAATTTTTTGGGTCATCCCTTCTTCCCAACTTACTAGAGGCTCTTCTATTATTCTCAATGTTCATAACCATCTTATAGGAATCTCTTAATTTCCTAGGATCTTTTTCTGTAACAGTATAGGCCATCTTACTATCAAATGCATTAAAGTAAGTAGTGAGACATACATCTTCACCTAGTCTCATCACTTGGAATAGTTTGTACATTCCCTTTTGAAACCTCACATTAAAGTCAAAAGTGGACTCATTTGGGATCTTTTTTGTATTATTGAATTCATTCATCATAAAACCAACATTGATATTATCACCATACTGCTCTTTTAAAAAAAAAATTATAAATCACTCCATGAGTTGATGTTATCATTAGACAACCTCCTAAACCAATCCTTGGCATATTCAATAAATGAATGTACAAATAACTACATTACTACATCTTTATACTCTACCTCATAATAATTGAGCATGTCAATGAAATTTCTAAGGTTCTCTTCACTAGTTATGATATTGTTGCTTGATAATTTAATGACCTTATCCCTCAAATCATTGGAAATAGGATGGGGGAAACCAAGGATGCCTATGAATGATATCTTCTTATACTTCTCCATATAAATGGGTCTCCTTTGAAAATCAACAAGATTTGATGTGCTTGGTCAAACTACTTTAGTTTGGATAGGGATTTGAGGCTGCTAAATTTACAAGTAGTAGGTATTTGACTACTTATAGTAGAAGACATGGCAAGGCTTGATTGAGATATTTTTTGGCTAGTGATTTCTATTACACAAGCAGGAATAGAGGGTATGGCTTGTGAGAATAAGTTTTTCCAAGATGCTAATGTAGAAATAGATTTGATAAACTATATTTTCCTTCTACTCTCAGTAGCTTGGGCTTTATTATCAACCTTTTTCTAGCTCTTTGGCTAGCCTTCTCTTTCCTTCTTTTCCTTTTCCAAGTCTAAATCCAATTTATACATGACAAGACATGTAGATTTTCTAGGGATAACTTGGGGCTCATTCACCTATATCCCTACAACCTTTTGTTTTCCTTTATTGAGGTTTTTAATAGTCAGATCTATGACCTTAGGTTCAACAGGTTTATAGGTTTGGTTTTGAGAGATAATAGATCCTTCTTTTTCTTTTATAAGTTGTTCCCATTCTTGAACCCTTGATTTCAAACTGTTAACATCTCCAAAAACACTAGAGTGCAGAGTAGAAGATCTTTCTTCTAGTTTCCTACTATGTTCTTTCAAAGAAAGCATTCTCCTAAGAAAATTAGCTCTTTTAATGAGAGAATTAGTGGTGATTTTTTCTTTCTCCTTATCCAAATATAGACATTTGGCATATTCTTTAACGATCTTCTTCCTTAGAGTTTTAACTTCAGTCAGCAGATCATCAGGATCCATGGTTGTTGTTTCTGATTTTGTAGGGTCACTCAACTCAATGAGATTTCTTTCAATAAAAGGAACATAATGAGGATGAGATCTACTTGAATAAATACTTGTAAGTCTATGAGGCTCACTTCTTTCTCCTAAATCACTAGGAATGAAAGCAATATCCCCCATGGATGACACCATTTTGTCTTGGTAGGAATGCTCTTCATGAAAAGGTGTGACAAAAAAATTTCCTAGAAGTTTGGTATTCGTAGATTCCAAGTTATTGGATAAAACTTCTTTACCAACTATAAAATAGAATTGGAAATTATCTTTGGGTTTCCAAACATGACCACTCTCTCCTTTCTCCTTAGGCCAATTATTTTTACCACCTTTTGGTAACTCTGTATACATAGGGATATCTAGGTTTCCATTACATATGCTTTTATCTCTCTTTCTCTTATCAACCAATCTTCACTTTAATACAAGCACTAGTTAACAAAACCTAAGACTAAGTCACCACCAACTAGTGAAAAACCCTTTTAATGGCTAAAAGACAAGAATATTTCATGGGAATAATATTTCTAAAATAGATCTAACAAAGGGACTGAATCCAAATAAATTTAATATGTATACTTCAAGAATGTAACTCCATTTTGCAAATAAGGTACTTGCAAGCACATTACATGTCATATGACTTCCATAGAATTGGGATATTTATAGATTCTCAAGTTTTATCTCTAAAAAAGAGCCAATACCAAAGCACAAGTTTACAAGATAACAAATATGACTGTAGATATATGCCTCACAACAAAGATTCCAACACTTCAAAGTTCATTTCTTTCATAGGCTTCCTAGTAGAGTCACCATTTTGTTAGTGTTTTAAAAGCTACTAGGTTGCAAAAGATCCAATACCAAGATGTAGAAAACAAGACTAAGTCTAAGGGCTAGATATTTCCTATATTCAACTAAATTCATCTTAGATCTAGACCAGTGTTAATAGAGTACATAGACTCTTTACACTATAGGGATGGAAATGACTGGTTATATTGATATTCGTCTTCAGAACTACTCCATTTACACTATTTTTCTAGATCTATCTCCTATAGAAGAAAATGGTCAAAAATTCTTCTTGGGTTTGCAATGACTCCTTGATTACATTAGCTAACTATAATTTAGAGGAAATCTATTACAAATAAGCAATGACCAATAATATGATTCTTCATTATAGAAAAGTAAATATTGATTTGATTCAAATTTCCTTTGGGGAACCACATTAACATATTAGTTTTTATCTAAATTAATGATTAGTGCCTTATCCATTACTATACAGAGTCACACTTGTAAAAATGTGACCTATTTAATTGCCTTGTAATTAAAATTATCAGATGTTAACCCTAAACCCCATTCTTATGATATCCCTTTCATAAGACTAGAAACCCTATCAATTTATAGAAGCATTTACTTAATTCCTTGAATTAAAAGAAAAAATAAATTGATATACAACCTATCATAGTTATCTTAAATTGCATGAACCTTTCTCATTCAATCCCAAAATAACAAGCATATGAAAATAGAGATAAAAATTAGAGATAAAAATATTCAGAACTCCCTCTTTGTATTAATATTCCTTGAAAATAATACATCACTACTGTAAGCTCAAGAATAACTCAAGACATGAAAAAAATATCATTCAAGATTCATTTATCTTCTCTAATTTGTAAAATTGAATACAACACATAATAGACACAAAAACTAGACCACTACAAAATAACATAAACACTAATATTATACAGACTTCAGACCCTCACTCCACATCTTAGAAATCCTTTTATAGGAAGGATTGAAACAAGCTTTAGATGAGAGGAAACATGTCAAAACTTCAATGGAAAGAAAATACAAAGATATTTTATATTGTTGGATTACAAACATTCTTTGTACTTTGAATACAAAATAGATTTTAGTTGCAAAATTAGTAGGTGGCACTTTCTGTGGCCATCTTCAATATATTTTTGTTGGTCTTCAACTTCCTATCACTTTATTTTTAGTTTCTTTATATTTTGTCTATTCTGCCTCTAACTACATCTATATTCAATCTTAGTCATTTTTCTTGGATGGTAAAGCTTTAATACCTTCTTTACCTCCTAGATAGCAATATCTATGTCTACATTAGGCAAGGTGGCATCCATAACTGTATTTAATTCCTCAAGGATTTCTTTTGGCATATGTTACTGTCTTAACCTCTATAATTATCTTTGATAGTTTTTCTTATAACTTATATACCATGTCAATCAAATCATATACTAATCCTATACTTGCTTCATCATTGCAATAGGTTAGAAATCTAGGATGATTCAAAATACTATCAAAAGAAGATGACCACTCCATCCAATCCTTTAATCTTCCATCATTATCCAAAATTGTAGGTACAAAATTGGGTGTTCCTATGGTAATTTCTTTCATTTTATTATGAACGAATTGCAATTTTCTAGCAAAAAAACCATTCAAATCCTTTACTTTATTTATCATATTCCTGGTATTTATAATCATTACCTTTGGCAGATCTTTCTTTTGTGCCAGGAGAGGTAAAAGATTATCAAGAAATGGAGTGTAAGGACCCCATGTGGTAAAAAGAGGAGATAACAAAGAAACTACCTTTGAACACTTGTACTTAGCCCCCACAAGACAATATAATTGCCATGTAAATTTTGATAAACTAGTTTCAATGCATTTACCTTGTGAGACGACAAGTTCTTAATGGTTCTAATTTCAATCTCCTTGTTGGACTCCAATTCTTCCTCATCAAGTACCATATCTTAACTTGATGTGCCTTCAATTTTAGATGCTTGGCCCTCTGTCTAAATGCCTTTGTCTTCAATTTTTGTGGTTGATCTAGAAATTTTCTTTAAAATAACTATGTCAATTTTCCAAATAAAGTTTTTCCTTTCTAATATAGAGGTCTTCTTCATTTCCTCTTTATAATGCCTCCTAGTTTTAGTATACCTCTCATAGGCTCTTTCTAGTTGTTCTTCTAGTACATCTATCCTATTCTTGCCCATCATTGATGCTGAATTTTGTAGTAGAATGTACATTCTAGAATATAACATTCCCCATAGGGGACTCTTTAATATTTATAGGAGTAGGCTTTTGTTTTTCTAGAGCTAAGCTCCATATTTCCATAGTTTGGGAATCAATTTTATTCCAAGACCCTCTCAATTCTCCCATCTAGTTCTCATCTTCAAATGATATTGTTCTTTCCTATTTTCTCATCTAATCCAATAAGAATGAAGAACTTTTTGGGATTGAAAATTGCATGGTCAATTTTTAGTCACATATTGAAAATTTTGAGAAATTGAGCCCTATGTATGCTTTTAAATGAGATTATACCTAGTTGTATCTTTGAAGCCCATGAGGTGTTTAATATTTCTAACACTTTTCATTTAGTGAATTTACTTGTTCCATAATGATAAATTGACATTCTGAGTCATTTTGTGAAGTACTATTTTGAGTAAATTCCAAATCTGCATTTTACCTTGTGTCAAATAGCGACAGAAGGCCATGTTTGTAAGAGAATATCTCGCACCAAGAAATGTTTCATGACTTGCCACTTTGGAAGTGTTTTGTGTCCATACCTAAGAGGCTATGTTTTAGATTTTAAGTTTTTTTGAGTCCATTTGACTAGGTTTTGAATCCCTCAAAGTTGGCCATTTAATATTGTCATGCTGATGCAATTAGTTCATAATTCTGGGAAGCCCTATTTGACGTGTTATTATTTTGACCCAGTTGACCAAAATATCAAATTTCCTTTTGTGTTGTATTGTAGAGGTTAGAGACTTGTTATGTTTCAAGTTTCAGCTTATGACGAATCCATTTTATAAGTTTTTGAGCATGATTCCAAATGCAATTTCTACTTTTTTACTGGTGTTAGGAGCAAATTCTTTGGTACCCTTGTTTGAGATGTTATAACTTGAGATCCGTGATAGGTGAGATTGAATGGATTGTACCCCTTTTTTGTACTCTAAAAATGCTTTGAGTGTGCCAATTTTTAGGTCATGAAAAATTCATCTGCACACTTTCCCAAGTCAATTTCATTTGCAAAAATTGCTTTTCTGCCATTATTTCTAGTCAAAAAATCCATGTAGCCCACTTTGACTGCTTTCCATTTGACCTAGTTATTCATCATAAGCCCAAATCACAAGTTCATACTCACCTCATGATAGAGAACTAATGTCCTAGTTTTAATTTTTCCAAGTGTCAGTTAACCAAGTTTTTGAAGGCAATTTAAAGGAATGCAATTTAGTGTTTTCTAACATGTTTATGTACAGGTGAATTTAAGAAGGAAACTTTGACAGTCAATATCTTTTGACCCCAAATTATTCATGAAACAAGATTCAACATGGTGCAAGTGTGCAAAATAGAGAACTAGTGCTCCAATTTTCAGAGCTTGATTAGGTGTTTGGATTAGTTTTTAAGGCCAGTCAAAGGACCTTCTAGCATCAAAATGAAGGTTGGTAGTAAAGGGTAAAAGTGAGTTTTTGAAGATAATTCAATGCTCGATTTTGATTTTAGTAAGTTTGATATGTTTAATGGATTAGTTTATAGAATGAGTTGTTCAGAAACAATTTTTTTTTAGCCAGATGCACTTTAGGGTCTGACTGATTCCATTAGACTATTGAAAATATGTACAAATGGAAGATGTTTTCAAAAAGGGAAGTGGTAGTTTTTTTGGTCACTATAAGTTTTCCTTTAAACATATGCATGATATTACCTCCTACAAGTTATAAAAGTCTTTAGTCCATCATTCGACTCACACAAATATTACTTCAAGTTTTGAAAAAGTTGAAACGATTGGTGGATGACATGAGTGAATCCATAGGCACAAAGAAGCTTCTTTTTGTGAGATATCAATGTTGAATTAAGGGAAAGATTGCATAAAGTTTGCTATATCTCCCAGGTTGTTGTCAATATGGGAGTAACTTCATGTAAGAGGAGCATGGCTAGATGCCAATAAAACAAAGATGCCACAACAAGTAAAGTCGTAGCTTGTAAAAGGAAAAACACCACACACAAAATAGAGCAGACACTCCACACATAAGTAATGAAAGAAAAAGCCAATGCTAACAAGGATATGCCATGTAGAAAGGTAGAGATAGCTTGAGACAGGGTAGATTCACTTATTTTAAAACAAAGAGCAGATGGTATTTAAAGGATGAGAGGCATTGCTACGCTACCAAGTAAAATCACTTCTTCAAAGAGTTGACAAGTTTCCTCCAAGACTTAGAATGTTATCTCATCTAAAGGCAACCAGAAGATAAGAAATATGGAAGATGTGTCTCTAAATGGTCTATCCAAGTCAACATCAGCAACACCCAAGCATAGAATAGGAAGATCACACTAAAAGGAGCAGAGGAGAGTTGAAGGTATAAAGGGCTTCTCATAGATGATTAAAGGAGAAGCCCATGTATCAAAATGTGGTGGCACCAAACAACAAAACAAAATCCCATGCTTGAGGAAAAAGTTGCAGTCAAGATATCAAATGAAGATGTTGTTTGAGGAAAATAAGAAAATGTTAGGAAGAGGCTTGCAAGCTAACTATTCTATTGAAGCACTAACCCAAATGTTGCATGTAAAGGGAAATGTCACATTTATATGAAAGAAGCCACTTGAGATACAAAAGCATTCCAAACACCAAACAAAGAAGGAAAAGTAAGTGGAAAACACATCTTAGAATCTGCCAAGCAATATGAAGCCACCAACTAAATTGCAAGAAATCATAGCCTAAAATAGGGGGTCACTGTTAATAAGAAGCCATAGCATTAAAAAGACAGAGCCATGTAAGAAGAAAGCCATGGCAAGGAGAAAAGGCATCATGAGAAGTGAAAAAGAAAGTCATAGATGTCAAATCCAAACCATCCCACACAATGAGAAAAGAGTAGCTCATGCCATTAGCACACGCAGGAAAAGTTAAAATGAAAGCCCCATGCAATCACAAACAAAGGTTAGGCATGTTTAATAGAGAGCAGGGCAGACCAGCATTGATAATGCCCATCCATGCCTTGTTAAAAAGAGCACATACATTTGAAGCATCAATAAATGTAGGGAAGCTGCAGTAAGGAACATAGACTATAGGAAACATTGAAAAAAATTATCCCACATTGACCGAGTGGGTGGATATTTAAATGTTTAAATAGAATTATACACTTAATAGATTATGTCTAAGAGTTGTGGCTTTTGTAGAGCATTGGCTCTTGTGCAAAGGGAACTGCATGCACGTGCTTGACAATTGGAGGGAAATAAATACTAAATTTTAGATGGTGGTGGATGCATGCTGATGTGGAGGCAAGCACCCACATGCTGACACATGGCACATCAAATGAACGACGCATTCTTGCTTGATCATGATGCTCGCCAGTTAGATAATATGGGCATGCGGGCAACTGACAAGTGGCAGTGGGCCTAGGATGCACAATGACATGTGGGGCAACATGAGTGGGTATGTAGTATAGGCTGACCAATTAGGCACTACCACATGGTAGTCTAGGTGGCCCCTAGAGGGCCTAGAGAGGAAGAAGGAAAAATTTGAGGAGTATAAGAAACAATTTTAAATTATTTAAAAAAAAAAAACATGTCATGTTTAGATTTTAAATTTAAAAGGGCTTTTAATCTAAAGTTTTAACTTTAGATAATTTCAAATTTTTTCAAAATTTAAAATTCAAGATGTTGTAGATTAGACATTTATAGCAAGGGTGGACATTTTTTTAAAGCGAGATTCTAGGAGTCTTTGAGAGGTGAATATAGTGATGTTATATATTGCTACAATTGTGAGAAGATGAACTTTCTAATTATGGAGTTCTATTCTGTATAGGAATTCATGGGTTCAAGTTATAGCCAGAAATGTGAAATTTGGGGTCTTCTCAGTGGAATGAACTAAAATTGAAAATGCAGATACAAGATCAGTAACAGATAGTGAAAATGTAGTTTGGGGCTGAATGTAACCACTTTCAAGTTAGTTGAATCAGGATTTCACTAGCATTTTCATAAGGTTTTCAGATATTTTGGTTGCAAAGGATTTCATCATTAAACTGAGGATATTTTCAAATCAGTTACAATGTAATGATGAAAATAAATCAGACCAAAATGGGAGAAGGAAGAGAGAGGTTATTCAGTTGCAGAAGACTGAATTCCAAGTAGACACATGTCAAGTATATATCAGATCTGAGAATTCATCTTTCTTTCCTATATCTTTTTGTCTTTCTTTCATTGAAAAGGTTCCAATTTCTGGGAAGAAAGTTCATTGCTGTGATACCATTAGGGGCACCAATTTTTTTTCACTGCGAGACCATTAGTTCTAGTATTGTGACATGTTTTCTTGACTGTGACACCATTCTTTAGCATAATTCTCTCATGTGAACAGTAGTAGTGCAGATAATGCAGCAAGTTTTGATATGTTAGGTGTTTTCATGTTTTAATTTTATGCATCTAAATGTATAGTTTCAAGAAAATGAATACATATGAGCAATAATTTCACTAGTTTCATTTTGGTTCTTGTCTCCTATCTCAACAATCTATAAGTCTTATGTGGTCTTGGAACAAAGATCTAATATCCATTTGCATCTCCTTTAGGTTCTATGCTTGATGTATTTTGCTGTTGGACCAAAGGGCCAAGTATACGCTTGATATGTTTAACAAGGTTATTGGTTACTTGAGAAGGGTATTTTGTGAGAATGAGATCTAAATTAATATTGATGTCATAGATCTGAGGTCTAGGTATATGAAATATGTCTTGATGTCACATATGTATGTTTTTAATTCATGGAATTGCCCAATGGATTAGACAATATTCAGTTATAGGATCACTTGTTATACTACTACATATTTGAGGTTGTGTTGAATCAGTATCATTAATCAAAATTTTCCCCTTTCATGTTGAAAGTTATTCAAAGTTTAATCCACACTTATCTTGCCAGTTTCATGAGTCATGTTCTTAGCTATTTCATGGTTGTGATTCCTAGTTAAGTTTAGAAGATTTAGGGGTTTTCATCTATTATTTTAGATTCTGATTATGTTCATTCCACTAGTCACATAATTGGATCCTAAGAGGTTCACCTACCTAGGTTTTTCAGAGCTTGAAGTAGGAGTGTAGCCTTATAGTTGGCCTAAGTTCTTGATGAATTGTGTCCATTATTGGAGATAGCTACCCATAGATGCATTATTGCCTTGCATACTTGCTTTTTGTAGCGAGGTTTTTAGTTGTAAGTCCATTATCCTATAGTTTTTGAACCATTTCAAGAACTACTTGATCTAAGTCACCTTACTTCATTTTCAAGTATAACTCATTCTATTTCAGTTTATATAGAAAACCCCTAAATTCCTCTATTTAGATGAAATTATCATCACTCATGAATTTTTTTTCCACTATGATTCTATCATCAAGCATTTGAGCTTGGAGCTCAACTCTCTTGGCCTTCTTCTCATTCTCAGTGGCTTGGGTCATCAAGAATTTTCTTCTCACAATATCAAAGTACTGGCTATCCCTTGGGAGGATTTGTAAGACTCTTTGTGTAGCCTTTGGTGGAATCTCCACCATTTTTTCTTCTTATTTCTCATTTTTTCCCACTCAAATCTTTTAAGCTGATCCTCTTCATCATTAGTAACCTCTACAATAATTTCTTATTCAATAGACTCAAGATCTACTCTTCTTCTTATCTCCTTAGGTACCTTGGCTAAAATTTCATCAAAATCCTCGACACACTTATTCAATCTAGCTCAGTAATCCATCTTAGGATAAAATCCATTGAAAGATGGATCTGCCTTCCTCATTTCTTGGTCAAAGGCCACTATATCCCTAAATACATTCTCATCCAATCTATCAACAATGATATGCTCCTCCAATAGATATTTTGGTTGGGGCAAGGTATAATTCCTCATGCTCTTCAAGGCATTCCTAACTACATTGTTAGGTTCATAGGCAATTTGTATTCCTAAGGAAAGCGTTAGTTTCTTCAATTGCAGTGTTTCCTATGTCAAAATCTCCTAGTATTGTACACCTGCATAGGAAAGTGCTTCTCTTGACAAATTTTCCTAAGTATTCCTTGTTTAATGAAATAATTTCTAGAATATTTCTTCAACTCCTAACCTATTTGGCACAAATTTTAGAAGAAGATGGGGGGGCTATCTATTTTCCCCCATCAAGACATAATTTTGGCTTAATTACCTTCTTCACAATATGTGGTATTCTTTCATTAATAGTTCATATCATTCTTAACATGGGTTGTACAAAGTCATTATACAAAGAAATATCCTTAAAATAAAGGTAGAATCTATGCCATACCCTAGTCCATCTTTGCACCAGAAATATTTCTCCCCATTCTTCTATGAACTCAAAGAACTTATAATAGAAGAGATCTACATTTATGAATAAAAACAAATGCATGAGCATGAAGTAATGATAGAACCTAAAATTATCCAAATACTTTGCTAGGAAGCAACAATCACATCATGAATCATAGTGATAATGTATTCTACAAAAATCATATCCCACATTGGTGTTGGGATCCTAAATTTTTAGTGCCATGACATAGTGTGCACTAGTAGCACACATGATTCCATCTAAACCTAGGACTTTGTTCAAAGAAAAAAAATATTCTTTCTATACCTCTAAAAGTATTCAAGAGGCATGATTTCATCCGCTTTCTTTTTATTTTTTATTTCCCCCTTCTCTTTGTGTACTTAAGGGATGTGCCTTGTCATAACCCTACCCATGTAGAAATTCTTGTGTTTTTTGAAAATTTCATTGAATTTTTCTATGTCAATTGGTAATTACATAGGGCCTCCCAAGTCAAATGCCTCAATTAATGTATCCTTATCTAGCACTAGGAAAATACTTCTATCATTCGTATGAAAATACTTGATGATTGGGTTATAACATTTTATTAGTGCTATCACCAGGTCAACATCCATGAAAACTGCTAGCATGATTAGATTTCCCAAATTCCTATTTCAAGGGTTGCATATTGGGAGTTTCTCTATCCTATTCTTATAGAAATACTAGAATAGTTCACTATCATTTCTGCCAGACACCTCTACATCTCTACAAATTACATAGGGATATTTAAAAGAATGGTCATTTTAATTTTGTACATTTGAAGAACTAGGTAAAATTTGCATCATTCATCCACAAATGGGCTAGAGCTTTTCCCTTTTGAGGTGGATTCTTCAATCACAGCTTGTGCTATCAATTCTCCTTCCTTTTGTGCCATTTCTTTAAAATAATGTCAATAGTTTTGACTATTGGATGCTAGAATTTTCTTGAATTCACTTTGTAACTTTGTTATTGTCCTGAAAAATTAAACAATCATGCAAATGGTAATGAAAATCCCATCTTCTTAGAATTTATCTATCTCTACAAAATGGAGTGTGGCATTAATGGATTTAAAACTTGTATCCTTGAAAGGCTAGTGACATTTTTACTTTTTCAATTATCCATGCATCTAGGGTAGGCAAGAGCTTTTCCATTTTGAAGTGGATTCTTCAATCATGGCTTGTGGTATTAGTTCTCCTTACATTTTGATGTAGGAGCATCCTATGTTTCCTTGTTATCCTACTCATTTTGTTCTTTTTGTAGTTCTTTCATGTGCCTAGCAGTCCTTCATGTGCCTAGCAATTCCTTCATGTGTCTAGTAGTCCTTCATGTGCCTAGTAGTTCCTTCATGTTCCTAGCAGTTCCCTCATGTGCTTAGAAGTCCTTCATGTGCCTAGAAATTCCTTCATGTGCCTAGTAGTTTCTTCATGTGCCTAGCAGTCCTTCATGTGCCTAGTAGTTCCTTCATGTGCCTAGCAATCCAATTTTATTCATATGCGTAGCAATCCAGTTTTCTTCATGTGCCTATCAGTCTAGTTTCCTTCATGTTCCTAGCAATCCAATTTTCTTCATGTGCCTAGCAATCCAATTTTCTTCATGTGCCAAGTTACCCAGTGTATGCTGAGTGATTCTTCATGTGTCAAGTTACTCAGTGTATGTCGAGTGTTTCTTCGATGTGCTGAGTTACCCAATGTATATCGAGTGTCAGTATTTGGATGTGATTTTGCAAAATGACTTGCAAGATTTATTTCATTCATGACATTTATGTTAAGATCTTTTCTTGGGATGAGTCTAGACCATTTTTGGTAGAACCCTGATTTGGATTTTGTTTTAGGGTGGTAGATCTATGTATTTGACCTATAACTTGTAGAGGGTTACGATCTTGCAGGAACCTAATTTGTAAAGATGTTTCATGGTAGAAGAAATGATGATAATTCTATATTCGATCAGTTGAGACAAATTGTAGCTAGATTAGATGTTGTGGAGATAGCCTAGAGGAGAGGAGCACATCTTGATGATGTAAGTGATGATGAAGTAGCAACACCAAACCATAATCTAGAACCTAAAGAAGATCAAGATGAGGAAAGATTGTTGTGAGTATTGTCTAGGGAAAATTCAAAGCCTATGGTAGAAGTTGTTCCTTATGATGGAATACTGGACACCAATGTTGTGTTGGATTGGATCTCTAATATGGAGAAGTTCTTTGAGTATGAAAAAACCCCTGATAACAGAAAGGTTAAGATTGCCATCACTAGGTTGAAAGGTCATGCACTACTATGGTGGGAGCACTTGTAAAATGTGTTGCCCCACTTTTAATCCCATAGTAATTTTGCAAAGTGGAGATCAGAGTTCCATCATATTTGGTGTTGTTAAGTCAACAGGTCTTCCCTCTTTAGGTGATGAATTTCTCCATCGAGTTTCCATCCTTCCCCCTTCTCGCACATTGTATAGCTGGGTGGGTTTTCTCATGGTCATGGTTCATTTGGGTAGTCTAGATCCTTAATCAATGGATATTCTCAAAGGATACTACCTCAGATGAATTTACTTGCAGATTATTCAGACTGAATATGAAGAAATATGAAGGGGCAAAAATTTCAGTTTTGCCTTCTCCTTTTGCAGACTTTGGCACCTTAAAGGTAAAATTCTGCAATGAGTTATAAATACAATTTATAGATTTCAAAATAGAAAGGTGAGTGAAGTTATGGACAAGTCAGTTGGTTATCATCATATTCTAGCATGGGAATCATTCAAAAATTGCCAAAGTGATCAGAAAAAGCATTGGCAGAAAACTCAGAACTGACTTCTCCTCCTGCGGACTTTTGTAGTCGAAAGGTGAAACTCCGCCAAAAATGTAAATGTAGTCTACAAGATGAAATTCAGAAGGAAGAGTTATGTTTTGCATAAGATCATCTAAATTTTGGGATGTTTCAATGATGAGAATGATTTAAAACCTATTGAGATGAGTCCGTGAAAAATTGAAAAAGAGCTTCTCCTTTTACAAGCTTTCGTACCAAGAAGTCAATTTTCCGAATAGGCATAACTAAAGAAAGTAAAGGAAGTCAGTGGGCCCCACTTCTATTGGAAAAGTAATTTTTCTATTTTTTGAAGGCTTAAAGAAAAATAGTTAAAATAGAAAAGACAAAATGGAGGCTTCACGAAAAATTGGAAATTGCCTTCTCCTTTGCGAAATTTCTACCTTCAAAGGCGATTTTCCACATTGTCCAGAAAATTAATCTTGCAAGCTTGGTTATGTAAAAAATTAATCACAAGAAGCCTAAAGGATACAGGGAAAGTGAATAGTGACATCTGGAAGGGAGTCTAAATGCAGAATTGAGCTAAGCGGATTTCCACCAACAGAGTACTCTGTTTTGGTTTTTTCGAAAACTTAAAGTGAAGGTAAAGTGGAGAAATGGAAACTAATTTCTCCTCGGCGGGTTTTCTACCCTTGAAATCTATTTTTTTCATTTGACTAAAAATCATAACTGTGAGCATGATCACAAGGTACATTTGGAGAAGAAATGGAAGAAAATTAGCTAGAATTATAAGGTTGTTTCAAGTGGAATTTAGCTAAGCAGATTTTGCCCTACGGAGTATTCTGTTTTGGTTTTTCTGAAACAGGGTTAAAACGGGAAAGTAAGTCATTAATAAAGAAAGTTACCATTAAGCCAACAAAAAAGTGGAAAGACATGAAGGAATTTATAACCATCAATCTAACAGATTGATCATTTATTTCACTTGTGTGGCATGGATCTTGAAAACCTAAGGGTATATTGAGGTTTCTATATAAAGAAAGGTATAACCGATTTTCAAATTACCATTTTCTTGCTTTGAATTGTTATGTTGTTGGATTGAACATTGCTAATATAGTACTTGCAAAGCTATTTCTCACAATCATTTACATTTTCATGTTTCATAGTCTACATCTGTTTGATTAAATGGCTCAATTTTCTGGATTTGATGGTTTGGTTGGAGTCCAATCAACATGGCAGAACATCACAGATACTTCACTCCACTTCTATGATATTCTAGATTTTCAGAGAAGGATAAGGATTGAACCAATTCATCCTATTACTGAGAAGCTCCACAGGAGTGGACTAGTGTAGGTAGGTAGATTTCCTGTGGCAGTTCAAGCTCAGGAGTTGATTCTAGAATGTATCAATCATTACAATCTAGACACTAAGCAGATTCTATTGCTTGATCAGAGTGTATTGATTTCAATTAATAGGAAAATAGTGGTGAACTGTCTATGAATCCCAAAACATGAGGAGTTCTCCACATTAACAGATGGAGGATCTATTTCAGAGTTCTCCTTGAAAAAGATGGTATGAAGGAAAGAAATCGTGAAGTCTTGGTTCCAGAAACCAAGGGGAGCCAAGAGTAAGGTCCCTAAAACCCTGTTTGGCACTGATCTCAAGCCAGAGATTATGGATATTCTGGTTCTTTTTCATCGACTCAAAGGTGGGGTAGATGCCTTTAATTTTGTAGAGCAATACTTTTTCTTGGTGCAAGTTATTTTCTTGGATTCACAATATATTGATTGGGCATTTGAGGTTAGTGAGCAATTATCTAGGGCTCTCAGTGCAGCCAAGTTTTATAATTCATTTTATATGTCTTCCTTCCTGATATATATGCTAGCTTCCTTATAGTTATGGCTAGGCCTTCCTAAAATTGAGGATGCACCAAAAAATGTTAAAAGTTATGAATTTTATCCATGCTTGTAGCTATAAAACAGTTATACAGATTTTATCAGAGTTAATGATGCGTTCACTATGAGAATTTGTAGGGAACTCCAAGGGTGTCTAGAGTGGAGATTCAACCCAAAAGCAATGGTAGTAATCAGTCATTTTGGTTGCTTCTTTATACAATTCTCATCCTTCTCCTACTTGCATCTTGTAGCATTCGATGGGTTTCCCTTGAAGATGCACAGATACCTAGATGACATGATCGTGTTGATGGAGATCGTGAGACAGGCTCTCCAGGTGAACTTGTTGAGTGTTGGACTATGAAAGAAGGGATATGAATTCCCTATAAAGGTTGGAGCTTACAGCTGTGAATCTAGGTCAGATGCTAAGAACATGGTGAAAGCATTTGAAGGAAGGTTCAAATTACAAGAGTACAAAGTTTGCAGACCCATGTTTGACCTGAATGGGTATGCTCGAGATGTGCTTCAGATTGGAAGAACGATCAAACATATCACCACCATAGAGGACTACTGGGTAGATTTTAAAAATGAGCTGGAGAGTAGAGATCGTGCCTTTGCTAGATTCACGGTGGATGAAGTAAAGACTTATGGTATCAATTTGGATGTAGAATGGCTAGAGGATGATGGCCAGAATATGTATAGCAATACATATTTAACAAAGTTAAGAAATACCCTAGTCAGTTTAGAGCCCTATACTAATATAGATGAAGATCTCGATGTTATGGTGGCTAGGATCATCAAAAGAATAGGAAAATGGGTAGAGTGGACAGCCAAGAAGGGTCAAAGTAGGGGCAAAGCTTCTCAATAGTCTCCAGCTACTGCTACTCCCACTTCTTCTCATAGTGCCACACCCAATGTATCAATAGCAGCCACTCAAGGACCAGCTATGCCTATAGGAGGAGGATATCAACCACCTAAGAAGAACATTCCCATATCTCCGGCATGTCAAGGTGGCTCTCTACTAGTTATTGGGACCCAATCTACTGCTGAAGAAAAAGAGACTAATAAGGAAAAAGATAGTGGTTCTCCTCCAATCTTCATTCCTCACATTTCCCCATCTCCATCTCCACAAAATACACCTATCCCTTCTCCTCATACTACACCACCTCCATCTCCTCATCATAGCCCTATTCTATCCGAGAAGGCTCCCATTTTGTAGCCACCTGGTTCTCCAATTTGGGTAGTAGAGATTAGAGATGGAGACTCTAGTAGCATTGAATCCACTTAATTGGACAAGGCTGAAGGAGGAAAAAGCTCCAAGCTCATCTAGACTCCTTTCTAGAGATTCAAAGAATCCTTTCTCCGTAGAAACAATGGTGAAGACTCCAGTGAAGAAGAAGATATTCAGCATCAAATCATTAGGAGCAGCTTCTAAGGTAATTGGAACAGAGTCCTGGCTTGAAGAAACACTAGAAAGAAAAAGGAAAAGAAAGGATAAAAATGTTCTTGCAAAGGACATTGTGTCTCAGGTAGTTCATTCTGGTTCTACCACGGTGAAGGCCAAGAAGCAGAAAACTTTGTCAATTCTAGGACAAGATCCAAAAATAGGACATCTGACCATGGAGATTGCCAAACCTAGTAAGGTAGGGTGAATTGAAGACCTAACTCCTAGAGATTTTACACTACATTCTATTGATCTTGGAGAAGCCAGGCACGATACAAAGGTGGGCCTATAGAGATCGGGTAATGAGATCATAAAAAATCAATTGGAGGATCTCAAGTTGTCAAAGATCAAAATGAAGTCTGAGATAGAAGAGCTTAAGAGGTTCATTAGGTAGTTAGTTGTCCCATTGGAAACTATTACTGGTGTACCTGCTACTAAAAATCCCACAGCAGAGGAAGTACAAGCCTTCATCTCCCAGCTACAAAAGGATCGACATTTCGATCAGATCGAGAATGAATGGATTGACAAGCTCAATTCAGATGGAGCTATGTTGATTGATCATATTAGAAATGTTATCATTCAACTAGAGACTGAGAAATATAACCTCACATCTAATCAACATACTCTGGCCACAGAGAGAGGAAGATGTGAAGAGTGTGTTTCCATTTTGAAGATGATCATTCAGATGAAGGAAAAAGAAGTAGTTGAAGGGAAGATTCTGAAGAAAGGTAATGAGACCCTATTTGAATGGCTTCAAGGCAAGCAATTCAAATAGGAGATGATTCAAGAAGTAGAAAAGGGGCTTAAGGAAACAAAAGATAAGGAAAAGAAGACTCAGGATAGAGCTTTTGAGTTGGTGAAAGGACTGCATTATGAACCGCAGACTAGTGGTCAAGGAAAGGCTCTGATTGGAATAGAGGTGATGAAGAACAACTTCTTTGTATATTTCAGTAACCTTTCAAGCATCACTCCTAATAGTAAAAATAGAATGACAGATTTACAAACATTGAGTGGATGCATACATGTGGCAGTTGAAGAATTAACAAGTCAGATGAATTCTATAAAGGAATTAGCTTGAGAGTATTCAAAATGGCTCTTAAGATTCACAAATGTACATGTGTCTAGCAATGATGAGCTAATTCCTATTATAGTTTCTTCTAGGGCATATAAAGCAAAAATGGAAAAGGGGAAGAAGTCAAAATAATGTCTCCTTTTCATTTTCTTTTGTTTTATTCTATAAATTTTGTAAATGATAAATTGGCATCTTGCCATTTGTCTTCTGAGAAGATGAACTGATTGGTATTCCTATTGTAATAGTCATCTCTCATCTATATATGTATGAGGTTAAATGATTAATGGAAGGGTTGGCAAATTTTTGGTGTGAATCTTGTTGCAGAGACAATTGAGTTTTGTGCCATTTCTTTACTGTCCACTTTCTTCTTTTGTATGTTATATTTCCTTAAATGTTAAGTTGAAGTAATTAAGTGAAAGAGTTTCATTTTTTTATTTCATTTTAATTAAATTGGTAAATCAATAAAAGAGTTGAAATTAGTTGTGGGAAATATTTCCATTAAGTGTTTCGTTCATATGCATTCCATTCTGTTTCTTCTTAAGCATTGTGATATTTTGTTGTGCGTCAGAAGTCATAAGATTGTGAGGGTTCGAACACAACAAGTATCTATTAGTTGTTTCATCTGCATAGTTAAGCTTGCATTGCATTTCATATTTGCATCTATCATGATTGCTTTGTTGAGAAATTCATAAGAGTGTGAAGATCATAGCACAACATATTGCATTTAAATCTTGCCTAAGATTTCACTTGCTTGGGTGAATCTCAGTTTTCCTTTACTATTCTCTGGTAAAGAACTTATTTGCAGTAGGGATTAGATTTGAAACATAATTCATTGAAGATTTTCCATATAGAGAGTTGTACCTTAATTCAGAGGGAAACTAGATATTCTTAGAAACAGTTTCCCAACTATTGCGTGCAATTGTTCTTTATAACAAATTGGGAAAATTTAGAGAAGAATTAAAAGAAGAACAATTTGTTTACCAAAAAAATGATAGACAAAGGAGAGGAAAGGAGAAGATCAAAACTTGGCTAAAGATGGTGAACAAGGTAAAGAATAAATTCCTTCCTATTGATTACCAAGTTAGCTTGTTGAGAAAGATGCAAAATTTGAAGCAAAAAGACATGATTGTGAAAGAATATATCAAGGAATTCTATAGATTGGACATCAAATTTGGACATGTGGATGATGATGTTGAGAAAATTGAAAGGCACATTAATGGATTGAGATCTAGAGTACAAGATAAAATAAGTTTTGTGAAGCTAAAAAGTGTAGAAGAAGCATATCAATATTCCTTGAAAGTTGAGGAGATCTTTACAAAGAAACATAAACAAAGACAAAGAGGTAGAGGTGGCAGATTCTAAAGAGGCAAAGGTAGATCTTATGGTGAAGGTGGCAGATCTGAAAGTTCTATGTAGGATAAGGAAAATCTAAATGGAAGAATGATGACAAAGGAAAGACCAAATGGAAATGTGGTAATTCTTATTGAGGAGGCACTAGTTCTTACCAAAGAAGAGGTAATTATTATTCTAGAGGTGGATTTCATGATAATTTTTTTAGATGTGGCAAAGAAGGGCATAGATCTTTTGAATGTAGATCCTCTAAAAGTGGGCCAGGTAATAGAAATGTTGTGATTCAAGAAGACATTGAGAGTTCAACAAGTGGACCTGAGGCTAGAGAAAATTTGATGGTGAGAAGAACCATATGTAATAAGGGAGGTGATGAGGAACCTATTTTAAAAAGAAGTATTTTCAAGACAAGATGTAAGATGACTGGAAAATGTTGCAAAGTGATCATTGATAGTGTAAGTTCTACAAATCTAGCATCAAAGGAGCTAGTTACAAAGTTATAGTTGCAGAGGCTAAAACATTCCAAACCCTATCATGTTTCATGGATCAAAGATGAGCATAAGATATTGGTAAGTGAGCAATGCCTTTTGAAGTTCAAAATTGGACATTACTTTGATGAAGTTTTGTGTGATATTATGCCCATGGATTGTTGTCATATTTTTTTGGGTAGACCTTGGCAATATGATAGATATGTTGTGCATGATGGAAGATTGAATGAATATACTCTTTGGGTAAATGGGAAGAAACAAACATTGCTGCCTTTGATTGAAATTCCAGATGAGGTTAATTGTATTACTATAAAAATTTGCATGGTTAATGGGAAACAATTTGAAAAGGAAATGAAAAAGATTCAAGTTTATTTTTCCATAGTTCCTAGAGGACCAAGTGTTTGTAGTAATGGCTAAGTAGTAGAAGCTAGTAAGGATCGAGTGACAACAGATAGTGATAACCAAGTACCAGTAGAAATTATAGAATTGTTTAATGAGTATAAAGACAATATTGCTAATGATATTCTTGATGGTCTTCCTCCAGTAAGAAGTATAAGTCATTGTATGGATTTGATTCCTAGAGTTAGTTTTCCAAACAAAGCACCATATAGATTGACACCAGCAAAGAATGAAGAACTTAACAAACAAGTGCATGAGCTGTTGTAGAAAGGTTTGATTAGAGAAAGCTTGAGTCAATGTGCTATACCTACTATATTAGCACCCAAAAATAATGGAGAATGGAGAATGTGTATTGATTCCAGAGCCATTAACAAGATAACAGTGAAATAAAGGTTTCCTATGTTGAGGATGGATGACATAATGGATTGATTGAGTGGAGAAAAGTATTTTACCAAGATTGATTTGAAGAGTGCCTATTGTCAGATCAAAATTAGAGAAGGTGATGAATGGAAGACTAATTTCAAGACAAAAGATGGTTTGTATGAATGGTTGGTTATGCCTTTTGGTTTGACTAATGCACCTAGTACTTTCATGAGGTTGATGAATGAAGTTTTGAAAATATTTTTACGTAAGTTTGTGATTATTTATTTGGATGATATTATAATATTTAGTAAGACTAAGCAAGAACATCTTGAGAATATTAGAAAAGTATTGCAGAGGTTGAAAGAGGAAAAGTCACTGATTAATCTAAAAAAGTGTTCTTTTATGCAAGAGGAGATTGTGTATCTAGGATTTGTGATTTTAGCTAATGGTTTGAAGATGGATCCTGAGAATGATAAAGCAATTTTGGAATGGCGTACCCCTAGCATGTGAGTGAGGTAAGGTGATTTCATGGTTTGGCTAGTTTTTATAGAAAGTTTATAAAGAATTTCAATGTTGTTTGTAATGCTATAAATGAGACAATGAGGGGAGATAAAAAGGAATTCAAGTGGACACATGGAGTTGATAAGAGTTTTGAGACTTTGAAACAACAGGTTGCTGAATTATCTGTATTGGCTTTGCTTGATTTCAACAAACTATTTTGAGTTGAACGTGATGCAAGTGGTAATGCAATAGGAGCTATACTAAGTTAAGAAGGTAAGCCTTTTGTTTTCTTTGGTGAAAAGTTGAATGATGCTAAAAGGAAATATTCTGTGTATGATCAAGAGTTTTATGCTATTGTCCAAGCATTGAAGAAGTGGAGAAATTATTTGATTCCTAAGGAGTTTGTGTTTTATACTGATCATAAAGTTTTACAATACTTGGGAAGTCAATAGAAACTTAATTAGAGACATATGAAGTGGGTTGAGTACTTGCAGAGTTTTACATTTGTGATCAGCATAAATGTGGAGTTACTAATAGATTTGTTGATGCATTGAGTAGAATACATTCTTTGTTGACTAAAATGAAAGTTGAAGTTCTTGGTTTTGATGAGATGAAAGAGTTCTATGATGCTGACCCTAATTTTTTTGAGGCATGGAGAGAGTGCAGAGCACCAAATCTGATAGACCACATAAGTAAGTATGATGAATATTTCATTCAAGAAGGTATATTGTTGAAAAGTATTCAGTTGTATATTCCTAGAAGTCCTATGAGGAGTAAGTATGATGAATATTTCATTCAAGAAGGTATGTTGTTCAAAGGTATTTAGTTGTACATTCCTAGAAGTCCTATGAGGTTGAATCTAATTAAGGAAAAGCATAGTGGTGGATTAGCTGGACATTTTTGAATTGACAAGACATTGAGTATGCTAAAAGAGAAGTATTATTGGCCACAAATGTATAAGGATGTTCATAAATTTGTAGGAAGTTGTGGAGTTTTTCAAGTTGCAAAAGGGGTGAGTCAAAATACTAGTTTGTATACACCTATTACTATTCCTGAGAAACCTTGGACTGAAATTACTATGGATTTTGTTCTTGGATTGCCTAAGATAGTGAAGGGGTATGATTCCATATTTTTTGTAATGGACAATTTTTTAAAGATTATTCATTTCATACAATGTAAGAAGACATTAGATGCTGAGAATGTTGTTGAACTTTTCATTAAGGAGATTGTAATATTTCATGGATTAGCAAGAAGTATTATTTTTTACAGAGACAGTAAGTTTGTTGGGTACCTTTGGAAGACTTTGTGGAAGAAGATGGGTGCTAAATTGAAGTTTAGTTCTACATTCCATCCACAAATAGATGGATAGATAGAGGTGGTGAATAGATGCTTAGGAAATTTGCTAACATGTTTGGTTGGGAATAAGCCAAGTAATTGAGAGATGTTATTGGTGCAAGCTAAATTTGCATATAATAATTTTATGAATAGGAGTATAGGGAAGATACCTTTTGAGATTGTTACTGGAGTGTATCCTAGAGGTATAATACATTTGAGAGATGTTGTTGGTGAAGAAAAGAAAAGTACTACAGGAGAAAAATTTGCTGATTTTATGGAGTCTTTGCATAGGGAAGTAAAGTTCAGGTTGGAGCAAAGTAATCATAAGTATAAGGAGAATGCTAATTAGTCTAGATGACACCATGGTTTTCAAGTTGGTGATGAGCTGATGGTTAATGTAAAGAAAGGAAGATTCCTAGTTGGAATTCGATAGTGGTAATGCTTATGAAGTTGAGATACCTGATGATATGGATGTATCTCCTATATTCAATATTGCTGATTTGTATAGGTATCATGAGTCAAAGGATGAAGTTTTTGTATCAAATGATTATCCTAAGAAATAGATTGAAGAAGTTGAATAGATATTGGATCAGAGAGTTGGAAAGAGCACAAGAGGAAAATATTACTATGAATATTTAGTGAAGTGGAACAATAGTCCTATTGAAGATGCTTCATGGATTTCTCAATTTGAGTTGGATCTAGCTCTAGTTTTTTGATGCAAGAGCATCCTGGGTTGCCTTGTTATCCTACTCATTTTGTTCTTTTTGTAGTTCATTCATGTGCCTAGTAGTTCCTTCATGTGCCTAGTAGTCCTTCATGCGCCTAGTAATTCCTTCATGTGTCTAGTAGTTCCTTCATGTGCCTAGTAGTCCTTCATGTGCCTAACAATTCCTTCATGTGTTTAGCAGTCCAGTTTTCTTCATATGCCTAGAAATCCAGTTTTCTTCATGTGCCTAGCAATCTAGTTTTCTTCATGTGCCTAGCAATCCAATTTTCTTCATGTGCCTAGCAATCTAATTTTCTTAATCTACCTAGCAATCTAGTTTTCTTCATGTGCTGAGTTACTATAGCAATTCTTTCATGTGCCGAGTTATTCTAACAATTTCTTCATGTGTCAAGTTACCTAGTGTATATCGAGTGATTCTTCATGTGCTAAGTTACTCAGTGTATGCCAAGTGTTTCTTCATGTGCTGAGTTACCTAGTGTATGTTCAGTGCTAGTATTTGGACGTGATTTTGTGAGCTGACCTATAAGATTTATTTTTTTCATGACATTTATGTTAAGATCTTTTCTTGGGATGAGTCTAGACCATTTTTGGGTCAGCCTTCCTCTTATGTAATGTTCTAGAATGATCTGTAAGCCATTTTGGCAAGTATAAATAGAATGTTTAGGCTTAGAGTTAAAAAATCTTTTAGAGAAGAAGATTAGAGAGGAGAACTAAAGGTTTGGATTCTCTATTGGATCTTTGTACATGAATGTATTGTAATCGATCATAATCTAGAAGGCCTTATAGCTAGGCATGTATGAAGATATTTTGATGAATCAATAAAAGTAGTCTCTTCTTCCTCCTTTGGTTGTTGTTTCTTGTGTGTGCTTCTATTGTGTTAACTCTTGCAGGATGGTTTGGATAGTTGGGTGAGCCTTTAGCCCTAGTTATTCACACTTTTCTTGCATCACTTTTGCATCATTTCTTTAAAATAACCTCAACAATTTTTACTACTGGGTACTAAAATTTTCTTGGATTCACTCTGCAACTCTATTATTGCCCTAAAAAATCATACAATCATGCAAGTGGTAATGAAAATCTTCATGCTTCTTAGTATTTATGCATCTCTACAAAATGGAGTGTGGCATTAATGTCATTAAAACCTACATGCTTGAAATCCTTGAAAGGCTATTGTCAATTCACCTTTTTAATTGTTCATGCATCTAGTTCAAACATGGCTATTGAAAACTATTTGATGTGTTTGAAAATGAGATTCATGATCATGCAATGAAATCTTTGTCATTTCTTTGCTACAATTTTCTTTTTTTCCTTATCCTCAACTATGATATCTCTACTATTTCACAACTTTGCCTCTTCTCTTTTTTTTTAACTGCATGGGTTTGTGAAATTGTGATCATCTCTTTTCATTCTTTATTGTTGCTTTGTAACTATTTATCACTTTAACTTACTAGCCACTATGACTGAGCAATTACCATAAAACTCACTACTTTGCATCTTCGTCAAAGTTTATGACTTAACATCTTTTATACTTATGATGCTATTGTGTATGAGATATTCACCATGTCACCTCTTTGCAACTGCAAAACACAAAGTCTTTCTTAATCATGTGACATTGTGATCACTATTTTGTCTAACCATTACTTTATTTTGCAACTTTTTAACTTTAAATTCTAACTATTAGTGAAACCATGTGACACTACAATAAACAATTCTTTGTCACTTCACAATTTATATTTTTTTAACTGTATTGCCACTCATGAAGTGGTGGTAACCATTCTAAATTTTAACTATCACTTTTCTTTGTAGCTTTGCAACCACAAAATCTTAACCATAGCTAAAACTTGGGAAATTATGATTTCAAGCTTTCACTACTTTTCTGCTATAACCTTGAGTCAATTGTGATGCTATCATAGTTTAAATCTTGACTGCATGATTATTTTCTACACTTTCACAACTTAAGCTTTCACTTTATTTCAAACCCTTGTAACAGTGTGATGACTATTTCTTATGACCATCAAATGTTCCTCACAGTTTTGCAACTCAAAGTCTCTACTTCTAGCTTAATTGTGTGATTCTATGATCAATTGTTAACTTTTCTATTCTCTCACCTATCACCACTTCACAACTTGAAGATCTGAGGCAATAATTAACCCTTTGATAATGTGATTACAAACTTTCATCACCTCATCACCCTAACCCCAGGTTACTCTTAAACCCCTATAAGGATGTGATAACCTTAAAAGTTAACTAATGCTACCTTTTGAATCTTTACAACCTAGACTTAAAGGTTTATCTAACTTCCTATGATGAAGTGATGGTTCAAACTTTAACTACCATTTTTTCCTGTCACACCATCACAACTATAATTTCTTTAAGAAAAAGTTGACCAGTGATCATGCACTCTCCATTATGTCTCTCCTTTGCACCCTTAACTTGAATGCTAGCACTAGTCACCGCAATAAAGTATTGACTGTTATTTTTCCGTTTCACATCCTTCAACATGGTTAGTGATTAGAAAAGAGTGATGCTTTGGGTTAAGGACTCTCACAACTTAAAAGATAAAGGAGGGATGAAATATAATGCAAATAATTCAAAATGACTTAGGGATATCAATGTATAAACAAGATTTTTAATATATCCCTATTTGGCATGCATGACAAATACAAACATTTCAACAAAAAAAAGGATGCAACTTTTTCCCTAGGGGTTTTTCATAATGGAAAATATATTTTTAGAAACCGTAAGAAAATTTAAAAACAATTTCTTTGTAATTTTCATAGAATAGCACAAAGTTTTTGCTGGGTGAAAATTTAGGCCATCAAATTTATTGAATAGGAATATGGGAAAGAGTCTCTTTCAAGTTGTTTATGGGTACAACCTAGAGGGTATCTTGAAGTTGAGAAACATTCCATTTGATGTTCTAATTAGTGCCCATGGTTAAATTTTTTGTAAATATATGAAGGATTTCCATGATCAAGTGAACATAGAAAATTAGAAAAGAGTGTAGTGAAGTTAGAAGAAGACAAAGATAAAGGTAAGAGAGATGTGAAATTGTAGGTTGAAGATTTGGTGTGGGTCTACATGAAAAATGAGATATTTCCATAGGGAAAGCACACAGAGCTTCTCATGAAAAACATTTGTCCAAGGTGTTGAGAAAATCAAAAGCCAATGCTTATGAGGTTGAACTTCTAGCACACCTTGGTATTTAACCAATCTTCAACATCCCTAATATTACACCTTATAAAGGTATGGTATATGAAAGAAATCATTAAAAAGACCAAGAAGAACATTTACAAGAAGTATCTAGTGAAGTGGGCAGGTTATCTTGAAGAAGATGTTGTTTGGATGGATGAAGGAGACATGAAGAGGCATGGTACAAGTTTACAAGAACTCCTCTCAAAGGGACTTGAGATTAGTCAAACCTAAGAGTCCTGTGCAAGGGGCTTGAGACTAATATATTGAAACTTCTCCATTTCATCTAAGTAATAAGTTCTAGATGTAAGACCAAGGGACACAAGATGCAATTATAAATCTTGTCATCTAACTTGGGTCAAGGGAAAATTTGTGTTATATTTAGAAGGACTAGATGTTAGGAGGTCTATATTATTTTTTAAAAGATCTTCTACATCCTATATTATGCAAGAAATAACAACAACTTGCTTTTGACAACTTCTTGGTAAAAGTTGTCAAAAATTATTAAAGCTGCTAATGAGCAACTTTTTGCAATTTTAGTTGCTTTTATGAAAAATAATTATACACAAACTTTTGCTTGAGGGAACTATTAGGACATGTAGAAATAGGATGGAAAACATGTCTAAAGATAAATTTGAATTGATATTGTATGAAGGAAGCAATGAATCAATAAGAAAGCTTAGATTTTTGTGTATTTTTGTTATTTTTGGGTGTTGTGTAGATTTGTATGGCTTGACATCACTCAATGAGCCACATGGTGGGATAGAGGATTGAGTCAACTTTAATTTTCATCTAGGATTTTAAGTGAAGGGATAAGCAAGTTAGGAAGGTTTTAGTGCTAACTGGTCTAGAACAAGCTTGTACCTAGGGTTTCATCTTCTTTTGCTCATATCTTGCAAAGTAAGCATGGGAAAAATCCAATCCTTGGTGATTTTTAAGATATAGAAATATAATTTAAAGTTTTGGTTGTGGCATATCAGATCAATGTTAGCCACTAGAGTTATTTGAAAAACCCTAGGACATGTATCTCTATGTGACTATTTAGTTTAATGCAAATGAATGCATAAGTATAGTTGGGAGTACAATTTGAGGATGAAAATCATATATATAGTGTTATTTCATGATCCTTGACATGATCCAAGTGTTGGCATAGATTGGGAGGCAATAAAAATTGTATTTTCTTTTAATGTAATCAGATTTCCACAATCCATGATTTATAATGCTGAGTTTCTGGAATAGATTGTGTAGAGATTTTTCATCAACGTTTCGAATCACACTACGTGATCCATCATCAGGAAGAGAGAGCGAGAGGTGTATTTTCTTTGTAAAAGAGCCCTAATTAGGCCTAATTCCAACTAGGTAAATTGGGGAAGAAGGGATGTTAGAGGGTTGGTTGAGATTTCATCTCTTGGAATACATTGAGGATAGTTGAAAGTGCCCTATTGAACTAGTAGAGCTTAGCCTAGTCCTTCAGAGAAAAACAAACCAAGTTGTTGGTCACATTTCCTTATAGCCCTCCTTAAGGAATGAAAGTTTCCTTGTATTCCATAAACTTGGAATTGGGTTGTGAAGTCCAAAAAGGCTTGTTTTGGCTATTTTTAGTTTGAGGGATTCTGGATTCCACCCTGATAACTAAGTTAACCTTGAGTACCTTATTCCTAGATTGGGTCTGTGTAGCCTAGGAGAAGGCTAGATTGTGGGTTTGGATTACCTTGTGAAGTCTCGACCTATCTTGGGAATAAGACATTTGGAACATTTTGTTCTTCAAAACCTATTAGAGGTGATAAAAGAATAGATAGCTTAGGGCTTTGCACCAATGTTACTAGTAGTTTTTCCCAAATTGGGTTTTCATGTAAAATTCTTGTGTCAAATCATATGAATGTGCTTATGGTATTTCATGTTTATATTTCTGCAAATTTGTTTTGACCTAGAATAATAAGTTTTGACCTAGAATAATAATCTTCTAAGATATTTTATGATCTAATGAATTCATGCATGTTAATGTTTCATTAATATGGGTCTACTAAGAACTGTAAAGTTTTTTTGTACATCTGGGCCTTGGATAATTTATTCACCCCCCTCTCAGTTATTCTAAAGAATTTCAACAATTGGTATCAGAGCACTAGTGCTTGTGAGGAATAGTTTGAAGGTACTAAAACCCAAAGATTAAGAGGTATAGAAAGGACGTGCCCAATCTAAATAGAAACAACTTTCTTGCATGGAAAATTCTAATGAAGATACATATATGAGGACTTGGAGATTATGCCCAATCAACTATTGATGTTGAGCATGGTGATCTTGCTGGAGCCCTTACTGTTGATGACATGAAAAAGAAGAAATAACACAATCATGTAATTTTACATATTGATTCTACCATAAGTTACTTAGAGTTTGATGACATCAAAGGATGTGATACTACAAAGAAGATGTGGGATTCTATTGAAATAATTTATAGAGGAGATTAAAAAAATTTGAGATCCAAATCTAAAAGTCTAAGGGGAAAGTTTGATGACATGAGAATGCAAGGTGAGAGCATTGTACAATATTGCACTAGAATTAAAGATGTTGTGATTACTATTAGAGGATCTAATGGTATTATTGAAGATGATACTATGATCAAAAAAGTATTGAGAACATTGTTGTCTATCGATGCTATTAAAGTCCCTGCCATACAAGAACTAAGGTGTAAACCTGGTTGTAACATAACACTTGAAGGACTGATGGGTAGACTCATTTCCTCTGAACTCTCTAATTGTTTTAATTTCAAAAATAAAAATGTTGAATCTTCTTTCAAAGATAAATTGTCATTAAAGGAACCTAAAGAGAAAAAAAAAATGGTCAAATATGTTTCTAGTGATAGTGATATAGTTGAAGAAGATGTAGAAGAGCTTGAAGCATTGATGACAAGGAGATTTCATAGAGGTAAAGTGAAATTCAAAGGTAAGATACCTATCATGTGCTTTAATTGTAATGAGGTTGGTCATATTGTTGTTAGATGTCCAGAGAAGAAGAAGAATAGAAGTGGAGACAAATATAGAAGTAAAAGAGATGAGGATAAGAAAGATTATGAAGATAAAGGAAAGAAGTTTTTCTACATTTCTGAAGAAGAAACTAAAGATCAGTTTGATGACCATGATGGTGAAGTTGTTCATATTCCTATGAAGGATGATTCTAACAAGGATGAGGCAACTGTATTAGTATCTTATGTGAACACAAGTGACAGATGGATCATTGACAGTGGATGTTCATATCACATGACTGGAGATAAGAGTAAGTTCATTACCCTTGATTTTTATAATGAAAATAGTGTAAGATTTGGTTATGATGCACCATGTCTAATAAAAGGTAAAGGATTAATCAAATTGATAGAAAAGATCATATGTGACAATGATTATTATGTAGAAGGACTTAAGTTTAACCTTTTAAGTGTGTCACAACTGAATATTTCAAGTTGTAAAGTTGAATTTAAGAACAATAAAGCACATATCTATGACATTGAGAGAAAATTGATTGGAAAAGGAGATCATATTAGAGATAATTTATTTTATCTTGACATAAATGATGCTACTTGTCTTTTTGTAGAATTTGATGATGTGTCGCTATGACACAAGAGGTTATGTCATTTTAACTTTGATAACTTAGTCAATATTAGTAACATGAAAAAAGTTAGAGGTTGGCCTAAACTAAAGAAACCTGATAATGTGATTTGAAAACAATATTAGTTAGGAAAGATGAAAAAATCTAGTTTTAAAATTAAGACTCACTCCTATAAAGAAATTCTAGAATTAGTTCAAACTAATTTGTGTGGACCAATTAACATGCAAAGCTACAAAGGTGATAAGTACATTATCCTATTTGTTGATGATTATTCTAGGATGATGATAGGTTTTATTTTCAAAAAAAAAATTATATGCTTTTCAAATGTTTAAGTGGTACTTGGCAAGAGTTGAAAAGGAGATGAGAAAAAAACTTGAAATGTTTGAGATCTGACAGAGGTGGAGAATTTACATAAAATGAGTTTTAGGTATTTTATAGTGATAGAGGAATCAAAAGACAAAGTTATTCAACTAGGACCCCTCCAAAAAATAGGATTGCTAAAAGGAGGAACAAATCTATGATGGACTATGCCAGAACACTAATGATAGAGAAGACTAGTGCTTTGAAATACTATATAGAAGTTGTAAGTACAAGTGTCTATACCTTGAATTAAGTACAAGTCAAGAAAGGTACTTATTCAAAACCTTTTGAACTATGGTATGGATACTCACCAAATTGAAAATATTTTAAGGTATTTGAAAGAAAGTGATCTACATTCTTAGAGACAAAAGGAATGGTAAATTTGATGCTAAAAGTGAAGAAGGTACACTCCTAGGCTATTGTTGTATAAAATTGGTTAATTATGTGTTTTCTTTGATGTTACACAAATTTCATATCATTATCAGTCAATATATGCCAAGCTTACTTAGGTAGTGAAGATATTTCTTAGTGTCTACCAAGCATTCTTGTGTTTGTCTAGTTCAAAAGGCAGTGTCTATCGAGTTCACTAGGGTGTCAAAGGAAAAGTTGTAGAAAGTGAGTGTTAACTAAGCTCACTCAAGTAACAAAAGAAAGTTGGACGGAACTAGTGCTAATTGAGCTCACTCAGTTACCAAAGGTTTTTTGCATGTTTGTAGTGTTAACCGAGCTTCTATTAGTTAACAAAGGAAATTGTTTCTAAGTTAATTTATACTTAGATGGGTCAACTAATGAAGGATTTTCTTATTTTGTTGTATTAAACTTAATTGATTTATCTATTGATTCTAGCTAACTAAGGTGATGAGTATTGATTATTCTAAGTTGTATTTGAGCCAACTTGACAAAGTGAAAGATATAAATATAAGGTCAAGTTATGATTTAAAACTATGAAAGGAAAAGAGATAATGATGTTATTGAAGATTTGATGATGAGAAGAGGAAGCAAATTTGAAGGATAGGCATAATATCCTTATGGAACAACAAAGATATATTCAATTAGGAGGGATCAAATACAAGTTAGAACAAAGATCTGTAATCAAAAATTTAGTTGCATTCAAATTAGGTCATCTCATTGTTACTTTCAAACCATTATAGTAGTGATCTAAATCTCCTAAATGAGTTGGCTTAACAACTATTTGTAAATCCTCTAACAAGGTGACAATTCCATTGAATTATTATTAAGACCTCTAACAAGGCTACTCCTAATAGGGTGAATAAATCCTCTAATAGAGTCATACCTAACAGTGTGTTTTGTAACCTTTAATAGGGCTGACTCCTAATAGGGCTCACTTTAGAAGAGTGAAAATTAGTAACTAGTTGCAATTGGTGGTTTTTTCCAAATTGGGTTTCCACATTAAATCCTAGTGTCAAATGTGTTCATGCTATTTTATTTTATGTGTTTGTAACTAAGTTAGTAATGGAAATCATAGATAACATCTAAAGGTTTATATGTTAATCAGTTACTGAGCTAATCTAATTATTATTGAGTTACAACATTATGTGTGTTTATTGAACTTCAATAGTAATCAGTTATCTGTTTGCATTTTGTACTAACACATAAGGGATCTAGGAATTTTTTTTTTAATAACTGATTCACCCCTCCCATCTTAATTACTCCTCTTATATTTCCAACAATTGGTATCAAAACTTTTGGTGCTTGTAGAGAAGGTTTCAAGGACCTAAGCTAAAGATCAAGATGTCTTATAAAAGAGAGATTCTCAAGCTGAATAGAGACAATTTTGTAGCATGGAAAGGACTTATGAGGCTAAATCTAGCTACCATCAGTGATTGAGGTTGCAAATATCTTGATGCTGAATATAAGACTCCCACTAGAACTTTGTTAGTTGAAGACATTGCTAGAAAGAAGAATCATAATATCATGATGATTAACATTGCATTTGCTCTTAGTTATGCTAAATTTGATGAGGTAAAAGATTGCAAAAATTCTTTTGAAATGTGGAACAAACTGAAAGATATTTGTGGAGGAGATGGAAATGTATGAAGAGCCAAAGTAGAAATCCTTAGAGGAAAGTTTGACCAAATAAGAATGAGAGAAGATGAAAACATTGAAAAATATGTGGAAATGATCAAGGCTGGTGTAAGTGAAATCAAAGCATCTGGAGAAGACATTAAGAAGTAAAATTTTGTAAGTAAAGTGCTCAAAACTCTTCTTCCTATTTATGCAATTAGAGTATCTACTATTCAAGAAAGGAGATGTGATCCAAATAATAAAATAGGCTTGGATGCTCTAGTTAGAAGATTAATAGCTTATGAATTAGATAATTATGATAACTATGTTCCTACTTCAAAGAATATTGAATCTACATTTAAAGCTAAACTCTCACTCAAAGAAAAGGGTAAAAAGTTAAAGTCCAGTTAATCAAGAAGTGGAGAAGATGGATCATCAGAAGGAAGTTTAGATAGTAATCTTGAAGTTGTTGAAGACCTACTTGGAAGGAAGTATTCCAAAGGAAGAGGAAAGTACAAAGGTAAAGTTTCTTTGATCTACTTTTCTTGTGAAAAAATTGGTCACATTGCTACTAGGTGTCCAAATAAGGAAATCAAGGATGAAAAGAAAAGAAATAAGCATAAAGGAAAGAAGGACTCCAAGAACTATAAGAACTACAAGGACAAAGGTAAGAAATCTTTTTTTATAGATAAAGATTATGATAATAGTGAAGATGAAATAGTATATATATATATATACATATTTGTTAAAGATGAATCTAAAAATGAAGGAAATAAGATGACACTTATATCTCATGTTATAAAAAATTATATATGGATTATTGATAGTGGCTTCTCACATCATGACTAGTGACAAAAAAAAATTTGAGCATATGGAATATTATGATGGAGGTAGTGTAAGATTTGGAAACAATGAAGCTTGTAATATAAAAGAAAAAGGATGTATATTGTTGACTAAAGAACTTATATGTGATAATGCTTATTGGGTTGAAGGACTAGAGTATAATCTATTGAGTGTGGTACAACTAAATAACATTGGATTCAATGTAAAATTAATGAATGGGTAGGTAAAAATGTTGGATGGAAAAGGAAATTTGGTTGGATATGGAAAGAAAATAAAAGGTAATCTATTTATCTTGATCTCAGTGATAGTTCATGTTTTATTACTCAAGTAGAGGAAAGCTGGTTATGGCACAAAAGACTATGTTATGATCTTGATAATCTGGTTAAGATAAGCAAACATATAAGGGTAAGAGGTATTCCTAGTTTGAATAAGCCTAACATGGTCCTATGCAAGAATTGTCAAATTGGTAAGATGGGAAAGACTAGCTTCAAAAGAAAAGACTATCAGTCAGAAGAAGTCTTGGAAATTGTTCATACAAATCTATGTGGACCTATTGGAATAGAGAGCTATAGTGGAGAAAAGTTTTTCATTATTTTTGTTGATGACTATTCTAGAATGATGATAGTAATGTACCTAAAAGAAAAATTAGAAGCCTTTCACAAATTCAAGTGGTATCTGGCAAGAGTAGTAAAAGAAACTAAAAATAAGTTGAAATGTTTAATGTCAAAAAAAGGTGGTGAATTCATGTCCCATGAATTTAATAATTTCTACATTGAAAGAGGAATCAAAAAATAAGTATCAACGCCTGGTACATCACAACAGAATGGTATAGCAGAAAGAAGAAATAGATCTATCATGGACTGTACAAGAACCCTAATGATTGAAAAGAATGTTGCTCTCAAATACTAGAAGGAAGCTATCAACCCTATAGTTTATAATTTGAACAGAGTTCAGTTGAAGAAAGATTCAAACAAGAAACCTTATCAACTATGGTATGGTTACAAACCTAATCTAGGTTACTTGAAAGTATTTGGCAGTAAATGTTATATATTGAAAGAATATAGAAAAGGAAAATTTGATGTAAAAGGTGATGAATGCATATTTCTAGGATATTCCTATAGAATTAAAGAATACATATATTTGAAATTGTCTACTCACAAAATTATAGAAATTACACATGTTAGAATTGATGAATTTGTAGAAAAGAGTGAAGGAGAAAATAGAAAGGAACCTGAAAATTACAAAAGATTTGTCTACTATGAACCTAATACTTTGCCAAATCTATCTAAAAGAAAAGAAGCTTCATCTCCTGAGTCCCTAGAAACTCCAATAGTTACTAAGTTGAAAATAATGCAATCCGAGGTATAAGGACCCAAGTCCCAATTAGAGGCTACCAAGCTAGTTCAAACCAACCTTAATGCACCTGAGTCACAAACATAAGGACTTGATCTTGAAACTAAAATTCAAGAATAAGATGGTGGAACTCATTCAAAGACCAAAGAGCTTTTGTTAGCAAGATATGTCAAAAGACATCATGCACCTAATTAGATCATTAGAGACAAATCATATGGAACAATGACAAGAAGAAAATTAAAAGGTGCATGTTTACTTGCTGAAGTTAAACCTAGAGTAGTAAGGATGCTCCGAATTCTTCGTGAGGAAGTCTACATTGAAAAATAAAAAGGTTTTGTAGATCCTAGCAAAAGAGACATGGTTTGAAAACTACAAAAAACATTATATGGTCTCAAACAAGTCCCCAAAGCTTTTTATGAAAGACTCCATAATTACTTGGTATAGATTGGTTTTCAAAGGACTAAGGACAACAATAGTCTATATATCAAGGAAGGACCAAATAATAAGATTATACTGGTAGAAATATTTGTTCATGATACTCTATTTACAAGAAATGATGACTTATGGAAAGCATTCTTAGAAGAAATTAGTAAAAAATTTGAGATATCCATATTTGGTGAAATAAAATTCTTTGTTGGATTGCAAATACAAAAGAAAAAAGAATTGATGCAGGATGCTTCCCTTAATACCATAAACTCATAATAGAAACAAAGAAACAAAAAAAAAATGCAACAAAATATGACCTTCTTATTATTGCCACAAATGAAAAATTATAGAATTCTCAATTACAATATGCTAACCTGAATGGGTACCTTCATTATAGTAATCTGCAAGATAGTGCTGCAAACTATCACCTAGAGCTATCCTAGACAATGTTTGACCATTTCTTAAATAGGTAGTTTTGTGCCACCTGGGAAGGTTCTAGATGCTCAAACTTAATACCTAGGGCTAACATACCCTAACAATACACATAGAGTCAGCCAAATACATCTTTGACAAATTATATTAGAAATTTTAGTAGCCCAACTTCTGAAGGCCATAACTCATGAAATGTTGCTTTGATTGGCTATTATAACCACTTTTTGAAATTGCTAGCTCTTGATCTAGAACCTAAAAATGGTGCTAGTGCCCTTCCATCAAATTTTCAAACCACATCCAAGAACTCTAAGGCCTCCAATGGTGAGCCTAATTTTTTTTTTGCAAAATTTTCCCTCGAAAATCCCCAATAACTTCTTTGATACTAATGCTTGAGAAATGAGATTTTTATGGTAGGCTTACAACTCTAAAATGAAGCGTCCTATACAAAATGAGAACATTTTGATCTCATATGAAAAACTTACTAAAAATAGTAAGTTCCCATAAATAGTAATCACCCTGTCTACTAGTCCTTATTAAAATGGAAAAGACTAAAAATAAAATATTTTTGGGTGATGCAAGATTGCCTTTGCACCCAGGATGCTCCTACATTAGACACCGAAGGTAATTTGAGAAGTGACCCTATCATGTCTTAGGTGTTCAGAGGAAAACCAAGATGGTTAACCTCCTCCTTTGCTAGCCATGATGAATCCTCAACTAGTATCCCTTTCCATTTGACCAAATATTCTTCATAAGTTTTATTTTTGGTACTTTCTCTAGCATGATTGTCTAGTATCTCCTCAATCTCCTTTGTAGCTGAACTAGTTGCTAGAATGCTCCACTGCACTTCTATGACTTCATTTCCATCACCTCCTTCATAATACTGTATCAAATATAAAATATTAGATATTGGTGAAAAATGTAATTCAGTAGGTAACCTACTTCATACACATTTCCAGAATCATGCCTATTCACTCTATTATTTGGTCAAAACTTCTTCATCTTCAACTTATTATATGTACCTATTGGAAAATGCTCCTTTCACAAATGAACTATAACTTCATCTCCAATCTAAAATTCCTTATATCTCCTTTTTACATCTGCCTTAGCCTTATACTATGTATTAATTTTTATGATGTGCTTCCTCACCTCTTCATGGATGTTCTTCAAATATTCAGCAAAATCTTCTACTTCAGTATTACTTATCTCTCCACTATGCTTCTCCTTAATGAGATTCTCTCTCATTGAACTTTGTGAATGCACAACTAGCTTCATTTGAACAACATAGTATCCTTGATCATGAAATCCAACCACTTTTTCCTATTAAGTATAACAGATACAAGCCTTCCATGCTTCACCAAAATTAGGGTCAACTAGATACAAAGTACCGTGTTCCTTGAACCCAATCACCTCTATTTGCATTTTTGTTAGCAAAAGTTGTCTTCTACTAAGATAATCTAGAACTTTGTTAGACTTCCACTTTTTTGTTTAGAAAAAAATGTATAACTCCCACTTTAAATGCCTTTAGTTCAATTTTCCTTGACTATTTAAATATTGCAAAGCTTGAGGATCAGTATACAAAACAAACTCCTTAGAAAGAGCACAATGTCTCCACTTCTTTAATTCTTGAAATATAGTATAAAATTCCTAATCATTAAAAAAAAATTTAAAAAATATCATTCAACTTCTCACTGAAATAAGAAATAGGTCTACCTTTTTGGCTCAAAACAACTTCTATTATAGTACCACTAGCAACACAGTCTACTTGAAACACCTTATTAAAATCAGGAAGTGCTAAAATAGGTTACTTAGTAATTTTATATTTTATTAGATTCAAAGTCTTATCTACTCCTACAGTCCACTTAAACTCTTTCCCATCTCCTCTCATCGTTTCAGTCAAGGGTCTAAAAATACTACTAAAACTTCTTATGAACTTTCTATAAAATGTAACTAGTCCATGAAATGATCTTACCTCTATCACACTGCTTGGAGTAGGCCATTCAAGGATAGCCTTCAATTTCTCTAGGTCCATTTTTAGACCTTCTCCTAAGACTACAAGTCCTAGGTACACCAACTCCTTCTTTACAAAATTGCACTTCTTCAAGTTTACCAACAAATTTTCTTCCCTCAACTTTTCAAACACCTTGTGAATATGAATCAAATGCTCCTCCAATGTCTTACTAAAGATGAATATATCATATAGGTAAACAATGACAAACTTACCTAGAAACTCCTTCAATACCTCATTCATGAGCCTAATGAAAGTTCTCAATGCTTTTCTTAGCCCAAGAGGCGTGATTAACCACTCATATGGTCCTTACCTTGTCTTGAAAGTAGTCTTCCACTCATTACCTTCTCTACTATGAATATGATGGTACCCACTCTTCAAATCTATCTTGGAAAAATACTTAGCTCCACTCAAACAATCCATAATATCATCCATAATTAGCAATGGAAATCTATATTTTATCATCATCTTGTTGATAGTGCAAGAATCTATAAACATCCTCCATTCTCTATTCTTCTTTGGTACTAATACTACTGGTACAACATATGGGCTCAAACTCTCTCAAATAAAATCTTTCTATAATAACTCATGAACTTGCTTGTTCAACTCCTCACTTTTTGCTGGTGTCATTCTATGTGCTTCTTTATTTGGAGAACTAGCTTCTGGAACCAAATCCATCTCGTGAGTAATATTCATCACTGGGGGCAATCCATTAGGTATATTATCTAATACAATATCAGAAAACTCTCTTAACATATCTGCAACTGTTGCAGGTACCTATAGAACAACACATATTCTCCTACCTCATACCTTTAAGAATCTCTTTTCCATCAACCAAACATATTCTAAAAGCACTACATACCTTTTCTTCTTTATCATTCAATGACTTTAGCTTATTTTTCACTCCATCCTTAGTTAAAGTGTAGGTATTTGCTTTCCCATCATGTACAAAATGCCTATCAAACTTCCATGGCCTCCCCAACAACATATGACATATGTCCATAGGTATAACATCATATAGTACCTCATCGTGATAGTTTCCAATCTTGAACTTCACTAAGCATTGCTCATTGACCATGACTTTGTGGTCATCTTGCACCCAAGCAATATGGTATGGATGCAGGTGTTTCTACCTCTTTAGCTTCAAATTAGTGACCATCATTTCTAACACCAGATTTTCAGTACTTCCACCATTAATGATCACATAACAACACTTATCTTCACATATGCCCCTTGTGCAAAACAAACTCCTTCTTTGATCAGGTTCATTCTCACCATTAGCAGGACTCTTCTGTTAACTATGACTTCTCCTCTTTGAGCATCTTCAAAATGTGAGGATATGGCATCTTCATCAACATATGCAACTCTAGCCAAGCCTTTTGTTCTTTGATCTATCCTTCCTTGGTGCTGGGTACATTCAAATGCTCTATGACTTTTCTCTGTAGTGAGAACATTTCCCAAAGTAGCCTTCTCTTCTATAACCTTATCCCCTACCTCTTTCTCTCTAATCTCTATTATTTTGATCATGTAAATGATTGAAATTATTTACCCTTAGGTTCTAATTTCTACTTCTAACCTCATCCTTGTTCTTTTGATCATCATTATGACCTCCATAAGATTTTCTGCTAGATCTTCCACCATGACCTCTTCCACTATTCTTATTGTCAAACTTCTTTCTTAGTTTCTCCTTAACTCTTACAGAAAACTAATATGCCTCCTTAATATATTCATTCAAACTAGACCTAGCTCATCCTAAATGTTGGGACTTAACCCATTAAGATAATGGGCAATTTTTTCCTTATCAACTTCTATATGGCCAGTTCTAATGAGAACTTGGTAGAACTCTTTGGTATACTCTTGAACATATTTTTTGGCTTGCTTCATTCCTTGCATCTTCTTTAATAGATCAAGCTCATAATCAATAGGAGTGAATTATCACTTCATTTTAGTTAACATACAATTCTATATGGTGATTTTGTCCTTTTGCTTTCTATTTTATTCCAACTAAACCTCTTGCCACCAAATCTTTGTATATCCCTTCTATTTTGCCTTTGCAAACATGACCCTATCTGGATCCACTATATCTTCATCCTCAAAGTACTCCTCCAATTCATTGATCTAATTGATGAGCTCTTCTAGGTTAAGATTTCTTGAAAATGTGGGAACCTCAAACTTAGGTCTTTTTCCAATCTTGGAGATGGCCCTAAAAAGCCTCTCTTCCTCTGGGTTTAGAACTACCTCTTCTTAATCATTTTCCTCTACTTCATCCTCATCCTTGATTTCATCTCTTATGGGAAGATTTATTGCTCTATGCATTTGTTCTTCCAATGTTTTCATTTTTCTTTGGATGACTTGAAAACCCTTAGATGTAACACCTATAGCTCTTCTACCACACTCTCTTTATGGAGGCATTTTCACACTTCTACTAAAACCCTAGTGAAAACTATCTCACAATAAACAATTTGTCTACATGCTTAGCCCAAATCATGGTTCTGGTGTGTACTACCTCATAGTCAAAAAAATTTCCACACACTCAAGAAATCTAGCTCTAATACCACTTGATGCAAGACACTTCCCTTAATACCATAAAATCATAACCACAAAAAGGAAACAACAAAAAATGCGAAAACAAAATATGAGCTTCTTATTATTGCCACAAATGCAAAATTACAAAATTCTCAATTACAATATGCTATCTCAAATGGGTGCCTTCATTACAGTAATTTGCAAGATAGCGCTATGAACTATCACCTAGAGATGTCCTAGATAATGTTCAAACCTTTCTTAAATAGGTAGTTTTATGCTACCCAAGAAGGTCCTAAATGCTCAAACTTAATACCTAGGGCTGATAGACCCTAGCAATACACATAGAGTTGGCCAAATACATCTTTGATAAATTCTTTTAAAAATTTTGGTAGCCCAACTTCTGAAGGCCATAATTCATGAACCGTTGCTTCGATTGGCTATTATGACCACTTTTTAGAAATCCTAGCTCCTGATCTACAAGCTCATAAGTGTGCTAGTGCCCTTCTATCAAGTTTATGAACCTCATCCACATGGTCTAAGGCCTCCAATAGTGAGCCTAAAGTTTTTTCTACAAATTTTTCCACCAAAAATTTGTAATAACTTCTTTGATACTAATGCTTGAGCAATGCTATTTTTATGGTAGGCTTAAAAATCTAAAATGAAGCTTCCTATAGAAAATGAGAATATTTTGAGCTCGTATGAAAAAATGACTAAAAATAGGAAGTTCTCATAAATGGTAACCACCCTATCTACTAGTCCTTATTAATTTGGAAAAGATTGAAAATAAAATATTTTTGGGTGATGCAAGATTGCCTTTGAACATAGGATGCTCTTGCATCAAGAATGGTATCTATATCACTCAATCTAAGTATATCAAGGAGATACTGAAGAAATTTGCAATGGAAGATTCAAGACTAGTTGGAACACCTATGTCTATTGGACATAAGATTTCCAAAAATGATGATCCCAAAGAAGTAGATAAGACCACATACATATCAATGATTGGAAAATTGTAGTATGTAGTACGCACAAGGCTTGATATTGCTCTAATAGTTGGAATAGTGGCAACATTCTCAACAAATCTTAAAGAAAATCACATGATGGCAATCAAGAGAATCATGAAGTATCTAAAAGGTACTAAAGACAATGGTTTATGGTACAAACTTGGATGCAATTTGGACTTGAAAGTATTTACTGATGCTGATTGGGTAGTAAGTCTTGATGATAGAAAAAGTACTAGTGGTGGAGCATTCTTTTTTGGTAAAGTACTAGTATCTTGGACAAGAAAGAAGCAAAATTGTACATCTCAATCCACAACAGAGGTAGAATATATAGCTACAATAGTCAATTGTTCTAACATTATTTGGTTCAAACAACTCTTGGAAGGAATGAAGGTAGATATCAAAGATCTAGTTTTCATATAATGTGATAACACCAATATAATCAATATATCAAAGAATCTAGTAGTGCACTCCAAAACAAAGCATATTGCTATAAAATATCACTTCTTAAGAGAGTTAGTGCAAGATAAAGAAGTTGGATTAGAATATGTGAATACAAAGGAATAGATTATAGACATAGTCACCAGGCCATTACTTAAGGATGCATTTCTTTATCGAAGAGGTAAGTTAAGGGCCATTCCCCTATCTAAAATTCAATAAATAGAATTTAGTGAATGCATCAACTAGAACCTATTGAAGATCAATAAGTTGGGGCAAAATTGGCAAGGGCATATAGTAGATGAACCAATACTTAAGTTACATTGGTATTTATAGAATCATTTTCTTTGGCATGTGTTGTAAAAGAGGGAAAAGTTTACCATCATATCTCTAAGAAATTTTTGGAACTAGAATAAAGTAAGAAACTAGACAGGGAGAAGTTTTTTGAAAGATGCAAAAAGTTTTGAATGAACTTGGTAGCAGCTATTGTAAACAAGATCTAGTGAAAAGAAGAGCTCATACTAATAGAGGGAGTTCTCAAGTCTAAAATCCAAAATTTCATTGTGCTATGACAAGTTGTGTTGCCATCGATGCCAAAGTGGAATATTGTTGGATTCAATTGGTTAATTTTGTGTTGTCTTTGATGTTACACAAATTTTATATCATTATAAGTCAGTATATGTCAAGCTCACTTAGGTAGTGAAGATAGTTCTTAGTTTCTATTGAGCATTCTTATATTTGCCTAGTTCAGAAGGTAGTGTCTATCGAGTTCACTCAGATGTCAAAAAAAAAGTTGTAGAGAGTGAGTGTTAACTGAGCTGAATTAGGCAAAAAAGGAAAGTTGGATGGAACTAGTGCTAACTGAGCTCACTCAGTAACCAAAGGTTTTTCACATATTTGCAGTGTTAACCAAGCTTCTTTTAGCTAATAAAGGAAATTATTTTTGAGTTAGTTTCTATCAAGCTGGGTCAAATAACAAAGGATTTTCTTATTTTGTTGTATTGTGCTTAATTTAATTATCCATTGATTCCAACTAACTACGGTGATGAATATTGATTATTCTAAGTTGTATTTGAGCTGACTTGACAAAGTGAAAGATATAAGTATAAGGTCAATTGTGATTTAAAAGTGTGAAAGGAAAATAGATGATGATGTGATTGTAGATTTGATGATGAGAAGAGGAAGAAAATTTGAAGGATAAGTAGAATATCCTTGTGGAGTAGAAAAGATATATTCAATTAGGAGGGATCAAATACAAGTCAAAATAGAGATAGTTATTACCAAGTTACAACATTCTATGTGTTTCTTGAGCTTCAATCATAATTAGTTATCTGTTTGTATTTTTTACTAACACTTAAAGGATCTGGGATTTATTTTTCTAGTAGCTAATTGACCCCTCCCCTCTCAGTTACTCCTCTTATATTTCTAATAGTTATTCCACAAGAAATAAATCTTATAAGTGTTTGAATACCAATACTAACAAAGTTGTGGAAAGTGTAAATGTGAAGTTTGATGAATATATAGAGGTACATGAAGCTAAACCTATGAAGGAACCTAAAGAATACAAATCTTTTGTATACTTTATGAAGATATGAGTGCTGATAAAGGTGTTGTGAACCAAGTTGTAAATCTACAATAAAAAGTATTAGTGGCTATTGAGTCACATGCAATGGATTCTAAGTTTCATTTAGGAACCAAGCTACATTTAGGAGACAAGTTGTAGAAAAAAGATAAGGTACATTTTGATTTTGAGATAAGTGTACATGAAAGGAATGTAGATCTACCTAATAGAGAAGTACATAGTGATTTTGAAGTTGGCAGAACAATTGAGGAAAGATGAGAAAAACCAAGATTTTCAAAGTATGTTAGAAGACATCACCCTTTTGAACAAATTATTGGAGATAAAGATGCTAGACCAATGACAAGGAATAAGTTGAGAAGTGATGCATGTTTGTTAAAAATGCATGAGCCTAAGTCAATGAAAGGTGCATTAGAGAATGAAGAATGGAGTAAATCCATGAAAGAAGAAATTAATCAGATTGAGAAGAAAAAACCATAGACTGTAGTACCCAGACTAGAAGAAAATATGATTGGAATCAAGTGGGTGTACAGAAATAAGTTAGATGAGAGTGGTGAAGTCACATGGAATAAGGGGGGCATAATTTGCAAGGGGTATGCACAAGAAGAAGTAATTGTCTATGTAGAAATATTTTCCCTAGTTACAAGATTGGAAGGAGTAAGAAGTCTACTTGCTTATTGTACATATAAAGGTTTCAACATTTATTAGATGGATGTGAAGTCACCATTTCTAAATGGTATATTAGAAGAAGAAGTTTACATAGAACAACTTGAAGGATTTGTTGATCCAAACTTGACAAGAATAGGATATGTAGAGTACACAAAGCTTTATGTGGTTTGAAGCAAGCCCCAAGAGCATGGTATGAGATACTTCAGAATTATCTTGTGAAGATTGGTTTTGAGAAGACTAATGATAATAATAATTTGTACTTGAAGACAAAAGGAGGTAAGGGTATTTTAATATCTGAATTTTTTATTGATGATACCATATTTAGAAGTCAAAATGCACTATGTATGTCATTTGCAAATGAAATGAAGAAATAATTTGAGATTCTTATGTTTGGTGAGATCAAGTTCTTTGTTCGGTTGTAAGTATATCAGATGAAATATGATATTTACATCACTCAGTTTAAGTATGTAAACAAAATACTAAAAAAAAATGGTTTAGAGGATACAAAACCACTAAGCACTCTAAGGGTAACAATACATAAACTTTCAAAATATGATGATTCTGATGAAGTAAATCAAACATTTTATAGGTCTATGATTGTTAAGTTGCAATGTGTAGTACATAGAAGACTAGATATTGCATTGGCTATTAGGTTTGTTGTAAGGTTTTCTACAAATCTTAAGGAGAATCATTTGATGGTAGTTATGAGAATTATGACATATTTAAAAGGAATAGAGGATTATGGTCTATACTACAAGAAAAGTGATAAATTTGAATTAATAGCATAAATATATGATGATTGGGTTGGAAAAATTGATGACAAAAAAAGTATAAGTGGTGAAGCATTTTCCTTGGGAAAGAGATTGGTCACTTGGACTAGTAAGAAACAAATTTCTATATCTCAATCTACAACAAAAACAAAATACGTGCCTACTACAGTAAATTGAATAAATGTGGTATGGATCAAATAACTTGTAATGCCCCATCAAGGGATCCAAAGAATTAACCTAGTATTTCACCAAGTTTGGTAGCATTTTTTTTTTTTTAAAGTAATTACCACATACAACTTATGCACAATAACGGAAGCAATAGCAATGTCCATCTAAAGAGTAAACTTAACATATACAACAGATTACATTCTTAAAGATCCCCTTAACATGAATTACTTACATGAATCCATCTAGTACAACATCCACATGAAATAATATGATAAGTCTAATGTTCAATTATTACATATCCAACTGCTCATTCATCCATTGTACATGTCACAGGGTATGAAGGCTTAAAAGAATATACATATGTAGAATAAGGTACATCATCCTATTCTAATCCATGATACATCAAAGTAAAGATAATCACATGATACTCATGATACATCATCATAAAAGCCATTTACATCTATCAAAAAGATCAAATAAATAAACTAAGTGCACGGTTCCTCCCAACTGTTAATAGCATCATTAGACCATCGTGGATCCTAGCCATCCCTCCGTGCGTAACATTCCAAGCATCGAAGAGATCATCGGTATTAGCATAGTAGGAATTTCACTCCTAAACATCCTACTAACATAAAAAGTAAAGCATAAGATATCATCATCTAACATATGCTAATCATCAATGAAAGGATACATATCCACCATCACGAAGGACACATTAACCAAAAAGTCTCAATGAATCTCAAATGATAAGAGTGGAAAAAACACTACCACCCGACCGCATGGTACCTAAGTGGTCCACTCCCACCGTGCTGAGCAGATAATCTCAAGTCCCAAAATAGGTTATCAAAACCACATAGCACACGACTCTAAATTCTAGGAAACCTAGAAGTATACTAACTCAAAGGTTCCAATCACAAAATAGACATCTACTTCCCAGAGGCACACAATGACATGTAGGAACCTACTATGCAAGCAGGAAAGTGTCATCACATTTATCTCGTACAAGTTACCCTGGCAGTTAGCTAAACTCCACGGGTCCATACAAATCTCATGCAGCCACTAGTATCCTTTCATACTGACAAGGCATACTATGGAATGCAAGGTCGCAACCATGCGTTCTCTATACTCCCATCTTAGCCTATACAAGCACTCAAGACATGGGCGAGAACATAAAACTCTTATCTTTTTAGGTTCATTCAGTTAGTATTAAGTGTGTGAATGTTATCACTTATTAACCAACTTACAATGAGTTACCCTGGCAGCCTCTTAGGGCCTCGGACCCCATTGCAAGCTACTTCCCATCACTACATGCAGATATCCTACCCTAATGCTCATGGTATCATAAACATAAACAAAGTCCACAAAATCACCATAATAAGGATAAAAAAAAATCCATGATTAAAAATCATTAAATATGCATAAAAGCATCAAATCACCATGAGCAACATCCATAGAAAATCATGAACACAACAGCTCTCTATTGGCAACTGAAGTATCACTGATAATCAAAATATCCATTGGTTCTCAATAACCAAAATATATCTCAAAATCATACTGATCGAAGACTCCAAAATGGTTGAGTTAAACATGTCACATCATGACATCATCAATAATAAATCCACATATTAGTCCCATCACGGTGACTAGAATATATCCAAGGATAACTGATCGATGACAAAAATAATGGTTAAGTCAATGGTTCAAGACATAAGAATCTTAACTATAACAATCAGTATTCACAACCAATTCATAGAGCATTCCATCACATAATCATGGTTGGGATTATAAAGATCGAGATTAAAACATCATCAAGACATCACATTCACATAACCCCCAAGCCTCTGGTAGACGTCCTATATCGGTCAACACTAGTCAACCCAAAACCCAAAACATTAGCATAATGAATACAGAATGTAAACACATGTTTTGGTTTTGCTAAGTTTTCAAATTTGACTTCATATGGAAAATCTTAGTTTTTGTATCCCAAGTTTAGAGAAAGAACATTTTCCTACATTTTTCCATGTATTATTTTTTTTTGGATGGATTAAAAATTCCCTCTAAACTTCAGTTTCCAATTATAACATTTAAAAGATTTTTCCACTAACTTAATTTTCATATGCTTCATATATCTTATAATCTTAAACTATTAATTCATAATAGTTAAAACTATAAAATTACAAAACTATTCATCATTAAAAAGAGATGAATTTATAAATCTTTTATTAACAACTTTAAATCTTTTGATATATATATATTTTACATATATACATATATATATTTATATTTAAACATATACATACGTACATATCTAATATAATATTTTTTTATTTTTTTTAATAAAAAACAGAACCGAATTTTATTAATTTCAATTCATAAAGGAAATCAAATAACAAAGTTTCCTTAGAACAAAGCCGAATCGATTATTTCGTCGGCTGTCACTGTGTTGACAATTGCCGCGGGTACCATGCTGTTGCAGGTACCCTGCGACCAATACAGTTGCAGGTACACTGTGTAGCAGGTACTGCGCCCCCCTTTAAAGCACGAGTACAAGGTGCGATTCCACCCCCACCCAAGCATGCATTAATATATTTTAACATAAAATCGCAACGCGATTTCATAAGTTGCAGAATTCGTTTATTAAAACATTTCTGCCGTAGTAAGGTTATGAATATATATAAATATATTATATATATATATATATGTATGTATATATATATAATTAAGAGTTATGTATATATATATATGTATATATATATATATGTATATATATATAATATACAGAATCACAGTATGTTTATAAAAATACAAGCTTTCATTTTCAGAACCTCTCTATGAAACTTGTTCTTTTAAAATTCTCTGATGACTAATTCTAATGGGTTTGTCCATGAAATTGCAACCCTAGTCCATAATATTTTCAGATCTAAACATATAGAATCCTTAAATAAAACTTTATTTCCCAAATTGAAAATGCACAATGAAGACATATGGAAAATACGAAGAAGACAGGGGAAAGCAAGATGCAGAAGTATCATATTGAAATCACAAGAATCTACCTGGATTCTGATGCTAAACTTGCTTATCCTCAGACAACCCGCAGAGCAAGCTCCCCTTCTTCAAAATTTTCCCAAATCCTCCAATGCCTCAACTATTCTCCACGCTAACCATACTATCCACACTATATCCCCGCTATCTCCAAGCTATTAAGGAATGCCCGAATATAAAGAGCTTTCGGATAACCCTAGAATGCTTCTAGAATCAGCTGGAAGATATCGCCAACTAAGCATGGACCTATTTCCAACCTTTTAGATAAGCCCTAGGGTTGTAGACACCATGTGCTTAATTGACGCACTAACCCCCATGTTGTTGACACATGAAAAATAGGGAACTGCATTATTTCCTGTGCAAACTTATAACTCCAATAACTTTTAAATTAATTTTTATAACTTTTATTATTAATATTTGTTTATTAATTAATTAATATTTTATAATTATTATTTATTTTAATTTCTAATTTTCTTTTAATTTAATTCTTTTCTCTCAATTAATTCTCCTTTAATTAATTATAATCAAAATATCAAAATCGTGATATTTTATCTCTCAAATAATTAATTTGTTAATTAAATCTATTTATTAAAACTTAGTTAATAGAAAATTCACCATAGACCTTCATGATAAAATATGAAAACCAATCATAGGACAATTCATACCAAATCAGTCTAAAAGATTAAATATCGCAAAATATGTCATCCGACACATTCAGTGGGTACTCAACTCAGATACTTGTCCTAACTCACTAGGACAAATGGTTTTAGGGTTTGGGATTTGGACTTGAGAATTTATCTCCCCTCTCTTATCATTGAGATAGTATAATAGGGTACGCTCATCCTGGCGATTCAGGGAAGTCGATACCCGATACCTGCAACCTATAGAAAAGCCATGCATGTACATACAAAATATATAGTGCTAAGCTAAATAGGAAATGGCAGGAAGTGGTGCATCGTGTAGATCCCGACTAAGTAGGTGACTACGACTCCTTTCCTTAACTACATCAGAAATGCCAACAATAAGAAAACACACACACCATACACATGCAAGTATGGGGTAAGTATCCATAATAAAGCACATAAGATAATCAACCATCTAACTAATCATCAGCAGTAACAGAAAACAATATAGTGATCATCATACATACATGAAATGTGAAGTCTAAATGATCTCATCACATGATAACTGAATCCATAATATAATGTCTGATAGTGTCAAAACAATACCACTAATCCATCTACATGAAACTAGTCCATCAAAGTCTGATAATAATAGAAATAATATGTCCAGAGAAGATGTGAATGAGGGTAGGCACTACATCCACCCCCCCTTGGGTTAGGCTTACTCCTGGAAGCCTACAAAAAAATAGGGATATAACTCCCTCAATCTAGCTGCATCCTCCCAAGTAGTTGAAGAATCATTGGTAGGGTCCCATTGGACCCTTACCTGCTCGATGGTTTGACCCCTGAGGGTCAACCCCCGCTGCTCCAGAATACGAACCGACTCCAAAGCCAGCTGCCCGTCCTCTACCTGCAACGCATTCCAATCAAGAACATGCACAATATCAAGAATATACTGCCTAAGCACTGAAACGTGGAAAACATCATGAATGCGAGCTAGGTTGGGTGATAGAGCAAGGCGGTAAGCAACCGGGCCAATCCTCTCCAAAATCTTGGATGGTCCTACAAAACGAGGTGCTAACTTAGAACCCTTTCCATATCGGATCAGACTCTTTCGCAATCGCACTCTCAAGAAAACCTTATCTCCCACTGCAAACTGCTTATCCATCCTATGAGCATTAGCATACTTCTTCTATCTATCTTGTGTCGTAGTTAAATGCTCACGGATATGCACTACTTGTTGCTCCATATCACGAAGCATCTCAGGACCCAATAGAATGCGATCCTCAAGGTTGTCCCAACTCAAGGGTGTACGACAAGGATGACCATATAATGCCTGAAAAGGTACCATGCCAATAGAACTATGATATCCATTGTTGTAAGCAAACTCCACTAGATAGAGATAGTCTTCCCACTGTGTCTGCCTATCCATCACATACATCCGTAACATATCCTCCAAAACCTGATTCACTCTCTCTGTCTAACCATCAGTTTCTGGATGATATGTCGAGCTGAAGTTTAACTGCGTTCCAAGCTCATGCTGCAACGATGTCCAGAATGCAGATGTGAATATAGGATCCCTGTCAGAAATGATCTTCCTAGGAATACCATGTAATCTCACAATGTCATGCATGAAGACATTAGCTACAGAAGCTGTTGTATAAGAAGACCTGATAGGTGAAAAATTTGCCACCTTAGTCAACCAATCAACCATGACTATGATAGCATCATGACGACGAACTGTTAAAGGTAATCCTACAATGAAATCCATGGAAATAATATCCCACTTCCAAGAAGGAATGAGATTTGGCTACAAAAGTCCAGCCGGGTGTTGATGTTCTGCCTTGACTCTCTAACACTCAAGACACCTAGCCACAAAATCAGCAATATCTCACTTCATTCCAGACCAAAAGAACAAACATCTCAAAGCAACATGCATCTTTTAACACCTGGGTGTGCTGAGTATGGTGTACGATGGGGCTTCTTCTAGAATCCAATTGCGAAGCTCATCCATTAAAGGCACATAAATCCTCCCCAAATGTCTCAAAAGACCATCTGATTCTCGGACATAGCCTGCAAAATTTCCTTCCAAGGGTCTTCCTGAATCTATCTCTCTGTACACTTCTTGATACCATGAATTCGTGGGAAGTGCCTGAAGAATCCGACCCCTCAAATCAACACTAAGAGTCATAGATGATACCACATGTCTCCTGCGACTCAAAGCATCTGCCACCACATTCTCCTTACCTTGAATGTACTTAACCTCAAAATCATACTCGCATAGAAACTCCATCCATCGTCTCTGGTGAGCATTGAAATTAGGCTGAGTAAAAATATACTGAAGACTACAATGATCGCTGTGTAGCTCAAATTTGTGCCCCAACAAGAAGTGTCTCCATCTTGTCAAAGCATTAACTACTGCTGCTAACTCAAGATCATGTGTAGGATAATTTAACTCATGATCCTTGAGCTTGCATGATTCATACGCTATCACCCGTCCATTCTGCATTAACACTGCCCCAATACCTTCAAGAGAAGCATCTGTACACACCATGAAATCTCCCTCTGGATCAGGTACTTCTAAAATGGGTGCACTAGTTAAAAGTTCCTTGAGCTTCTAAAATGCTTCCTCATATTTCTCTGTCCACACAAACTTCTTTCCTTTCCTCTGAAGAGAAGTGATAGGATGTGCTATCCTAGAGAAGTTCTGGACAAATCTACGATAATAACCAGCTAACCCATGAAACTATGAATCTCTGACACGTTAGTCGATGTTGGCCAATCTATTATCACCTGAATCTTTGCAGGATCCACTGATATACCATCACCTGAGATAACATGCCCTAAATATTGAATCTTTGATTTGAAGAATTCACACTTGGCTGCATTACCATAAAGCTGGTTGTCTCTCAAACACTGCAATACCAATTGCAAGTGTTCCTCATGCTCCTTCCAATTCTTGGAATATATCAATATATCATCAAGAAACACAAGTACGAACCTATCCAAATATGATCGAAAAACACCATTCATCAAACTCATTAATACTGATGGAGCGTTAGTCAACCCAAAAGGTACCACTGTGAACTCATAATGTCCATAAAGAGTTTGAAAAGCGGTCTTATGAATGTTAGCTTCCTTAATGCGAAGCTGGTGGTATCCTGACTTAAGGTCAATCTTGAAGAAAACTGTAGCCCCCTTGATCTGATCGAATAGGTCATCAATCCTAGGCAAAGGATACCTGTTCTTAATAGTCACCTTGTTCAACTGTCTATAATCGATACAAAGTCGCAAAGAATTGTCTTTCTTCTTCACAAAGAGCACTGGAGCTCCCCATGGTGATACACTAGGTCGAATGCTCCCTTTGGCCAAAAGTTCCTCTAACTGAAGACGTAACTCTCCCAATTCCTATGTGGTCATGTGATAAGGAGCTTTAGAAATAGGTTCTGCTCCAGGAACTAGATCAATGCTAAAGTTGATATCCCTCTTTGGAGGCATGCCTGGAATCTCACTAGGAAAAACATCTGCATACTCTTGCAAAATCAGGTGATCTAAAGTCTTCCTCACAGGATCTTCCTCATCAAGATCATTTACCATAACAAAAAATATTTGACATCCTTTACGAAAACTTCGCTTCATTTGCATACTAGAAATCATCCACAGAGATATAGGCCTTGGTATCCCAACTATCCTTACATCATTACCTTGGTCATCTTGGCACATAATTATCTTCTTCCTGCAATCTATACTGGCTTTATGAGTTCCAAGCCAATCCATGCCTAAAACCACATCATAGGAACCAAGGGGTATGACTCGAAGATCCACTACCAAAACAAAGCTTCCTAAGCTAAGCCCACACTTATGAACTACAGAATTCATGGAGACCTTGATACCTGAGGCTAGTTCCACTTGCCAACCATGATCTTTCTTCACCGCATCTAGCTTACACTTAGAAACTATATATGGTGAAATAAATGAATTTGTAGCTCCTGAATCAAATAATACTGAAAGAGATATACCTCAAATAGCACCTGTGGTCTCAACCACTATAACTTGATGATCCGCCTGAGGGTGATCAACTGCTGAAAACATTCTATGAGCTCTACCTGCATCACCTACAGTAGGCTCTGAGGCTGTAGGCCTAGGTCCAGAAAATTGAGGCACTCGCTATGGACACTGAGCTAAATAATGACCAATCTGTCCACATGAAAAAAATTATGTATTCCTGCCAGACCCTCTACCCATAGGTGTTACATTTGATTGTTGTCGCCTGTTCTTGCTAACAAACGACTGACTACTCTGAGCTAGCTGATTGGGTTGATTTTTTTTATTGCATTGAGCATTGCAATTGTTCTTAAAGTTAGAACCTTTGCCACCACCTTGAGCCTAAGAATTAAATCCCTTTTGTTGTTGCATCTGCCGAGACTGCTGGTGAAACTATTTTCCCTTAGAAGAGAAAGGCTTCTTGTTGCCATCTGAATTAAAGTTGCTTTTAGACCCTAACGCTGTTGGCGCTCCTACAAAACCTCCTTGACCAAGGTTGATGCTTTGCTCAACAAGGATTGCTCGATGTACCGCATCCTTGAGGGTTTTTGGCTCAAATACTTTGACACCCCCAATAATATAGTTGTTCAAACCCCTAATAAAATTTTGTGTCAACTGAGCTAAATTTTCACTGAATCCTGAAAAAGACATAAGCTCATAAAACTTACGCTCATACTCGGTCACTGACATAGTGCACTACTTGAGATTATGAAATTCATCTGCCCTTCACTGTTTCCATTCCTCTGGTATGAATCGTTCTCGAAAACTCTCCAAAAATAGTTCCCAAGTGACACTGCTCATATCGATCCCTAGTTTCTTCTCCTCAATTGTCCACCAAGTGGCTCCAAAGTTCTCTAAATTGGTGATCGCAAATCTTGCCTTAACATTGCTGTCAAAGTCTTGCATAGCAAAAATCCTGTCGAGAGAAATTAGCCACTGCTATGCCACATAACTAGACCCTTACCCATTAAAAGGCTTAACCTTGGATCTTGAAAGATCCTTCATCTAAGTGGACACAATAGACCTCTGACAATTCTTTCGAGGGCTTCTACATCTGGGTCTATGCTCTTGTTCTGTCTGATGCACTTTAGGCTATTCTTGAATAGGAGGTAGATGTTCTAGAATAGTCTGCATCAACTGTCTTAGACCAACCTCTTCAGACTCAGCTTGGTCCTCTCTTTGGCTCTCTTCCTATTGCCTATTAGAGTGCTCTTCCCTACTCTCTATACGAACCGATCCCTCATGGGCAGACTCATGGGCGCTGATGGTTCTGCCACGACCACGACCTCTTCCATGGCCCCTACCTTAGCCTCTAATAGAAGACCTAGTCCCAGACACCATCCTACAACAGTACAGAGTACTATTACAATCAAGAGTCACATGTTACAATAGACTAAGTTCAGTTCTATGTTTAGGTCTAAGTAAATTTTCTATTTTGACAACTAAGTGTTAAAGTATGAGAAACATACAAGTACAGTTCAAGCTCTATTTTCAGTTTACCTAGTTCAAGTTGAAGAGATACACCTAATAGTTCAAGTTCTAGTTGTTCCGAAATACCCAGAGTTCCCAATGTAGAAACTCGCGCTCTGATACCAAATGTAATGCCTTGTCAAGGGATCCAAAGAATTAACCTAGTATTTCACTAAGTTTGGTAGCATTTTTTTAAAAAAAAAAGTAATTACCACATACAACTTATGCACAATAACGGAAGCAATAGCAATGTCCATCTAAAGAGTAAACTTAACGTATACAACAGATTACATTCTTAAAGATCCCCTTAACATGAATTACTTACATGAATCCGTCTAGTACAACATCCACATGAAATAATATGATAAGTCCAATGTTCAATTATTACATATCCAATTGCTCATTCATCCACTGTACATGTCACAGGGTATGAAGGCTTAAAAGAATATACATATGTAGAATAAGGTACATCATCCTATTCTAATCCATGATACATCAAAGTAAAGATAATCACATGATACTCATGATACATCATCATAAAAGCCATTTACATCTATCAGAAAGATCAAATAAATAAACTAAGTGCACAGTTCCTCCCAACTGTTAATAGCATCATTAGACCATCATGGATCCTAGCCATCTCTCTGTGCGTAACATTCCATGCACTGAAGAAATCATCGGTATTATCATAGTAGTAATGTCACTCCTAAACAACCTACTAACATAAAAAGTAAAGCATAAGATATCATCATCTAACATATGCTAATCATCAATGAAAGGATACATATCCACCATCACGAAGGACGCATTAACCACAAAGTCTCAATGAATCTCAAATGATAAGAGTGGAAAATACACTACCACCCGACCGCATGGTACCTAAGTGGTACACTCCCACCGTGATGAGCAGATAATCTCAAGTCCCAAAACAGGTTATCAAAACCACATAGCACACGACTCTAAAGTCCAGGAAATCTAAAAGTATACTAACTCAAAGGTTCCAATCACAAAACTTACATCTACTTCCCAAAGGTACACAATGACATGTAGGAACCTACTATGCAAGCGGGAAAGTGTCATCGCATTTATCTCATACAAGTTACCTTGGCAGTTAGCTAAACTCCATAGGTCCATACAGATCTCATGCGGCCACTAGTATCCTTTCATACTGACAAGGCATACTATGGAATGCAAGGTCGCAACCATGCGTTCTTTCTACTCCCATCCTAGCCTATACAAGCACTCAAGGCATGGGCGAGAACCAAAAAATCTTATCTTTTTACGTTCATTCAGTTAGTATTAAGTGTGTGAATGTTATCACTTATTAACCAACTTACAATGAGTTACCTTGGCAGCCTCTTAGGGCCCCGACCCCCATTGCAAGCCACTTCCTGTCACTACATGCAGATATCCTACCCTAATGCTCATGGTATCATAAACATAAACAAAGTCCACAAAATCACCATAATAAGGATCAACAAATATCCATGATTAAAAATCATTAAATATGCATAAAAGCATCAAATCACCATGAGCAACATCCATAGAAAATCATGAACACAACAACTCTCTATTGGCAACTGAAGTATCACTGATAATCAAAATATCCATTGGTTCTTAATAACCAAAATATATGTCAAAATCATATTGATCGAAGACTCCAAAATGGTTGAGTTAAACATGTCACATCATGACATCATCAATAATAAATCTACATATTAGTCCCATCATGGCGACTAGCATAATGAATACACAATGTAAACACATGTTTTGGTTTTGCTAAGTTTTCAAATTTGAATTCATATGCAAAATCTCAGTTTTTGTACCCCAAGTTTAGAGAAAGAACATTTTCCTACGTTTTTCCATGTATTAATTTTTTTTTGATGCATTAAAAATTCCCTCTAAACTTCAGTTTCCAATTATAACATTTAAAAGACGTTTCCACTAAATTTTCATATGCTTCATATATCTTATAATCTTAAACTATTAATTCACAATAGTTAAAACTATAAAATTACAAAACTATTCATCATTAAAAAGAGATGAATTTATAAATCTTTTATTAACAACTTTAAATCTTTTAATATATATATATATATATTACATATATACATATATATATTTATATTTAAACATATACATACATACATATCTAATATAATATTTATTCTTTTTGCATTTTATAAAAAGCAGAACCGAATTTTATTAATTTTGATTCATAAAGGAAATCGAATAATAAAGTTTCCTTAGAACAAAGCCGAATTGATTATGTCGTCAGCTGTCACTATGGTGACAAGTTTTGCAGGTACCATGCTGTCGCAGGTACCCTGCGACCAATACAGTCACGGGTACACTATGCAGTAGGTACCGCGCACCCCTTTAAAGCACGGGTACGGGGTGCGATTCTGCCCCCACCGAAGCATGCATTAATATATTTTAACATAAAATCGCAACTCGATTTCATAAGTTGCAGAATTCATTTATTAAAACATTTCTGCCGCAGTAAGGTTATGAATATATATAAATATATATTATATATATATATATATATATGTATGTATATATATATAATTAAGAGTTATGTATATATATATATATATAATATACAGAATCACAGTATGTTTATAAAAATACAAGCTTTCATTTTCAGAACCTCTCTATGAAACTTGTTCTTTTAAAATTCTCTGATGACTAATTCTAATGGGTTTGTCCATGAAATTGCAACCCTAGTCCATAATATTTTCAGATCTAAACATATAGAATCCTTAAATAAAACTTAATTGCCCAAATTGAAAATGCACAATGAAGACATATGGAAAATACGAAGAAGACAGGGGAAAGCAAGATGCAGAAGTATCATAATGAAATCACAAGAATCTACCCAGATTCTGATGCTAAACTCGCTTATCCTCAGACAACCCACAAAGCAAGCTCCCCTTCTTCAAAATTTTCCCGAATCCTCCAATGCCTCAACTATTCTCCACGCTAACCATACTATCCACGCTATGTCCCCGCTATCTCCAAGCTATTAAGGAATGCCCGAATATAAAGAGCTTTCGGATAACCCTAGAATGCTTCTAGAATCTGCTGGAAGATATCACCAACTAAGCATGGACCTATTTCCGACCTTTTAGATAAGCCCTAGGGTTGTAGACACCATGTGTTTAATTGATGCACTAACCCTCGTGTTGTTGACACATTAAAAATAGGGAACTGCATTATTTCCTGTGCAAACTTATAACTCCAATAAATTTTAAAATAATTTTTATAACTTTTATTATTAATATTTGTTTATTAATTAATTAATATTTTATAATTATTATTTATTTTAATTTCTAATTTTCTTTTAATTTAATTCTTTTCTCTCAATTAATTCTCCTTTAATTAATTATAATCAAAATATCAACATCATGATATTTAATCTCTCAAATAATTAATTTGTTAATTAAATCTATTTATTAAAACTTAGTTAATAGAAAATTCACCATAGACCTTCATGATAAAATATGAAAACCCATCATAGGACAATTCATACCAAATCAGTCTAAAAGATTAAAAATCACAAAATATTTCATCCGACACATTCAGTGGGTACTCAACTCAGATACTTGTCCTAACTCACTAGGACAAATGGTTTTAGGGTTTGGGATTTGGACTTGAGAATTTATCTCCCCTCTCTTATCATTGAGATAGTATAATAGGGTACGCTCATCCTGGCAACTCAGGGAAGTCGATACCCGGTACCTGCAACCTGCAGAAAAGCCATGCATGTACATACAAAATATATAGTGCTAAGCTAAATAGGTAATGGAAGGAAGTGGTGCATCGTGTAGATCCCGACTAAGCAGGTGACTACGACTCCCTTCCTTAACCACATCAGAAATGCCAACAATAAGAAAACACACACACCATACACATGCAAGTATGGGGTAAGTATCCATAATAAAGCATATAAGATAATCAACCATCTAACTAATCATCAGTAGTAACAGAAAACAATATAGTGATCATCATACATACATGAAATGTGAAGTCTAAATGATCTCATCACATGATAACTAAATCCATAATATAATGTCTGATAGTGTCAAAACAATACCACTAATCCATCTACATGAAACTAGTCCATCAAAGTCTGATAACAATAGCAATAATATGTCCAGAGAAGATGTGAACGAGGGTAGGCACTACATAACTACTCAAAGGGATGAAGGAATGAATTATTGAACTTGTGGTACTTTATTTTTTTAACACAAGTGATATAAATATACACACAAAGATAAAACACATTGCAATCAAGTATCGTTACTTCAGAGTGTTGGTTCAAGAAAAATAAGTAGGGATGAATATGTGAATAGAAAAGAATAGATAGTTGATATATTTACAAAAGATTTACCTAAGGATATACATGAGTATCTTAGAGGTAAAATAGGGGTGATACCCTTATCCCAAGCTACTTGGGAAGCATGAGTAGTGCCCTACATCAACCATGATGAATGTTGTATCTTACAACTTGATGTAGTGGATCTTACTTTAGGAGTTGCCTAAAGTAATGGAGGAGGTAATTAGAAGATTTATAGTCACATGCAAGTTGATAGAGAGAGAGCTTGAATTTATTATATGTGCATATAAAGATGAAAAGTCTTTAGTATTTTTGTCAAACAGGGAGAAATTAGCCCAGAGAAAATTAAAGGGAGAAGTAACCTAAAGAGGGAGAAATAGCTATGAGGGAGAAATTAAAGAAAATTAGAAAAAATATTATTGTCAAAAAGGACGATATAAGAAAGAGTGAAATGCATTGAAGGATATTAAAAAAGCTTAAATTACCCTAAAGAGAGGAAGGACATATACTGATAGATGAAGAACTTTCAAAAGCTGTAATTTTGTTTATGGTATTGTTGTTGGTATTGGTTTTCAATCAATGCCAGAGAGGGAGATTGTTGAAAAGAGATTGTTAGAAGTGTAGTATCTATAATAGAACAATCATTATTTTATCAATGATCTTGAACCTACTACATTCTGTTGAGATGATTTATTTTTGGTTTGAATGCTCTCATTTAGTTGACCAATGAAGAGGATTTGAAAAGAGAAGATAACTAGAGAACCTAGAGAAAGGTTGAGTTATTTGGTGTATAAAAGGAGCACTAAGACCAAGTAACACATTGATATTATAGTGCATTGAATATCTACTTAAGTCTTGAATGAAATATTACTGAAGCAAAGACTAGAGGAAGCTCAAGTAAGAAAAGTGTATGCCAAGCCTTGTTGAGCAATCAGTGTAAGTTGAGTAGAAAATAGTAGAAGTTGAGTTAAAATCAATATGTGTTGAGTGAAGAAGACAAAAAGTGCAAGATGAGTATAATTTAGTTGATGCCAAGCATTAGTAAAATTTAATGTTTACCCAGTGAACTAGTATTAGTCAAGTGATAGAATATAGTGAGTGTTGAGTGAACTAGTATTGGCTGAGTGACAAACCACTATGAGTGTCGAGTGACAACATGTTGATGCTGAGTGGTAGTAAAATGAGTTTGATTGAAGATTTCATGAATTTGAGCCAACTAATTTGATTTCTTAAATTATGTGAAGCGTGTGGAAGATAACTATGATGAGTTGGTGACACATAATTCAAAGTAAATCATTTTGAGGTGAATTTAAGTAAGATTGAAGAGGAAGATTCTAGAGGAACCAAATGGAAATGTGGGTAGATTCATTGAATCCTATCTAACCCTAAAATTGATGATTATTCTTAAGTGGAAAAAGATATAAATTCTCTATTCATAGAGATAGCTAGTCAGAAGAAAAGGTTTTCATATGCAAGAACCTAATGAAGACAAGGAGTCTAGGGTATTCCTTCTTCTAGTGGCCAAACAAAAGAGATTGATGTTGACATACAAAGAAAGAAGGCTTAAGGGGAGGAATACTTGAAGGGTGAACATACTATCAAAGCTAAAGAGTATGAATGCAAAGCATAATGGAGGACTAAAATAGAGATCTATAATTTGCATGTGAGTTGTAAGTTTTAATTAGATCAAGTCCTATTATTACTTTATAACAATTGAACTAGTGTGGACAAATCCTTTCGATTAAGGTTGACCTAAAAGTAATTTGTAAATCCTTTAACAAGGTGACATTCTAATGGAATGTTCTAAAGTTCTCTAACAAAGATCACTCCTAAAAGGGTGATTAAATCCTTTAACTAGGTCACATTTAATAGTGTGTATTGTAACCTTTAATAGGGTTGGCCTTTCAAAAGGCATCACTTCAGAAGAGTGATATTTAGTAGTATGTTACTAGTGGTTTTTCCCAAAGTAGGTTTCCACTTAAAATCCTTGTTTCAAATTGTGTGAATGTGCTTATGGTATTTCATGCTTACATTTCTGCAAAGTTGTTTTGACCTAGGGTAGTAACCTACTAAGTTAAGAGATTGTATGATCTAATGGATGCGTGAATGTTAAGGTTTTATTGATATGAGTCTACGAAGCACTAAAAAGTTTTATTTTTACATTTGGACCTTAGATAACTAATTCACCCCCTTTCTCTATTATTCTAAAGAATTCCAACATTATATTGGGACGGAATGAAGAACTTATTTCTTTCCAAATATAAATATTATTGTAGAGGATGTACGAGAGGATATGATATATTCAAGATGCAATAGAAAGAGGATGAGACTCTTGAAAACCATATTTCAATATTCCTCTATAATTTGAAAAGGAACATTGAACATCAACTAAATAAGTCATCTCAAAAGAATATTTTCTTAAGGGGTGTGGAGGAGACCCCTGTACAAGCTCTAGACCTCATTGTTGGAGAATACATTACACAATGAACATATGAGGATATTAAGAGGTTATACAAGAATTGCTCAAGGGCTAATGTAAAGAAAGGAATAGGGATTAAATTCTAATTCCTTAAAAATTGGTGGAGTTGGTATGTCAAAATTGCATCTTTCAAATTTATTGTTTGAATTCAAGATAGACATTATGAATACTATTGCAACTCATTTGGATACAATACACTCCATGAGGAAGCATGAATAAGATGATGCTATGTTAGAAAAGTTTAGCCCTTGCTATAAGTAGTAGAAGAGGAATTGCTGCTAATTTGGAAACTCAACCACAAAAGATGCCAGTGGAGTTTAATGAAATTGATGACAACAGAGATACAGTGTACACTTCTTATATAATACCATGGGCTCAAAGTCAAGGTGTGCATCAAGACCCTCTCCAAAATTTTAGAAATTTTAATAATCAATAAATAAATTATATTTTTTCAAATACAAATAATTGGACTACTTCTTGGTCTACTTCATCTTAACCCATGGAAACAACCAAATAAAAACACCCCTCCACAGCAACAAAAAAAATAGCAGCAACATCAAAATTGGTAGCAACAACCCAATAAATGGGAAGCCCCACAAGGTAGCTAGTAACAATCATCTTAGTGGTGACATAATTAAAAGTATAATGCATTGTAACAACCTTAGCATGTTAAAATTTAGTTGATATCAATGAAAATCTAAGGATGTTGATATTCAAGGAAAAAGGCGGCAGAATTCAAAATGATGGTTAGTAAATTTAAAAGTAAGGCCAATTTTGGTGAGATGGAGAACTTTGTCGCTAAATTTAACTTTAGCATTTTGGAAATAAGAGATAGACGTGGCCATAAAAATGACAAGTGGAGTAATTAAAAATTAAGAAATTTGTCTTTTTGCAATTATGGTAACTCAGGGCAAGCATCAAATCGCTTCCTAAATGGATGGATTGGGATGTTAGAAATTGATAGGGAGAGATAATTAGGTGTTTTAATACCCACAAATCTCATAATAAGATGTTATGAGATTCTAGTACACATCATACGTGGGTCTGTAATTTTGATCCCTATTCCCCCAAAGGATTAAAGCAAGAGAGCAGCCATAGAGAATTGGAAAGCAATAAAGTTCTGATGCGTGTTTTTGAGGAAGAGAGGCAGGATAGTGGAGAAATTAATATGGGAAGTGATCTGAATCGGTTGGAACCAACAAGACTTTAGAATTTCAAGGACAAGATGGTGACCTAGTATCTCTTGAAGGAAGGGGCTTTTTCCCCATATATGTTGTCCATGGCTGGGCACAATGAAAATTGTGCATTACAGTTTGTGAATAATTGGGATGATAGGAAGGTCACAATCAATGGCATTACTTTTCAAGTCATGGAGGAGGTTATTGCCATGGAAATAGGACTCATAATGAAGGGAAAAAAGTGGAATAAAGTTACCAAAGTCTCGGATGAGAATAGCATGAAAAAATTCTTTGCAGAGAATAGGAGTCGATTCACTATAGAGGAGGGTTTAAAAAGGATAAGCTACCTAAGCCCTAGCATGATGTGTGTCTGGTCTTGATGAAGTATCTCACCCTGGAAGGCAGGTTTGGAGTGTGCTATTACTATCATTTTCCCTTGTTGAATCATTTTAGAAATAAGGATTTCATTTCCATTCCATTTTTTCTTCTGCATTCGCTTGAGGATATGATTAAGGATGTTAAGTAAAAAAAAGTAAAGGCCTAAACTTCACCATTATTCATTAGGGGTTAATTTTTCATCTGTATGAGTTCCACTTAGCTTTATGTCCCCTTAGAGAGGTTGTTGTGGAAAACCCCTGCCATAGTAAGATTTCCCCCCTGAGCTCCACTATAGGGATGAAAATCCATACTCCTAGGCCATCTCCTAGTAAGGATACTAAGAAAAATAAAAAACTTGAGATGGCCATGGAACAAAAGGGAAACAAGAAATTAAAAGTTGATAAGGTGGTAGAGGTTGTTGGAGAGGATTCTGGTGAAGATATTGGGGGAAAGCAAGAAGAAGGTGTGATAGGCTAGCTTATTCCAAGGCTAGGGGTAAGCAGAAGTCTATTAGATACCTTGTTGAGGAAGTTGAAGAAGATAGCTCTGACAATAATTGTGACAGAAGGGAGGAGGAAAGCATTTACAACTCTAAAAAGGATGATGGTAATGAGGAGGGGGAAAAAGTTTCAATTCTAGGAGCATTTTCATGGATGACACTCAAACTCAAGTGGCAGATGACAAAGAAAGGAATACTGAGACAACCCATGTTTCAACTAGCTTCTCACTTAAACCCCTTACTTTTTGTGATGAGATGAGAAAAAAGGATAATTCCCTAGTTACCATTTCTTCCCCTATTAAGGAAAATTTGAATATTTCTTCTAACCCACAGGTGTTGTAGGATAAACCAAAGGGACAGAAAATGAAAGAGATTGCTACTACAAAGGTTGAGGAGCATAAAGAGGAGATGGTGATGGTGGAGGAGCATTATAGAAACTTGGAGGAAAGAGTCAAAGCTTTGGAGGAGGGGTTTTTCACCTTCTCCAAGTTTGGACTTAAAGTTACTCATGGGTAAAAGCATAGATCTGTGTCACAGTTTTTGATACAAAAACCTGTTTTGGTCAAATCTCATTTCTCTATAAAAACTCAATTTAAAAAATAAAAATAAAAATACCCTTTTATAGATTTCAGATTCAATATCATCATTATATAAACTTTTTAGTGTTTTGATTAGTTATAATATGATATATTCTAAAAATATTATAAGTTAATATTTCAACATTTTAGAAGATGCTCTCTCAAAAAATGAAAAAAAATAGTAAATCATATAAAAAAAATATAAAAAATATATTTATCACTAGAGGAGAGAATCCTCTTCATGAATATGTAATTTTTTTTCAAGAAGGTATAGATTTGATAGGGAAGTTTTGACGGGAGGAAAAAACTGTTGGATTTTGACAAGGTCAAACTTGAGGACTTATAAAAAATAAAATATACATCAAAAATAATTATTTCTTTTTTTGTGCACTAGCTATACATGTCATCTATAAAATATTTTGAAATCATAACAAAAAAAGATGATTTGCACATACTTGTTTGACGGGAACTACATCCTATATTTTTTACAGTTAAAAAAGGGACTTCAAAATAAAATAAAATGAATAAATTCTTAGTCAAAAAAATAATAAAAATTATAGGCATAAAATTCATACAATTCGACACGTTTCATCAGTTTACATCATCTTCATATTTTAAATGCAAATGCCATTTTTTTTGTCATTAATGTTGAACTGTCACATTCTGATATCACTTTTCTTTATAAAAGGTGACACAGGTTTGTGCTTCTACCCTCATACTACCACAACTACCCTCCAATTGCTGGCATAGGAGAAGGAGGAAGCTAGCTTGGAAATGGAGGACAATAAATTACTCTTTAAGTTCCTTGCTCATGACTGGGCCCAAATTCTTCTTCATGCAAAAGGAAAAGGGAAAAAATAAATCTAAATCTTTTTTTATTTCTATTCATTTATGGGTTCCATGGATCCAAAGACTTTATATACTATTATGACAGTTATAGTTTTGCTAGTTATCAGTTGCAATTATGTTTTTATTAGGCCTGGGTGCCTCATTGGACTTTGGTTACTTGCTAGGGTTCCTTTTTGGTTCTAGCTCTCTTGTTTTAGGTTCTTATCTCTGACTGCTGGTTCTCTTTTTCTTGTTGTCTATTTTTTCTACTGGTTGGTAATGTGTTGGTTACCAGCCTTTTGACTATTAAGGGCTAACCCCCTTGCTTTTGGTCACTTTTAATTTCAAAAACAACCTTAGCAATAAGCTTTGATGTTACCTTCTCCTATAGAAAATACCAGTATAGCCAAAAAAACTCAATTTCCTACCCAACCAATACCAAATGAAAATAATATGCATGCTCAAAAGAAAGTATATTCCTCCAATGACTCTCTAAAATATATCTATTCAATAATATTGACCTTAGTTTAGGAACCACTCATCAAAAACCTAAAGCCCAATGATAACTAAAGTTACTTCTAAGGATACCTCAAAGTAATAATCCATTTATGTTCTACTATTGACTCCTATAGGAAAATCTCCACCATTTCTACAAAGAATTCTCCAATTCTTTATTCCTCCTGAAAATTCTACTATTCAAGAGCTACTCACATAGTTGAAGTAAATGCTAGTAAAAATACCATTGCTAGATTCTCTAAAGAAGATCCTCACATATACCAAATCTATTAAAGAAGCTTATATAAAAAATCTTGGTAAGAAGCATAAGGACCCCCAAAATTTCCATGTGATGGTTTAGTTATCAGACCTCATGCAGAATATATTTATAGTTCCTAAATGTACTAACTGAGGGAGTCTAGTTTTCAAAGTTCATATATATGGTGTTTAAATTTAAAATGCTTTGATAGACCTATGAGCATCCATTAATGTCATGACTAGAGAAGTACTTTTACACTTGAATATTATTGGTATACAAGAAATCCCTACTATACTCTAGCTTGATGATAGTTCTACAGTCAAACCTAATGGCATGATTGAGGATGTCATAGTTCCTTTGGATTCTTGGTAATATCCAATGGATTTTGTGATCTTATGACCAAAAGAAAATTTGGAAGGTTAGCATATTATCCTAGGAAGGCCTTGGTTGGCCACAATAGATGTTTCATTTGTCATTTAGAAAAGATGACCATATCCAATGGTTCCACTATTAATAAGTTAGCCTTATACTCTCCCACTACACCACTTTTGCAAGATGATAAGTTTATGTGGCCTAATCTAGGGGATAATGAACCTGAGGTAAATTCATTAAGTTAGCTCATGATGATTGATAGAATCCCACTCATGACTCCTTAAAATGATGATGATATCCTTATAGCTATCCTTTTTAATGAATATTATAAAGATTCTCCTATGTCTTGACCATAATTATTCATTATAGATAATTCCTCCTCCTAAAGGTACACCTCATTTTCTTACAACTACTAGGTGTCTTCATACTTGTTACCTCATTAGATTAGGACACCCAACTTTTTTGAGTTAGTAATATTAGATAACGTGACTTGAGTTGAAGAAAGTCTAGGAAGGGATTTGAATGTCAATAAGAGCATTACTCTTTTCAACTTAGAAAGTATGCTTAAATTGTTATGGGAAAATTAACAAGCATTTTATTAAGACTACATAGATAAGGACTTGACCCAAAACTCTATACTCATAGAATTTACATTACACCAGAGTAAAAAATAGTAAGACAGCCTCAAAGAAGAGTCATTCCAACATTGTGTGATATAGTGAAAGCTAAACTACACAAAATTTTAAGTGTTTGGTTCATCTATCCTAGTTACGGTAGCTAGTGGGTCTCACCTTTGGTAATAGTACCCAAGAAAGGAGGTAAATAAAGGGTATGTGTGGATTATAGGGAACTTAATATAACAACTAAGAAAGATCACTTTTCTTTACCTTTTATTGATCAAGTTCTTGACAATCTATTTGGGAATAAGTATTTCTCTTTCTTAGATGAATTCAATGGGTATAACTAGATTCATGTAGCACTAAAGGACCAAGATAAGATAACTTTTACCTATCCTTGGGACAGATTTTCTTATTTAGTACTACCCTTTGGATTGTGTAATGCTCTTGCTACCTTTCAATGAGTTGTGATAAGTATTTTCTCTAACATGTCTACTAATTGTATGGAAATCTATATGGACGATTTCACTATTTATGGATCTAATTTTGAAGAAGCTATATCTAATTTGGATAACATTTTGAAGAGATGTCAAGAACACAACCTTTCATTGAATAGTGAGAAATTTCATATGATGATGGAGGAAGCAGTTGTGTTAGGTCTCTACATTTCTTCAAATGGAATCAAAAGGGATCCTCAAAAGATAGAAGTTATTATCACTATGCCTACACTTAAAAAACAAAAGGATGTTATAAGTTTTCTTGGCCATGTTGGTTACTATAAGAGATTCATAAAATATTTCAGCCAAATAGTAGCTCCATTATATAATTTCTAAACAAAGTCTCTGAATGTTTTTGGGATTCATAATGTGACAAGTTATTTCAACAACTCAAGGATGTCTTGACTAAAGCACGTATACTTAGAGATTCAAATTTGAAAATTCTATTTTATATTCACATAGATGCTTCAGATTATGTTATAAGTGTTGTGCAAGAACAAAAATAGGGGATAGTTGAATATGTTATCTATTATATCAATAAAAATCCACAAGGAGAAGAACTAAACTACATCATCACATAAAATGAGTTGTTAGCTATGATTTATTCTCTTAACAAGTTCAAACAATATATCATTTGTTATGAGATCTTTGTGCACATTGATCATGCTTCCATTAAGTACCTTGTGAATAAGCCCACTATTTTGGGAAGATTAGCTCATTGATTATTGCTTATAAAATAATTTGATATAAAAGTGATAAATAGACTAGTAAGAGATAATGTAGTCATAGATTTCCTTTCATGGTTACATGTGTTTGATGATCATACAATCACTGATGGTAGCTTTCTAGATGGGAATTTTTTCTCTTTGATAGCACATAATCCATGGTATGTTGACATTTACAATTTTCTCACCATAGAGTGAACCCCAACTCATTTCTCTACTAAGGATAGAGGATTTATATTAGAGATGAGATTCAATTTTTCTTGGATAGCTGGTTGCATGTTTTATACTATATCTAATTAATTTATATGCAAATGTCTTAGAGAAGATGAAACTTATGATACTCTACATGCCAGCCATGATGATGTTGAATTATGGAGGATTAAACTCAATAATAAAAGGGTGGGGGGGGGGGGGGTGGGTGAATTAGGAACAATAATAATTCTACACCTTTTCACAAATGCATCCATATCCAATAATAATGCATGTAATACAATAAATGTAAACTTGTTGTAACATGTAAATCACTTCAACTATATGCATGAAAGAAATAATGCATAACACAATATTTGTTACCTAGAAACCCTCCAAGGTGAAGGTAAAACTAGGGTGGAGATGACACCCACAAATATTCACTACTATAGTAATAAAGTTAGCTAGTTAAGGTTACAATGTTTGACTATAATATATGATCTACTATGTGGGGAGTTTATCTTGTTAAAAACTTAGGAAACTATTAGGTTCCACCTAGTTAGAGGATTTGACACTTACAACTAAGGACTCTGTTAGGAGATTTACAAAGATATGTTAAGACCACTTTGTTAAGAGATTTACCTTGATTCAAGTATTTTAAAATTGACTCAATACTTGACTCTCAATTTTCTTTGTAAGCTGATCTTGAGTCTTCTCCTTACTAATTGATCCTCTCCTCTAATATGATACTATTGTATTTCTCTTCCACTTTAACTCATTATTAATAAGTCACTTGTTCTACTCATTCTTAATAAGTCACTTGTTCTATTAGATGACAACAAAACCCTTGAATGACTTTTGATTTCCTTCTTTACTCTTCACATGTACACATATGACCACTTTTTTAGCTCTCACTTCCTCTTGATCTAGGTTAAGATCATCACTTTATAAAGATTCCATGAAGAGTCTTCTAAATGTTTCCATGTTTTTCCTCTTCATCCTAATTTTTGAACATACACATGGGGATATTTGATCCATGCAATGTAAATATTTTGTAACAACCTCAACAAGTATTAAATTTTCTATATCAACCTCTTCAAAACTTAAATATATCTTCCAAGTTAGTATAATAATCATTTTTCCTAAAACTTTGTTGCTTTCTTGACTTTTATATAAACTCTATATTGCTCGACCTCTACTGCTACTAGTACATAGTATTGTTGTTTCTTGACCTTTATTAACTTCGTAATGCTTGACAAAGAAATGCAATAGATGTCAATGAATGAGAAGACCAAGAAAATCAAATGAAAAGCCCTTGTAACCATAGGTGGTTGTCACACCATTTGAAAAATGTGGAATGGACTTTGTTGAACCAATAGACCATGTATCAAAAGGTAAATCTTACAGTTTGGTATGTATTGATTATATCACTAAATGGGCTAAAGGAAAATGATGTAGGAGTATCCTGGGTTCTCTTATAATCCTAAACTTTTGGTTCTTTTTTCTTGTTAGTGCCAATTTCTTAGTGAACGTCGAGCATTCAATTGATGCCAAGTCATTCCTTTGATTGTCGAGTTCTCATGGTTGCTAAGTGAACTCTTTGGATGTTGAGTCATTCTTATTTGATGTCGAGTTCCCTTGGCTACTAAGTGAATTCCTTTGGATGTCAAGTGAATCCTTTGGTTATTGAGTGCCTTTAGTTACCAAGTGATTTTCTTTGGTTACTGAGCATTGGAGGATGTTGAGTTCATAGTTGCTGCTGAGTGATTCCTTTAGATGTTGAGCTCATGTGGGTGCCAAGTGCTAGCCTTATTTTGTTGAGTTGTTTGTGTAGTTTGGGCTGAATTGGCTTGAATTTAATTTTAGTAGGTAGTTAATATCTATTTTAGCTGACTTGTGGTTTTCTAGAATCTTTTGTAAGCCATTTTGGCAAGTATTTAAAGAGGTCTAGGTTTGAGTTTTAGAGAAGAGTAGGAAGTGGGGAGTAGACTGGAAGTGCAAATTCACTATTGGAACTTTGAATGTAAATCTATTTGTAATGGGACATAACCTAGAAGGCCTTATAGCTGGGAATGTATGTTGAAAATTTGATGGATCAATAAAGATATTATTTTTCTCTCTCCTTGGTGCTCTTCATTATGTTTTCTTCCATTGTTTTAACTCTTGTAGGGTGGTTTGAATAGTTGGGTGAGCCCCTAGCCCTAGTTATTCTGGCTTTGCCTACATCAGGTGGTATTAGAGCCTAGTTCATTGTTATGGATATTGGATCATGTAGAACCCTAATTTAGATTTGATTGTAGGGTTACAGATTTATGAATTTGACCTATAACTTGCGAAGGGTTATGATCTTGCATGAACCTAAATTGTAAAGATGGTTTGTGGTAGAAGAAATACTGATGATGCTATATTAGATAAGTTGAGATAAATTATAGCCAGATTAGATGTTGTGGATACAACCCAAAGGAGAGGAGCACATCTTGATGATGTAAGTGATGATGAAGTAGCAACACCAAACCCTAATCAAGAACCTAAAGAAGACCAAGATGAAGCTAGATTGTTGAGATTATTATCTAGAAAAAATTCAAAACCTACTATGGAAGTTGTTCCTTATGATGAAAAATTGGATACCAATGTTGTGTTGGATTGGATCTCAGATATGGAGAAGTTCTTTGAGTATGAAAACACTCCTAATAATAGAAAGGTTGAGATTTTTGTTACTAGGTTGAAAGGTCATGCATCACTATGGTGGGAACACTTGTAGATAGATAGACGAAGGAGAGGAAAGGAGAAGATTAGAACTTGGCTAAAGATGGTGAATAAGGTAAAGAACAAATTCCTTCCTGATGATTACGAAGTTAGCTTGCTGAGAAAGATGCAATATTTGAGACAAAGAGACATGAGTGTGAAAGAATATACTGAGCAATTCTATAGATTAGACATCAAATATGAACATGTGAATGATGATGTTGAGAAAATTGCAAGCTACATTAATGGAATGAGATTTGTAATTCAAGATGAAATAAATTTTATTAAGCTAGAAAGTGTAGAAGAAGCATATCAGTATGCCTTGAAAGCTAAAGAGATCTTGAAAAAGAAGCATGAACAAAGACAAAGAGGTAGATGTGGTAGATTCAAGAGAGGTAGAGGTAGATCCTATGGAGGTGGTAGATCTAACAATTTTGTGCAAGATAAAGACAAATCTAAATGGAAGAATGATGACAAAGGCAAGACTGAATGGAAAAGTGGTAATTCTTTCTGAGGAGGTATTAGTTCTTACCAAGGAAGAGGTAGTTCTTATTCTAGAGGTGGATTTCATGGTAATTGTTTCAAATGTGGTAAATAGGGACATAGATCTTTTGAATGTAGATCCTCTGAAAGTAGACAAGGTAATAGAAATGTTGTGATTCAAGGAGATGATGAGGGTTCACCAAGTGGACCTAAGGCTGGAGAAAATTTGATGATGATAAGAACCATATGTAATAAGGGAAGTGACGATGAACCTATTTTAAGGAGAAGCTTTTTCAAGACAAGATGTAAGATGGTTGGAAAATGCTATAAAGTAATCATTAATAGTGGAAGTTCTAAAAATGTGGAACCAGAAGAGTTGGTTACCAAGTTGCAGCTATAGAGGTTGAAACATCCCAAACCTTATCATATTTCATGGATCAAAGATGAGGATAAGATATTGGTAAGTGAGCAATGCCTTGTGAAGTTCAAAATTGGACATTACTTTAATGAAGTTTTCTGTGATATTATGCCCATGGATTGTTGTCATACTTTTTTGGTTAGACCTTGGCAATATGATAGATATGTTGTACATGATGGAAGATTTAATCAATATACTCTTTGGGTAAATGAGAAGAAAAAAAACATTGCTCCCTTTGATTGAAAGTCTAGATGAGGTTAATTCTACTACTATAAAAATTTGTATGGTCAATGGCAAACAATTTGAAAAGGAAATGAAAAAAAATCAAGTCTATTTTTTCATAGTTCCTAGTGGACCGAGTGTTGGTAGTAATGACCAAGTAGCAAAAGCTAGTAATGACCAAGTGACAATAGATAGTGATAGCCGAGTACTAGTAGAAATTACAGAATTGTTCAATGAATATAAAGATATTGTTGCTAAAGATATTCCTGATGGTTTACCTCCAATGAGAAGTATAATTCATTGTATGGATCTGATTCTTAGAGCTAGTTTGCAAAAAAAAGTAGCATATAGATTGACACCTATAGAGAATGAAGAGCTTAACAAACAAGTAAATTAGTTGTTGCAGAAAGGTTTGATTAGAGAAAGCTTGAGTCCATGCACTGTACTTGCTATATTAGAACCTAAAAAGAATGGAGAATGTATATTGATTGTAGAACTATTAACAAAATCACAATGAAATATAGGTTTCCTATGATAAGGATGGATGACATACTGGATTTTTTGAGTGGAGCAAAGTATTTTAGCAAGACTAATTTGAAGAGTGGCTATCATCAAATCAGAATTAGAGAAGGTGATGAATGGAAGACTACTTTCAAAACAAAAAAATGGTTTGTATGAATGGTTGGTTATGCCTTTTGGTTTGACTAATGCACCTAGTACTTTCATGAGGTTGATGAATGAGGTTCTGAAAAGATTTTTGGGTAAGTTTGTGATTGTTTATTTGGATGATATTTTGATATTCAAAAAGACTAAGGAGGAAAATATTGAGCATATTAGAAAAGTATTACAGAGGCTAAAAGAGGAAAAGTTGCTAATTCATCTAAAAAAGTGTTCTTTCATGCAAGAAGAGATTGTGTGTTTGGGATTTGTGATTTCAGTTGATGGATTGAAGATGAATCCTAAGAAGGTTAAAGAAATTTTGGAATGGCCTACACCTAAGAATGTGGGTGAGGTAATATCATTTCATGGTTTGGATAGTTTTTACAAAAAAATTATAAAGAATTTTAGTGCTGCTTGTAATACTATGACTAAGACAATGTGGGGAGATAAAAAGGAATTCAAGTGGACATACGAAGATGATGAGAGTTTTGAGACTTTGAAACAAAAGGTTGCTGAATTACCTATATTGTCTTTGCCTAATTTCAATAAAGTATTTCAAGTTGAATGTGATGCAAGTGGCAATGCAATAGGAGCTATATTAAGTCAAGAAGGCAAGTCTATTGCTTCCTTTAGTGAAAAGTTGAATGATGCTAAAAAGAAGTTATCTGTGTATGATCAAGAATTTTATGCCATTGTTCAAGCATTGAAGAAGTGGAGACATTATTTGATTCCTAAGGAGTTTGTGTTGTATATTGATCATAAAGCTTTACAATACTTGGGAAGTCAACACAAATTGAATTAGAAACATATGAAGTGGGTTGAGTATTTGTAGAGTTTTACATTTGTTATCAATCATAAGAGTGGAGTTACTAACAGAGTTGTTGATGCATTGAGCACGAGACATTCCATGTTGACAGAAATGAAGGTTGAAGTTCTTAGTTTTGATGAAATGAAAAGAGTTGTATGATGATGATCCTAATTTTTTTGAGGCATGGAGAGAGTGAAAAGAACCAAATCTGATAGATCACATAAGTAAGTATGATGAATATTTCATTCAAGAAGGTATGTTGTTCAAAGTTATTTTGTTGTGTATTCCTAGAAGTTCTATGAAGTTGAATTTGATTAAGGAAAAGTATAGTGGTGGACTGGCTAGACAGTTTGGAATTGATAAGACATTGAATTTACTGAAAGAGAAGTGTTATTGGCCACAAATTTATAAGGATGTTCAAAAATTTGTAAAGAGTTGTGGAGTTTGTCAAGTTGCAAAAGGAATACATCAAAATACTAGTTTGTGCACACCTATTATTGTTCATGAGAAACCTCGAACTGATATCAATATGGATTTGGTTCTTGGATTTCCCAAGATAGTGAAAGGGTATGATTCCATATTTGTTGTAGTGGATAGATTTTCTAAGATGGGTCATTTCATACCATGTAAGAAGACATTTGATGCTAAGCATGTTGCTGTACTTTTCTTTAAAGAGATTGTGAAATTGCATGGATTACTAAGAAGCATTATTTCTCACAAGATAGTAAGTTTGTTGGTTACTTTTGGAAGACTTTGTGGAATAAGATGGGTATTGAATTAAAGTTTAGATCTATATTCCATCCACAAATAGATGGTTAGATAGAGGTTGTGAATGGAATCTTGGGTAATTTACTAAGATGTTTAGTTTGGAATAAGCCAAGTAATTGGGAGATGGTATTGGCACAAAATGAATTTTCATATAATATTTTTGTGAATAGGAGTATAGGGAAGACACCTTTCTAAATTGTTACTAGAATACATCCTAGAGGTATATTAGATTTGAGAGATGTTGTTGGTGAAGAAAAGAGAAGTGCTAGAGGAGAAGAATTTTTTGATTTTATGGAGTCTTTGCATAGGGAAGTGAAGTTGAGGTTGGAATAAAGTAATCATAAGTATAAAGAGAATGTTGATCAGTCTAGAAGACACTATGATTTTCATGTTGGTAATGAGGTGATGGTTCATCTAAAGAAAGGAAGATTCCCAATTGGAACATATAGTAAGTTGAAGATGAAGAAATTTGGACCTTGTAAGATTTCGAAAAAATTTGATAGTGAACATTTTTATGACGTTGAGTTACCTAATGACATGGATATATCTCCTATATTCAGTGTTGTTAATTTATACAAGTATCATGAGTCAGATGATGAAGTTGTTGTACTTGATGATTATCCTAAGAAGCAGTTTGAAGAAGTTGAACATAATTTAGATCAGAGAGTTGGAAAAAGTACAAGAGGAAAAGATTACTATGAGTATTTAGTGAAGTGGAAGAGTAGACCTATTGAAGATGCTACATGGATTTCTCAATCTTAGTTGGATTTAGCTTGGTTTGTGACACATGCATGATTCAGGAGAATCATTTTCTCTAACCTTGGTTTTTTGATGTAGGAGCATCCTAGGTTCCCTTGTAATCCTACACTTTTGGTTATTTCTTCCTGTTGGTGTCAAGTTCCTAGTGGATACTGAGTGTTCAATTGATGCCAATTCATTCCTTTGATTGCTGAGTTCTTATGGTTGTTGAGTGAACTCTTTGGATGCCAATTCATTCTTAGTTGCTGCCAAGTTCCTTTGGCTACCAAGTCAATTCCTTTGGATGCTGAGTGAATCCTTTCATTGTTGAGTTCCTTTGGTTATTGAGTGGTTTTCTTTGGTTTCTGAGGAGAGGAGGATGTCAAGTTCATAGTTGATGCCAAGTGATTCCTTTGGATGTTGAGCTCATGTGGGTGCCAAGTGCCAGTTTTCTATGTAGCCTTCTTTTGCTAAGTTGTCTATGTCTAGTTCTAGTTTGGGCCAACTTGGCAAAAATTTAATTTTAGTAGGTAGTTAATATCTATTTTGAGCTAAAGAGTAACGAAAGTCCATAAACCACCTAATTGACACCAACGAGTAAAATCTCCTTATGCTTCAGGACCCCATAATAGTAGCAAAGAATGTACCAAACTATTAGCAGGCGTAGAAATTGCAGTAGTTAAAAAATTACAACCTTCCAAATAGGAACTGGCCAACCCGTGAGTATACCACGAAGTCACAAAATTTGTGCATGTGAACCATCTGTGTAGTGCAAAATAAGCACAAGGAAAAAGCAATAAACTGGACCAACCTACAAAAACAAAATGGTCTCTACGTAGCCAGTCATCCATAATATCAAATAAAGTTTGTTCCTCTTTGGAAGACTTTCCAAGGGCTATAGTCATAGTAATCCTCCTATTTAACTATAAGACATTTTGGCAAGTATTTAAAGAGCTCTAGGTTTGAGGTTAAGAAGGCCTTACAACTAGGCATGTATGTTAAAAATTTGATGGATCAATAAAGATATTCGTGTTCTCTCTCCTTGATGCTATTCATTGTGTTTGCTTCCATTTCGTTAACTCTTGTAGGGTGGTTTGAATAACTAGGTGACCCCCTAGTCCTAGTTATTCTCCCTTTGCCTATGTCAAAAAAATGTATAAAATATGCTAGGGATAATAATGTTCCATAATTCTTATATGAAGTCATTTTTACAAGATTTGGTATACCTAAAGAATTAGTGACTGATCAAGGAGCATAGTTTAGATCAAAGTTCATCAATACACTTATAATTGAATATAATACTCCCCATGGTAAATCATCTCCTTACCATCCCCAAGTAAATGGAAAGGATGAGCTAACAAATAGAGAACTAAAATCCATTTTGACAAAGACTATTCAAATACATAAGAAGAACTAGGTATCCAAGCTTCCATAGGCATTATGGGCATATAGGAAAACATGGAAGACAAATGAAATTACTTATTTTGAATTTTTCTATGACAAAAAAACTATCATGCCTAATGAGTTTTAGTAAAAATCTCTCCACATTACATTGGGACTCAATAATAATCTCCATGATGCCCAACAAGAACATATCCTTCAACTAAATGGACTTGATGAGTTTTGAAAATCTTCCTTGCATAATCTTAAGTTAATTAAAAATAATACAAGAAATGACATGACTAATTTATTATGGATAATAAATTTAATGTGGGTGATTGGGTATTGCTTTATGATTCTAGGTATCAACACAATCTAAGAAAATTCCAAACTAGATGGTTAGGACCATCTGAAATAAAAGTAGTGTATGATAATGAGGTGAAAGTGCAAAGTTGTGTCACCTTTCAGGCTGACTTATCAAAATGACTAAATTTGACTATTTATATTCAAAAATAAATTTTGTTCAAACATATGGTCTAGATAAATTTATTCTAGCTAAGTTATATATGGTCTCACACTTTTCCCATCAGAAATGTCTATTAAATGCATGTTTTATACTAGTTTGTATCCAATTACTAAAAAAATAAAAATATTTTAGAAAATTGATATTTCAATAACTCTTACTATTTTTTATGATATTTTTTTAGTAACATATAAACACTATTTAATAGATCTCAAAGCTAAGAATATTCTTGTATAGAGTTTATAGTATTTTAATTAGATATACTATATTGTAATTAAAAACTTCTACAAGCATGCATCTTAACACTCAAAAAGAAGTTGATTTTGAGAAAGAAAAAAATATTAAATCATATTAATTTTTTTAAAATTTATACGTCATTCTAGAGGAGAGAGTCCTCTTCAAGAATGTATAATTTTTATTTTGGTTAGAATAGATTTATTTTCAAAAATGTGATGGGAGGTAAAAACTATTGATTTTAGGTGAGTTGAAATTTGAATCATTATAAAAGAGAAGATATAGGTCTAAATTTCATTTTTATATTTGATTGTTCTAGCTATATATGTTATATATAACATAGTCTGAATTGAAATGAAAATAAGTTCATTTCCGTATAGTTTTGTGGTGCAAAATAAACCCCCAATTTTCTGTATTTTTTAGCAACTAAAAACTTATCTATAAAAATTAGGAAAATATATAAATTCTTATTCCAAAATTATTAAAAATTGTCATCCTAAACTTCATACGTTTCTACACATTTCATTAGTTTACTTCATTTTCAAATTTTAAATAATAATATGATTTTTATGTCATTGAAGATGAATATATGTAGTGCCTACCCCTAGTTCACATTTTTGCTATCATTGTTGAACTCTTTTAGGACTATTTTTATGCTGATGATTATTAGTAACATTATTTTGAGATTATCAGATATTGTTTTAGATTCAATTTATTATATGATGAGATTACTTAGTACTTTATAGTTCATGTATGTATGATGATTATTACAGTGTTTGCAGTTATTGATGATGATTAGTTAGATGGTTTATTATCATATGTGTTTTCTTATGGATACTTATCCCATACTTGCATGTGTATGATGTGCGTGTTTGTTTTCTTTATGTATGGCATTTCTGATGTGGTTAAGGAAGGGAATCATAGTCACCTACTAGTCAGGATCTACACGATGCACCACTTCTTGCCATTGTCTGTTTAGCTTACTATATATTGTGCTTGTACATCCATAAATTTTATGCAGGTTACAAGTACCGAGTATCGACTTCCTTGAATTGCCAGGATGAGCGTACCCTATCTCATTATCTCAATGGTAAGAGAGGGGAGATAAATTCTGAAGTCCAAATCCCAACCCTTTAAGCCATTTTTCCTAATTGAAAATTAGGACAAGTATCTAAGTTGAGTATCCTCTGAATGTGTCGGATGATTTAATTCATGATATTAACCTTTTAGTTTGATTTTGTATGTGTTTTGCTAAGATGGGTTTTTTTGAATTTTACTTTATGAGTCTTTGGTATATTTTCTATTAATTAAGTCTAATTAAAAAGATTTATTTAATGATTTAATTTAATAGAAAATTAATATGATATTTAAATATTTTATTTATTTAATTAATTAAGAAATTAATTAAATAAAAGAATTAAATTTGGAGATGAAAGTTATAAGTTTAAAGTTAGAACGTGAAAATATTAATTTAATTTAATAATAATATATTTAGAAGTCATTTTTAAATAAATGTTAAATAATATTATTATTTAAGTTAATAAATATTTTATTGATTAAGTTTTAAAAATAAATTTAAAAGTGGAAATGATATTAAAATTATTAAAAGATTCTAGATCACATGATGCATGCATGTGATTAAAATATATTGAGATAAAATAAGTGGATTTAATAAAGTGAGTGCATGAGATTTAAAATTAATAAATTAATTTAAAAAGAGCCAAGTGAATATTAAATAAATTAATGTATATTATTTTAATATTTATTCACATAGGAGTATGCAAACTCTTGTGAGTTGTCATGTTGACAACACAGGAGTTTGCATTTTAATTATGCACATGTTGTCTACACTTAGGAGTTAGCACATTATTTGAGCACATGGTGTCTACAACATTCTAGACACCTCATCATCTTTATCTTCTTATCATGGAAGTTATGTGCTTAGTTGTTTTTCTTATCTCCTAGTTCTTTCTAGACACATTCTAGATGCATCTTAGAGGCCTTTAGATATAGGCTCTCCTACTGTGTATGCACATCCTCATATGCTTCTACAAGCACTCCTAGTCACTTGGGGGGTTTTGGTTCTTAGAGAAATTGCGAATGTTGGAGAAGGAAGGAATTTTTGGAAAGGAGAAGGTTCTAAAAGGAGGAGCTTCTCTACAATTTTTTGAGGCATAGCAATTTAGCATCAGTGTCCAGGTAGGCACTCGTGATTATTTCACATATTTTATTGAACTCTTTCTCTTTCTCTCTTCATCATGTCTATTATGTGTGTCTGAATAATTCTCTATAAATGAATCTTCAATTTTGTAATTTGAAATTCGGGCATGCATATTGTTTCATCTAGTTATGGGAATTAAAAATATTATTGCAATCTTCCTTTAGTAGAATCAAGATTTGGAAATTGATTTGGGTTTGGGTTTGAATTAAAATAGAATCTTATTATTATGAATTAGTTTTATATGATTTATTAACTAATCTAATTAAATTAAATTAAATTAAGATTAGTTAATAGTAGAAGAAGTGTACTTTAAGTAAATGGATTTTTAAATGAGGGCAAATTAAAAGAAAAGAGATATTAATAAGTGTTTAGTGGAATTAAATAATTGAGTTATTAATGAGATTGATTTTACTTAAAATCAATGAAGATTATTTTAAATAAATGTTTTTCCTTGAAGTGTTTTAAGGAAATTGTAAACTAATTATTTGAAAGTTGATAAGTATTATTCTAATATTTTGAAAATGTGAATGATTTTATTAAAAGTCAATGGGAATTATTTTAATGATTTAAATAAGTAAATAATTATCTTTTGGTTATTTTATAATTTTTTAAAAAAATAATGGAGGGATAATTCTATGTTTTATTTGAAGAGATAAATGGGTTGACTTAGAGATTAAACAAAGAATCTTATACACTTGAAGTATACTTGAAATAAAAACTAAAACCTCATATTTGGCTTAACCATGTGATTGTGAAAGAAAATTAATATTTGTTTGAATCTTTTTCTTTATGCTATCCATGTTTGGGGTTTGGGTGGTCCTAGAGTGTTGACCAGTTAGGACATCTACCAGAGGCTTGGGAGTTATGCGAATGTGATGGAATGTTGATGTTATTTGATCTCAATTTTTTTAAACCCAACCATGGTAATGAGATGGTATGCTCTATGAGATGTTTTTATTTACTAATTATTATTGCTTTCTAGTCTTCTTGTGTGAAGATGAGGTGTATGTATTTGAGATACTTGACTTAACCATTTTTGAGTCATTGATCAATTATACTTGGATTACTTTCCAATTGCCTTGATGGACTGAAGTGTTTGATGTAATTCTTGATTATATCATGTTGTGACATGTTTGAATTGACTATTTTGGAGTCTTCGATCAGTATTACTTTGAGATACTTTCTAGTTGCTCATTGAGAATCGATGGATATTATGATTATCATTAGATACTTTTCAGTTGCTCATGGAGAACTGATGTGATTATTTTGACTATATTTATGATTTTTTTCAGTCGCTTGCATAGGACTAAAGTGATTTTGTGATTTTGTGATTTCTTGAGCCTAGGGTAGGTTATTTACTTGTAGTGTCAGGAAGTGGCTTGCAACGGGGCCATGGCCCTAAGTGGCTATCAGGGTAACTCATTGTAAGTTTTTTTAATAAGTGAAAAAATTTACACTAAATGAGGATTAAAATGAACCTAATATGATCATTGTATGTTCTTGCCAATGCCTTGAGTGCTGGTACAGACTAGGATGGGAGTAGAGAGAATGCTTGGTTGCAACCTTGCATTTTGTAGTATGCCTCGTGAGTATGATAGGATACTAGTGGCTGCATAGGGATCACTAGGGGGCCGAGGTCTATTGAGTGACTACTAGGGTAACTCTAGCGTGATCCATGCAATGCCACTTTTTTGCTTACATAGTAGGTTCCTACATTTCTTTTTGTGCCTCTGGGATTAGATGTTAGTTCGTGTTGGAACCTTTGAGTTAGTATACTTTTAGGTTTCATAGACTTAGAGAGTATTTGTGCTATATGATTTGATAACCTATTTTGGACTTAAGATTATCTCCTCAGCATGGTGGGAGTGGGCCATTTAGGTTCCACACGGTTAGGTGGTGGTGCTTTTTTACTTTTACCATTTGAGATCCATCCATAAACACTATGGTTGGAGCATTCTTTGTTGGTCTTTATCTTCATTTAGTTCTTGGATCTTATGATGGTTTTTATTTACTAGTAAGTTTAGCATGTGATAGATGATGTTATCAAATTTATAGGATAATCTTATGCTTTATTCTAGTATGTTAGATTTCTTTATGCATATGTTGTAGTATGTCTTAGGAGTGACATTCCTACTATGATAATACCAATGATCTCTTCAGTGACTTGGGATGTTACACGCAGAGGGATGGCTAGGGCCCACGATGGTCTAATGATGCTATTGATGGTTGGGGGGAACCACGCATTTAGTTAGTTGTGTTTTGTGATGGATGGATATCTTTTATGATAGTTGTTATATCTTTATTGATGAATGGATGTATCATGTATGTTAATGTTTTCATTTACTTTATTTCACTCGTATCATGGATTTGATGAGGATGATGTGTCTTTATTTTTACATATGTATATTCTTTAAGCCTTTCATACCCTATGACATGTATTGTGGATGATTGACCATTCTAAAAATTAATTTACTAAGGGACATTTGGAACAAATGTATAATATGGACATTGGAATTTTTATATTATTCTTTCATATGGATGTGGTAATTGTTAGACTTAGTATTGATTAGATTAAATGTGACTCAACATCTTGGGATCTTTAAGGAATGTAACTTTTTATGTATGATTTGTTGAATGTATGTTATCCCTTCTGCTACTATGTGTCTGATGTGGATGGCTTATCTTTTATGATTAAAAAAAAATTGTTTGGAAAACTTAGTGAAAATTTAGGTTAATTATTTTGGATCCCTTGGTGGGGCATTAAAATATACATACTTTTGTTAGCCTTTTCCTTTACAAAATGGTGACATAGTTTTGTGATTTTGCAATTTACATTTGTCAACAATAGATCCTTCTCAATTCAAACTTGTAGTCAATGGTCATTGACACAAATTCTACGATAAACCACAAACTAAAGAATATTTCCTACAACAATTCACTTTTGAAGAACCTCCTCCAACAATATCACTTGAGTTTTCCACTCAACAGGACCTATTTCTTTGACTCAAATCAAAGTTCATAATAAATCATCACTTTCTTCATTGTAAATACATCTGCCCTTCTCTCTCTCACCCATCCATCTCATTTTTTTCTCCAATAAATAAGTTTACAATGATATAATTTTTTCCACCCCATAAAAAATTTTAGTACCATGAATTTTCATAGCTTTATCCATTTCCTTTAATTTCATGAATTTAAGTTTTATGCTGATTCAATTCTTTGCTCACAATGCATGGTGGGACCCATAACTTATTTTAAGTTGGGGGAATTGAGAATTGTGTTAAGTTTATTTTCACACAAAAAATCTCATGAGCATGTGATAAGTATTATGCCATACTATGGGTGACTATTTGATCTCATATCATAACCTTTAAACTTATCAAGATGATATGACACTTGTCACCTTTTTCGAAAGTATGCATATAAAATTTCATTTATGGAATGAAATGATGATGAAAGGTAAGTTTAATGATGACATGAAATTATTTTATGGTATTTTATTATAAGCATAAATTTTCTCAAAAGGATTTTATCTATTTCATGTTCAACATTGTCTTAAGAGTGCTATGAAAATTCTTGAAAATTGCCCTCCTCTTTTGTTTCCTTTCTATACCTATGTTTGTTCTCTAAGTGTGAAAGCATATATCTTGAAATTTTTATGGTATAACCATGGGGGTGACTTGATATGCCATGATCCCACAATTCATAACCTTATTCTCTAGGACAGTGGATGTCATCCACTATTTGAAAATCATGGTTGACTTTAGTATTTTTAGAGGCTTACAACTTGGAATGATGAGATTTCTTTTTATTTCATGAACTCTTTATATAATGGGGTAGCCATTGTCATGCCTAACCACTACTTCTATTCTTCAGTATTTTTAGACTTTATAGTTTGGTGGTCATTTCAGTTGATATTTTGTATTTCATTGCGATACTTGGTTATATTTTTGTATCTTTTGGAATTTGAGACTTATGAGGAACGTATTTTCTATTCAGAACTATTGTTTAGTTGTGAAGATTATTTATAATGTTATGATTTGAAAACTATAATTTCATGTTGTTTGGGTATTGGTCATGTTTGTTATATTTTAGACTAGACGTAAACAATATTTTGTGTCTTAATTATATTGGAAAGAAAGCTTTGAATTTGTATGCTTTATGTTGTATGTGTTGGAACCTATTATTATATCCATATTTATGTGACTAAGGGATTGGATTATTTCTCATCACCCTAAGTAGGTTTAATTACATCTTATTGGCAAGTAACCCTAGATGGGTGTCAAGTGTTTTCCATAAGGTATTATGATTATTGTTTTAAAAAGCCATATATGGCAGTGGCAAATATCTGTTATGTGTACTCGGTATAGTGATGGTGTTGCAATTATATTCAATACATAAATATGTGTTTTTATGGCACTAAAGTTTGGCCGACCTTATTTGTATGCGATTTGGGATTTTCTTGTTGAAATGGGCCAAAAATTTGGCCCCACAGCTTTGTTCTATTATGCATGTGGGTTGATGGTTGCTAAATAATAGCAACATGGAGGAATTAGTCAGCAGAACATTCATGTTTATGAAGCTGGGATTAGTTTGGGATCTCCCTATCAATCATTATCCTTCTTTTGCATATCAGTGTGTCCAGTTTTGGAGTGTATTTTTGTTTTGGGGCTTTGGAAATGAGTTATTTGTAGAAGATTTGCATCGAGCATTTTGGAATCTATTGCGATTTGAGGTAGGGGGCTTTTCTTAAACCCTACTCTCTCTTGGTTGTGTGTGTTTCATTTAAAATTGTTAACTAGATTGATTAAAAATGGTTTGTTTAGGGTCTCGCATATCGACACCCAAGGGTGGAAGTATGCAGGGTCAGCAATTAATTTGTTGGACTCTGTATATTTCCACATTTGGATGTAGGTATGGTGAGATTTCTATGGTAACATAGCCATGTTGTAGTGTATTTGTTATGGGTTATGGTAATAAGTGTTATAGTGATGTTTTCAATTTTCTTTCAGTCATGCTCTATGTGTTTGAAACTTCGGTGCATTTTGTTAATGAACATTTTGATAGAAATAGTTTGCATGCATTCTTGATATGACTATTCTATTGGAACTTTAGCAAGATTTAGGTTGGATTTTTAGTTGACTTAATTTTGGGCAAAAAATTTGTATATATGTATATAAATCTATTCATGTTTTCCATCGGGTCATATTGTGTTTGAAAACATGCTTTCGACTATTAGTTTGAAATTGAACATTGTAGAACTGTATAGTAAAAGCCAAGGCATTTTGTCATATGGTTTGCAAGAATTTAAGGTATAAGTTTAAATTGGAATTTTTTTGCAAACGCTAGACTTAGTCAGCTCTGTGAATATTAGAGTGGATGTATCTCTTTTCTGTAGAAAGAATTAGGGTATAAAAAAAACCTGAGTCTATCTTTTGAATTTTATAGTTGCATATGAGTATGAGACTCAGTCTGATCCACAGTGTTTGTTTTTAAACATCAGTATTTTAAAAGTTTAGTTTGTTATGTGAAATTGTATGAACTTAAAACATAGGTAAACCATCGAACACATACATTATACTGAGGACGGTAATTGGTCAAACAGATGGCTTGAAGTTATAAAAATGACTGTAACAACATTTGTTGGCTTTATGATTTGTATGTTAGAATTTTTGTTAATGATTGTTGTCATGGGAATTTAATTGTGATTTGAATTACTTGTCTATCGATGATATTCAACAACTTTTGATAGAAGTTATTTCCCAATAACAGTCTTGAAAATCTATCAAATAGTTAGGTGGTAAATTGGAAACAAGTAGAAGTTACAATGCTAATTCTATGAATTGCATTTTATATTGTTTTAGATATTATAATTTTATATGATGTTGTATTTATAGTTGAGTGGTAGCTTATTGTCAAACAGATGTAAAACTTAAATAGACACTTACTTTTTAATAACCTTGTTAATAGTTATGTGTTAAGCATTGGTTGTACTTAGTTTCTATTATGTTTAATTTTGATTATGAAGTGCTTTAATAGCATTTACGGGTCATATTGACATAAGATGTTTCAAAAAAAAAAAATTTATTGTAAAGATGTATTTCAATTCATAATCAAAATGGGAAGTTATTTTGTGTATGAGGCAGATTTATGAAAAATGTTTGATAATGTATCAATTAAAGAAAAATTATCATATGAGCATTGTTTTATTATCTTGGTCATTTCGAAAGATAAGTTTAGTTTATTATAGCAGTAGGAATATGTAGTATAGTACTATGACTGGTAAACATCATTGAACTGATGTATCAGCTTTAGTTATATTTACAAGAACATAATATTGTAAGCATTTACTTCTGTTGTTAAAATAGTCTAAGTTTACTTTTGAATTTGGCAGTAAAAGATGAGATTTTCAAAAGATGAAGATTCTAATTATCATGAGTAAACTGATTTTTTATTCGTTACTTGTGCATTTCTAGAATATATGTTTGACGTGTATTTTCAGGATATCTGTAATGATCGTATATCGAGGTGGTTGAATATCAATTTATCCTATTCAGTTAATTAATTCAGTGATAATTTAAAATGAACTGGGTGGGTTAATTACTTATTAAAAGATGATTGGCCTTACCTATAACTTAAATCTATATGGTTAAGTACAGAGAACAAGGCATATCTCTATTCTATCATCGACAAGTATAATAGAGATTATCGTTATGTGTTAACTATGAGCATATCATACATGGATGCATAATCTTAGTGCCATAACGATGACACCCCAGTATATATATGATTCATTTATGGTTTATTCTTATTGCGAGTCTAATTTTGCATTGTTAAGTAAATGTTTACTTCTTGCATATTAATTTCAGAATTGCACTATGACAGGTGGATCAGATATTTGCATTATGGTTAGGTATATGTTTATTTTAACATGTATGTAGGTGGATTATGATTTTTTTCCAACTCAGTGTGTATTGAGCCCCCTTTTGTGTCATGTTGCCTTATGTGTGTTTTTCAGGTGCTTTGATTTTTCAAGTAACTAAGGATGTTTATTGAAGTTCTTCTTGAATCAGCATATAATTACTTGTAGGGTCCATATGTTGGGCATAGGTGTTCAAGAATGAAATTGTACTTCCATATTGTATTGAACTCAATATGTATTAGAATCTTAATGGAATCATATTTGGATTATGTCTACTTATCTTTTGAGATTTTCAGATTGAAAATGGCTCAATCCTTGTACTTGTATTTATAATAAGTTGAATTAAATTTTAAAAAAATTATTGCGTCATTGTTCATTCTATGTTCTTCTTCTTTGTTTCAAGTTATTTGTTTTTGTTAATGGTAGTGTTACATTTGGTATCAAAGCACGGTTAGAATAACGAGGACTCTTGGGTTATAGGGTTTAACCTTCATCTATGTGTTATTAATAGTTATTTGTTTAAAGGTTGCTATCATGCCTCCTGTCACTAGAGGAACTCGAGGATGCAGCATTCTTGAGGATAACCGTGCTAGCAGAGGAAAGGGCAAGGGCAGTGGTAGAGGTCCTAGGCACTAGAATTTATCTAGGAATGATCATTTTGATCAAAATGCTGGGGTTGGAAACAACCAAGATAACTAGGCAAGCCAAGCCATGGTACTTTAGAGGATACTGGAACATCTCAATAATATTGAGGCTAATAACTAGATTCCTGGTGGGGGAGTGAATGATAAGAGACCTCTTTTGCAAGATATTAATGTCCCTGTAGAGGATGATCCAGTGGTAAGAGCTCAGCTCAAGGATCTTTCTAAGATGAAAGGGTCATTATTCTATGGTACAGAACAGGGTACAGTGGTAGAAGCATGGCTACTGAATATTGAACAATGTTTTGTCTTACACCGTTACTTGAGTAACGTGAAGGTAAGATGGACAGTTATGCATTTGAGAGGATTTGGTTCCTTGTGTTGGGAGCAAGAGTTGGAGAAGCTGGGCATTGATATCTCTCTAGTTACTTGGGAGATCTTTGTAGAGTGATTCAAGGAGAGGTTTATGTCTGAATATTGGCATCAAGCCTGTGTAAAGGAGTTCTTTCAGATTATGCAGTTTGGCTCTAGAATGGAGGCTTATGAACGTAGGCTCTATGAGCTTAAGAAGTTTTTTGGTTGGGTTGAAAATGATAAGGCCATGATACAACACTTCATCAAAGGACTTATGCCCAAGATTGGGGAGGAAGTGAGAACTTTCAGACCTTTGACTATGTAGGAAGCTTCAGAGCAAGCAAAGCTGATTGAGTTGAAGTCTGGATATCATGGGGCTTCTTACAAAACCAACATGAATCCACTTACTCTAAATGTTAGTAAGAGTCAAAAGCCTCCTCAGAGCAGTTCAAAATCTAGATTTTTAGGTGGGAAATTCAAGAAGAAGAAGTTTGATAAGGACTCCAAGGGTTCAGCATAGCCTAGACCATCTCAACCCTTCAGAGTGTGTAGAGTAACAATCCATCTCCTTATCCGACTTGTCAGAACATGGGATTCAAGAAATTTGTTGAGTGTTTTCATTGTGGACAGTTAGGTCATTACCAATCTTAGTGCCCTAACTATAAATAAGCCAAAGGTTGGACCTAAGCCAGCTAGGTCTAAAGCAACAATTGGTGATTCTACTAGGAACCATCATATTTTTGCAACCCTAGATCAGAAGCAAGTTGAACACCAGAACATAGTTATTGAAGCTCAGGGTAATACTCAAGGTATGAAAGTATCTATTTTATTTAACTCTGGAGCTACAAACTCATTTATTTCTTCTTCTTTAGTTGCAAATAGTGGAATTCCTGTGGTTAGGGCAAGGAACAGATGGCAAGTGGAGTTAGCATTAGGTTTTAAGGTGAATGTTGATATTATTGCTCCTAATTGTAAGATTTATATTAAATCTTTCTCAACTTCAGTGAACCTTAGGGTTATACCTTTAGGATTGTATGACATAGTTTTGGGTATGGATTGGTTAGAACAGCATCAAGCCATTTTGGATTGCAAGGTTAAGACTATCAAGTGTGTTGATGATTTTGGATCAGCTAGGGTTATTGCTGGAATCAAGAGACCCATCTCTTTGTAGACTATTTCTGACAAGCAATTAGCAAGGTGTGTTCAAAAAGACTATAGTTTGTTTGCCATTTTAGTAAATGACTTAGAAGATTCTATAGTTAGAGGTTCTTCTTTCAATCATCTAGTCTTGCAAAATTTTTTGGATTTTTTGTTGAGGAGATTGTTGGAATACCTCCGAGGATAGAAATTGATTTTTGAATCCATTTAGTACTAGGAACGGAACCAATTTCCAAGACTCCATACAAGATGATATCTCAAGAGTTGGTTGAACTTAAATTTTAGTTGGAAGAGCTTTTGGAAAAAGGTTTGATTCGACCTAGTGTATTTCCTTGGGGTGCTCTTGTAATCTTTGTCAAGAAGAAAGATGGCTCCTTAAGACTTTGTATCGATTATAGATAGTTAAACAAGGTCACTATTAAGAACAAGTATCCTTTGCCTAGAATTAATGACTTGTTTGACCAGGTCAAGGGTGCTCGAGTCTTTTCAAAGATTGATCTAAAATTTGGATATCATCAACTTAGAATCAAGGAAGCTGATATTCATAAGACAAATTTTCACACTAGGTATGGACACTACAAATTCATAGTAGTACCTTTTGTGTTAACAAATGCGCCTTCTATCTTCATGAGCTTAATGGACGGTGTGTTTAGAACTTACCTAGACAAGTTCATAGTGGTATTTATGGATGACATATTAGTGTATTCTAACTCTATTGAGGAGCATGAGCAGCATCTAGAGAAGGTTTTGGAATGCCTTCGTAGGAATAGACTTTATGCCAATCCTGAGAAGTGTGAATTATTCAAATTGGAGATCTATTACTTAGGTGATATCATTTTAGGGAATGGAATTTCTATGGATCCTTCTAAAATTTGGGCTATTTTTGATTGGCCAACACCTATGAATGTGTCCAAGGTTCGAAGTTTCTTGGGTTTAGCAAGCTATTACCGTAGATTTGTGTCAAACTTCTCTAGAATAGCACATCCTATCACATCTCTTCAGAGAAAAGGGAAGAAATTTTTGTGGACTGATGAATGCAAGGTAGCATTTCAAAAACTTAAGGAATGTTTGACCAGTGCACCAGTCCTGGTAGTCCTTGATTCTGCTAAGGAGTTTGTGGTTTACACTGATGCATCTTTGGATGGTATAGGGGCAGTGTTGATGCAGGATGGACACGTTATAGCTTACGAGTCTAGAAATCTAAAGAGTCATGAGGTGAATTACCCTACGTATGATCTTGAGCTTAATGGGATTATGAATGCTTTGATCAAGTGGAGACATTTTCTTCTGGGTCAACATTTTGAGTTACATTCAGATCATTGAAGTCTTCAGTATCTTTTCACACAACCAGACCTCAATGCTAGGCAGTGAAGATGGATGGAGTTCCTGTGTGAATATGAATTTGAGATTAAGTATGTGCAGGGGAAGGAGAACATGGTTACTAATGCGCTTAGCAAAAGGTGACATGAATTATCTTCTTTGATCCTCATAGTGGATCTTAAGGATAAGATTTTATAGAACCTTTTTGCAGATCATTGGTTTCAGAAAGTTAAGGCTATTATGGATAGCAACAACATCTTGGAAGGGAATTTTGAGGCATATTCAGTGAATTTTGAAGGTCTACTGCTATATAGAGGGAATGTGTACATTCCTGAGTTGGGTGATCTGAGAAATCTAGTTATGTTGGAGGCTCACAAAGCACCATATTGTGCTCATCCGGGTGTCAAGAAAATGCTTGCTGACCTTAAGCAGCATTACTATTGGCCAAGAATGAAAAGAGACAACAAATTTTGTGGGTTGATGTTTGGAGTGTCAATGAGTTAAGGCTGAACATCAGCACCCTATGGGACTATTGCAGCCACATAATATTCTACAATGGAAATGGGACACCATTTCTATAGATTTTATTACTGGATTGCCTTCTACAACTCATAAGCATGATGCCATTATGGTGGTAGTGGACCATTTTACTAAGGTTACTCATTTTATTCCAGTTAGATCATCTTATAATGTAGCTACGGTTGCTAGAATTTTTTTGGAGTAGATAGTTAAGTTACATGGTATTCCTAAAAATATTATTTCTGATAGGGATCCAATGTTTACTTCATCTCTTTGGAGATCCATGCAGTGAGAGTTAGGTACTCAGCTGAATTTTAGTTCAGCTTATCACCTTGAAATAGATGGACAGACTAAAAGTGTCAACCAAATATTGGAAGACATGCTTAGGATGTACATTATGGATAGACAAAATAAATGGGAGGAGTATCTAGACTTAGTAGAATTTTCTTATAATAATGGATATCACAGCTCCATAGGTATGGCACCCTTTCAAGCACTGTATGGTAGGCCATGTAGGACACCACTTAGCTGGGATAATTTTGAGGACAAGATTCTTTTAGGTCTTGATTTGTTGCAAGATTTAGAATAGCAAGTTAAAAGGATCAGAGAACACCTTATTACTGCTCAGGATAGGTAGAAGAAATATGTTGATAAGCATAGAATTGATTGTTAATTCTTGGTGGATGATAAAGTGTTTCTCTAGGTACAACCATGTAAGAGTTCAATTCGTTATGGAAAGGGATCTAAGTTAGCTCCTCAATTTGTGGTTCCATTTGAAATTTTGGAACGAGTTGGACCTATTGCCTATAAACTTACCTTGCCACTGAGTCTTTCTCATATTCATAATGTTTTTCATGTTATAGTTTTATGTAAGTATATTCCTGATATTTCTCACGTGCTTGACTAGAAAAATTTGTAGATTTTGGATGGTCAAATCATGCAGGAACTATTGTAGGTCATGCAAAGTAGAACTATGAGTTTAAGAGGAAGAGAAATAAGACAGGTAAAGGTCCCACAGGATCCTAATGATAAAACATCTGCTACCTGGGAGGACACTATTATGATGAGTGTAGTTCATCCGCACTTGTTTGCTGACTTCCAAGAGAAAGTCATATCCTAGTGGGGGAGGATGTCATGCCTGACAACTACTTTTGTTCTTCAGTATTTTTAGACTTTGATATTTTGTATTTCACTGCGGTACTTGGTTATATTTTTGTATCTTTTGGAATTTGAGACTTATGATGAAAGTATTTTCTATTCATAACTATTATTTAGTTTTGAAGATTATTTATAATGTTATGATTTGAAAACTATAATTTCATGCTATTTGGGTATTGGTCATGTTTGTTATGTTTCAGACTAGACGTAAATAGTATTTTGTGTTTTAATTATATTGGAAAGAAAGATTTAAATCTATATGCTTTATGTTGTATGTGTTGGAACCTGTTATTATATCCACATTTGTGTGACTAAGAAGGGATTGGATTAGTTCTTATCACCCTAAGTAGGTTTAATTACATCTTATTGGAAAGTAACCCTAGATGGGTGTCAAGTGTTTTGCATAAGGTATTATGTTTATTGTTTTAAAAAGCCATATATGGCAATGGAAAATATATGTTATGTGTACTTGGTATAGTGATGGTGTTATAGTTATATTCAATACATATTTATGAGTTTTTATGGCATTGAAGTATGGCTGACTTATCTATATGGGATTTGGGATTTTCTTGTTGAAATGGGCCAAAATTTTTGCCTCACACCTTTGTTCTGTTATGCATCTGGGTTGATGGTTGCTAAAAAATAGCAACATGGAGGAATTAGTCGGCAAAGCATTCATGTTTATGAAGCTGGGCTTAGTTTGGGATCTCCCTATCAATCATTATCCTTCTTTTGCATATCAGTGTGTCCAGTTTTGGAGTGGGTGTTTGTTTTGGGGCTTTGGCAATAAGTTATTTGTAGAAGCTTTCATCAAGCATTTTGGAATCTATTGTGATTTGAGGTAGGGGGCTTTTCTTAAACCCTACTCTCTCTCGGTTGTGTGTGTTTCATTTAAAATTGTTAACTAGATTGGTTTAAAATGGTTTGTTTAGGGTCTCGCATATCGACACCCAAGGGTGGAAGTATGCAGGGTCAGCAATTAATTTGTTGGACTCTGTATATTTCCACATTTGGATGTAGGTATGGTGAGATTGCTATGGTAACATAGCTATGTTGTAGAATATTTGTTATGGGTTACGGTAATAAGTGTTATAGTGATGTTTTCAATTTTCTTTCAGTCGTGCTCTGTGTGTTTGAAACTTTGGTGCATTTTGTTAATGAACATTTTGATAGAAACAGTTTGCATGCATTCTTGATATGACTATTCTATTGGAACTTTAGCAAGATTTAGGTTGGGTTTTTAGTTGACTTAATTTTGGGCAAACATTTTGTATATATGTATATAAATCTATTCATGTTTTCTATCAAGTCGTATTATGTTTGAAAACATGCTTTCGATTGTTAGTTTGAAACTAAACATTGTAAAACTGTATAGTAAAAGCCGAGGCATTTTGTCATATGGTTTGCAGGAAGTTTAGGTATAAGTTTAAATTGGAAAGTTTTTGCAAATGCCAAACTTAGTCAGCTCTGTGAATATTAGAGTGGATGTATCTTTGTTTTGCAGAAAGAATTGGGATATTAAAAAAAACCCGAGTCTGTCTTTTGAATTATATAGTTGCATATGAGTATGAGACTCAGTCTGATCCATAGTGTTTGTTTTTGAACATTAGTATTTTAAAAGTCTAATTTGGTATGTGAAATTGTATGAACTTAAAACATAGGTAAACCATCGAACACATACATTATACTAAGGGCAGTAATTGGTGAAATAGTTGGCTTGAAGTTATAAAAATGACTGTAACAACATTTGTCAGCTTTATGATTTGTATGTTAGAAATACTATTAATGATTGTTTTCATGGGAATTTAATTTTGATTTGAATTACTTGTCTATCGATGATATTTAGCAACTTTTGATAGAAGTTATTTCCCAATAATAGTCTTGAAAATCTATCAAACAGTTAGGTGGTAATTTGGAAACAAGTAGAAATTACAATGCTAATTCTATGAATTGTGTTTTATATAGTTTCAAATATTATGATTTTATATGTTGTTGTATTTATAGTTGAGTGGTAGCTTATTGTCAAAAAAAGGTAAAACTTAAATAGACACTTACTTTTTAATAACCTCGTTAATGGTTATGTGTTAAGCAGTGGCTATACTTAGTTTTTATTATGTTTAATTTTTATTATGACGTGCTTTAATAGCATTTACGGGTCATATTGACATAAGATGTTTGAAACAGAATTTGTTTATTGTAAAGATGTGTTTCAATTCATAATCAAAATGGAAATTTATTTTGTGTATGAGGCAGATTTATGATAAATGTTTGATAATGTATCAATTAAAGCAAGATTATCATATGAGCATTATTTTATTATCTTGGTCATTTCGAAAGATAAGTTTTGTTTATTATAGTTGTAGGAATATGTAGTATAGTACTATGACTAGTAAATATCATTGAACTGATGTATTAGTTTCAGTTATATTTACGAGAACATAATATTGTAAGTATTTATTTCTATTGTTAAAATAGTCTAAGTTTACTTTTGAATTTGGCAGTAAAAGATGAGATTTTCAAAAGATGAAGATTGTAATTATCATGAGTAAATTGATTTGTTATTCATTACTTGTGCATTTCTAGAATATCTATTTGATGTGTATTTTTAGGATATCTGTAATGATCATATATCGAGGTGGCTGAATATGATTTATCTCATTTAGTTAATTAATTCAGTGATAATTTAAAATGAATTGGGTGGGTTAATTACTTATTAAAAGATGATTGGCCTTACCTATGACTTAAATCTATATGGTTAAGTACGGAGAACAAGGCATATCTCTATTGTGTCATTGACAAGTATAATAGAGATTACTGTTATGTGTTGACTATGAGCATACCATACATGGATGCAAAATCTTAGTGACATAAAGATGACACCTTAGTATATACATGATTCATTTACAGGTTATTCTTAATGTGAGTTTAATTTTGCATTGTTAAGTAAATGTTTACTTCTTGCATATTAATTTCAGAATTGCACTATGATAGGTGGATCAAATATTTGCATTATGGTTAGGTGTATGTTTATTTTAACATGTATGTAGGTGGATTACATTTTGTTTTTTCAACTCAGTGTGTACTGAGCCCCCTTTTGTGTCATGTTGCCTTATGTGTGTTTTTTAGGTGCTTCAAGTTTTCAAGTAGCTAAGGATGTTTATTGAAGTTCTTCTTGAATCAGCATATAATTGCTTGTAGGGTCCATATGTTGGGCATAGGTGTTCAAGAATAAAATTGTACTTCCTTATTGTACTAAACTCAATATGTATTAGAATCTTAATGGAATCATATTTGGATGATATCTACTTATCTTTTGAGATTTTCAGATTGAGAATGGCTCAATCCTTGTACTTGTATTTGTAATAAGTTGAATTAAATTAAAAAAAAAATTATTGTGTCATTTTTCATTCTATGTTCTTGTTCTTTGTTTCAAGTTATTTGTTTTCATTAGTGGTAGTGTTACAACCATGGTTAAAGGGCTTAAGGTTGAATATAACTCGGAGATAATTTTTGAAGTCTCTAGGCTATCATAGGAACATGAAATTTTTGAAGATATGGAACCACATTTGAAAAGGTACAATTCACCTTATACACATATAGGCCATTAGAAGTAGATAAGAAGAAAGGAATGAGATAAATATATTTGCAAGAGTTGTACAATTGATTTTCTCTCTTTATCATGCAATATATTACATGTGAGGGAAGGCATTAGTGGTTACATGGTGTTCATTTTAAGCTTCTTAATTGTTTGAAGTATGCTAATAGACCTACCAACCTTGCAAACTTCTAGTTTAGTCTACTAAAGAAATGAAATGAATATGTGGAAGAAGGCAAGCCTAACGTATTCTCAAATCATTATTTGATTAAATTTTTAGTTGAGTGGGATTTAGGTCAAACTTCTACTATTTTATGGGATGATTTCCTATTGATGGATGAGTTTTTTTCCAACATTTATGGGACCTTGGGGTTCAAGATAGGAATAAGGGTTTTTACTACAACTAGTACTATCAAAATTATAGAATGAAACAGATCCAATGAACCCTGGGAAGCCTTAAGTCACTTAGGAAAAAGAAAAAAAAGATAGTGGATAAATCATTATCTATTTCTGCAACTAGAAAGAGGAAAGAAACATTTTTTTTAATAGAAAACCCCATATCAACTCAATCCTAAGATAGTGAAAAGAATAGGTCTTCTACACGTAGGGTTGAAAGTGAACCAATTTAGGAATGAGAAGAAGTTGATCCAGATCACATGCAAGAGGTAGGGGATATCTAGGGTAAAATTTTCACTCCCTTACCCTTTGTTAAAAGAAAGACAGTTCAAAAGGAGGCTCTTACAACGTATGTTGAAGGAGAATCTTTAAAGGAAAAAAAAGGTATCTAAATTTTCTATTGAAACACATTTGAGGAGAAGTGAGGGGATTTCGAAGAATTCTATTTTTAAAGATATCCCTATTAATGAGGTTTCTCAAATAAATATCCCTAAATTTAATGAAAAAAACTAATGAACATGATAAATCAGAAGATTTCAGAGAAGATCTAAAAAATATGCCACAAAATCCTAGCTACTCTCTGAAAGATATCATTCACATTAGGGATAATAGAAGTGACAATGATTGCGATGAAGTTAACTTTGCATTCCAAAGAAAAGGGAAAAACCCTCAAGTTATATATGAATCTGATAATGATTCTATTTGTTTTAGAAATGATTCAAAAGAACCTATAATTAATGATCTACATGATTTGGATGAAGATTTTTTTGTAGTTAATATAAATATTATTGAGAAAGTTTTTGAGGATAGGGCTAATGAAGGTTTAGAGACCTTAGTTCAGGCTGCACAATAAATGGGATAATATTCTTCACTATAGCCAGTGATAACTTTAAGAAACCCATCTTGAAAAAAATGCCTAAAATGCTAGCGAATCCAAGATTTTTTGGGTAGGAAAATTTTAATGTCAAGGATATTTTTTTTATTCCATATAGGGAAATAAAATATTATATGTTGGTGATTTTTTTCTTTCCCTAGAAAAAATCATTTTAAATGTGGTGAATTAATGTTTTTTCTTGTTGACATATAAATAAATTAGGGTTTTTTTCCCTTGCCAAAAATGAATGAATAATGTCATAGGTGAATTACTTTTTTTGTAGGAAAATGAATAATAATGGTCTTGGCTAATCTTAGTGATAAAATAAAAATTTGTTTAATTTGAAAGAAAATTAGTAGTCATTTCAAGTTTCAACTTGTGTACTATCTTAGGTCTATTATTAATAATGTCATAATGTTGTTACATCACTATTGCCAAGTTGATTACCATTACTTTCAAATTTTTTATTGTTAATAAAATAATTTTATTGGCCATTGATTAATTGGAGATCAATATGAGAAGATGCATTTTGGGGCCACTCGCTTGAAAAGACTTGGAGTCACATAAAATTCTTTGGAATGGAGACAGATGGGAAGTTTTGCACAGTAACCATTAACTAGAATGTACTCAATGTCAGGCACTTTCAACTGTCTGACATTAATGCAAATACATTTTGCACACTTGAAAATTAATAGGAATACAAAAAATAAGATATGAAAGAATGTGAATGCCAAAAAATTTAATGCAACTACCATTAAATAGCCTCTTCAATTCCTCTTTCATTATCATTTCTCAAATTCTTCAATCTAAATTCGGTTTGCAAATTTTCTTCAATCTTAGTCATGGATATGCTAATTCTCCTAAAATGCACTATAATGGCTCTACAAAAGCCTTTTTTGGGCAGGATTCCTGATGATGTCCTTGCCATGGTTTGCAAGCTAGATGCCCAAAGTCCTTTTATCTGCCATGCTATATTCATGGTCCTCGATTATGAATTCTTTAAAATTGATAAGAGGTACTGTGTATCCATAGATATTACCTTCTTCTTGCTTGCATCTCTTCTTGAAATTAGAGGCTATCAAATAGACATTTTGATGCTTTTGCATAACATTTTTAATGAAATGTTTTTAGAAGATGATGTCAAAATTATTGTATTGGTTGAGTAGGTAGCAGGGCCAGGCATTAGCATCCCTTTTGTAGACATAGCAAACAAGTGCTAGGAGCAAGGCATATGGAGCATTGTAAAGAAGCATCCCTTCCTGCTCAACACGAATGCATGACAATTGGCTTTCCATTGAAAGTGGGCATAACTCGAAAGGGATTTTTTATGAATGTGGTTATTGTTGGACAATGTCAGCGAGACTAACTTCACATGGTTGGATGAGTTTAGCGAGATCATCTTCTCCAACAGATTCCTTGCACAAGGACTTGAGACCTTTCTAATTGGAGGCTTCAAGCCCTCGGTCCCTCAGCTCGTTGATGCTTCTAGCCTCCCTATTCCCTATTTCCTAAATGTTGTTTCCTTAACCCTTGCCCTTTGGGAAAAAAAAAACATTTTTAAGATATCTATTTTTTCTTTAGATCGGGCCTTGCCCTTTGCTGTAAATTATAAAATAGTAAAACCAAGTTGATTTAATCAGCTATTTTGAATATCTATGCTATGAATCAATATTATGTACATTGAACATTCTAAAATATTATCAATGAAAATAATAGTTTTTGGCTTCTCAAATCATTGTTTGTATTAGTTTACAACTTTTTTTTTGGCATCTAAATGCACTGTTGAAATGTTAATCTGTGACTTTGTTATAAAAAATTAACTATTAATAGTTATAAAGTTAGAACTTAGAAACAAAAAAAGGGTTTCAACAATCCCTTTATGGTTTCATATTTGATTAACTATTTATAGTAAAAAATTATTCAATTGAAAATTATCCAATTAAAAGTTTTGTAATTTCTAAAACTAATTTTCTTTTATTTGATTAGTTAAAACAAATAGAATGATAAGAGCAGATTTCAAGAGAAACTAAATATTATAACCTTAGCAAAGTTAAATAAAATTTTGATAATTTATGTGTCAATTTTTTATTTCATACCTATCTTGTCACCTAACTATTTTTTATTATGAAATATTTTAAATGATGAAGAATAGTTTATAAACAATTATCACAATTGTCAATATATATTAATAATTATAGACAACTAAACTATAATACATTTTAATTTTGAAACTAAATAATAAATATGAATAAAAATATAGCATTTGTAATTATATTATTTAATTTTAATTATTTTATGCAAATTAAACTGTTGTCATTATTATTTCATTTCTTGCACCAATTTTATTTTATAAAATTTAATATATCTTCATTGAATTTTTCATATCATCTTTACAATAAAAAGTTTATCATAGAAAAGAAAATCATTTCTATATTTTAATAGAAAAGAATATCCTTTATTTATATTATATTATAACTATTATAATAATTATTAAAAATTATATTATATATAATGTTTTATATAAATAATTAAATTAACATCATGATTTTGGCATGCTCAAACTTAAAAATAAAATAATAATAATTAATAACAATTTCTTTAACAATATTTATTTCAATATTTTTCTCTGTATTAAATAATATGCTATTTAAATTCTTTTCATGCTAGTATTTTTTAAAATCAAATTTTTACTAATGATTCTATCAATTTTTTTACCACTGTCACGCCCAAAAATATAGGGGCAAAAATATGTGTAATTTTTATTTTTATTTTTTAGTTAATTCCACTAAGATTCAATTTGTTTGTTTTCATAAGTTAATGTGGTAGGTACAAAAGAGAAAGAAATAGGTTCCTAAATCAACACCTTGACATTCCATTCGGGTTCATAATCATGAGTAGGAATAGATCATTAATTTTAGACGTTCATTGTCTAACTGATTAATTAATTTAAACAAACACAATTAAATTAATTAAAAGATCTAGCTCATTATTACTTTTACGTACCTTTAAAATATTCCACTCGCAAACAATAGTATACTGGACCCAACACATAATACTAATCAATTATTTAAACCAATTACATTATCTAACATCTATCATATTTTAACACACACCTTGTCTACATTATCACATATAAATTTGAATTTAGTTGTCTATTCAACACTTTGAGTTTAATCTAATAATCTAATTATTTTAAAATTAAATAAATTAACTAATCATAACGTAAACCTGTATATTAAAATAGGTCATAATTCTAACTTAACTTTATAACCACTACTAAACTCAAATATTTTAAAATAAGATAACATTAACTTAAAATTTAGAACAATACGATCACTAACATATAAACATTCTAATTTCATTCAATTATTTATTTAATATTTAAAGTCTAAATTGAACACTTTGCATAATTAATCCATCTAATTAATTAAAATTAAATAAATTATCTAGCATTCACTTTAAAAAAATATTAAACTAAATAAATTATTCCTTGGTTGAGGGCTTGGCTTCCTAACCTCATTCCAAAAATTAATATGTTCTATTGGTTGGCTCTTCAAGACAAACTCCTCACCCAAGGTAACCTCATTAAAAGAGGTCATATTATGCCCAGCAAATGTGAGTTATGTAAAAATCAGACAGAGACTGGCAATCATTTGTTCATTCATTGCTCTTTCTCTAGGGAGGTTTGGGTTTTCCTAAAACAAGACTTGGGCTTCAGCTAGTGTGTGCCTTTTAACCTTATGGATTTCTTCAGTCAATGGAAATGCATGTTCAATAGGTCTAATTTGCAGGAATTAATTTCTTGGATCCTACCTCATTTCTGTTGGAGCATCTAGAAGGAGAGAAATAATAGAATCTTTAGAGATAAAGAGGAGCTAGATACAATGATAGGAAAGAAAATATTTTCAAATATTAAGGAGAACTATTTAGTTAGGAAAGGGGGAGATATAGAATTAGGTGGCAAAAAAAAGAGAAGGCAAAAGACAAAAAGATGAAAAGACAGGAAGCCAAATGGCTTCTCCCCCAGAAGGTTGGCATAAAGCCAACTTCAATGGAGCATCCAAGGGAAATCTTGGCACCTCAAGTAGTGGAGGCATAATAAGGAATGAGAATGGTGATGGTATTGTGGCTTTTTCCCTACTACTAGGATTTCAAACCAACCATTTTGCGGAAGCAAATGCTACGTGTAATGTTGTCAAACTGGCATTTGAAATTGGAGTTACTAACCTTTGTCTTGAAGGGGATTCAAACATCATTATAAATTGTATTAATGGCAACTCTTAGCCATCATGGTCGATTGAAAATCTTATTGATGAGACTCATGAGATTCTTGCCAAATTTGGTAGAGTCTACATCATGCATTTTTTTTGAGAAGCTAACCCAGTTGCTGATAGGTTTGCAAATATAGGGGTCGACACAAACCAAATTATGACATGGCTTCCTATAAATATTTTCCTAAAGGATGTCAAAAGCATGATCAATCTAAACAAGATCCAAGGAAGTATGAAGAAGATCAATGTACAATTATGATTATGAATGGATCAAGGGAAAGGGTACTTCCCAAAAAGGTAGCATGGGAAATTGTAATAGCTGTAATTTATTATAGACTTTTCGACATGCTTTCTGGGTCTTTTTTTGCATTTGCACTAGGAGCAATAGAAAGGTTATTTCTTTTTGTATTTTGCTCAACCAAAGAGGTTCCTTTTAATCTTAGTAAGAGGTGCATATGAGAATTGAGGGTGCACATAGTGCAGATATGGTTGTCAAAAGGTGCAAAAAGGAGTCAATTGGTGAATTGGAGAAATGGAGGAGTAGGGAAAAAGTTTGGGAGCAACTGGGTTAGGGCAGGATTACTAGATACATTGTGAAACTACATGGTTTTGATAAGGAGGTAACTAATAGTATGGTGGGTTCATGGAAGGATGACAGAGTTAAGGTGAATGGGATTTCTTTCATGATTACTAAGGAGGTGATATCAACCGTCTTTGAAATCTTGATTGAGGGTTTTAAGTTTTTCAAGGACAAGAAGCTCTCGGCTAACACTATGCGAGATTTTCTGAAGGATACAGAGGAACTAAAAGCCCTAAAGAAGATTGACATGTATTATGTTCCTAATACCATGAAGAAACTATGGAGGTATTTTCTGAGAGCTATAATCAAGTACATTACTCTGGACCTTAGGTTTGATTAGACTCGTACCTACCATTTTTTTCTTTTGAATCATTTTTGGCATAAGTATAAAATTTCTTTTCCTTTTTACTTGTTGACTTCCATGAGAAAGGTAGTGTTTAGCTTCAAAAAGAAGCCCACTGATAACCCCACTATGCATGAGGGGCTTATGCTGCTCATTTATGAGCACTTTAAGGGTCAGACTATAAGCAATGCTCCCCCTCAGATAGAGAATGTGCCCTCTGGAAGCTCCAGCTTCACTTTAGACTTAGACGATATTTAGAGCTTTAGCTCTTAGGATGGTAGGATTTCATCCATTGATAAAATTGTCACCCTTTAGGTCAAGAATTTGCCTTCTTCTATTACCCAAAGTAGGAAAATCCCTAGGGCTCATGGGCAAAAGCAACCTATGAAGGATGTGAAGGTTGACAGCGATGATGAGGAGGATGTAGAGATGAAAGAGGAGGAAAAGAAGATGCAAGAGGAAAATAAGGATGACTGGGAAGGGACAAAATGTAAGAGGGAGGGTCTGGAGGATGAGAGATTGCAACAAGAATGGGATATGTCTTTGCTTCCTCTTTCTCCTATCCATACTCAAACCCAACCACAGGAGCAAAAAATGAGCTTTGAGACTGAGGGTAGGGAGGTGCAGGTTAAAGATAGGAGGAAAGCTTGGAAAAATGTTAATGTTAGGACCTCAAAAATGGGCATTTTAAGAGAGGCCATGAACCCACAGGTCCTTGTGGAAAACCAAGAAGAGGAGTGGCTTGAAGAACTTATTGATCTAGTGATTGTGGCTATTTTGGATAATGAAAGGGAATCTGGGCTAAATCTCTTGAACAATGCCGGAATAGTATGATTGATAACTTTAGATCAATCAAGTGGCTTTTCCATGAGTTGGAGGAGGTCGAAGAGCAGGTGGGTCATATGGAGGATAATAGGAATGGAGTGAAATCTAATAATAGAGATGGCAATGGTGAGAGGCTAAGCCTAGCAGAGAGAAGGATTAACAAACTCAAAATCTACAATCATAATCTCTCGAACTAGATGGTTTCAGTGCTAAGCTCCATCAAGAACAACATTATGTCTTTAACTGGTTGGATCAAAGATAGAGTTATGAAGGAAGAAGGGGAAGGAAAAGATAGGGAAAATGCTAGACTAGAGGTCAACACTGCAAAGGATAACAACAATAATGGTTAGGACTAGGAGAATCAAAGGGTGCACTAGCAAGAGGCTAAGGAGAACTAGATGGCCTATGAGGCTACTCAGGCCATACAAGACCTAGAGAGAAAGAACGAGGACTAATCCATTGCCTGTTCTTTCGTCTCAATCTATTTTTTGTCTTTTTGTCAGAGCTTTTGCCTTTGTCATTTCTAAGTTGTTTCTATTCCTGGTCTTTTCTTTGATCTTTGTATTTAGGCTAGGCCTTGGGCTTATTATTAGCCTTTGAACTTCAACTCTTTTGGCTGGGATTTTCATGCTTATTATCAGCCTTGTTATTGTTTTAACTCTTGGGTTTTAGGGTCCCTGTAAAATTTTTTTATCTAATAAAAAACTATTTTCATTATTAGTACTTGTCGATAGGCTAAGTATATTGCATCACTTTTTGAATCTTTCCTCTTAACTAGTTATTATGTAAATCTTTTTCAACCAATCTTTATGAAGTAAAATTAAATATGTTCAATTTTTTTTAATAGTTTACATGCACATATTTTAAGTTAATAAATTGTGAGATTTTTTTATTGATTGTGTGATTGGATAAGAAAGTTTTGTTCTTATATGGGCAATTTGAAGAATATATAAAACTAACAATTTTATTACCAGAATTTTAGCAATATTTTGATTATGAAAGTTTTAATCTTATATAAATAATTTCTACAATATTAAAAATTAATGATTTTAGTACCATATTTTCATCTATATGTACAAACTATTATAATGCAATATAGTGAATGTTTATTTCAAATTAAACTGCTAAATTGTATTTTTAGCTTAAATAGTATGATATCTATAACTATTATATACTTTTAAATATTTATTATGTTCTATTGATTTCAAATGATTTATATTTTTTGAACATATAAAGCTAATCTTTGTGCATTTTTTATTATTTAATTTTAATTGTGAAATTTATTAATTTAATTTTTTATCTATTTTTTATCAATAAATGACCAAAGTCTTGATTATATTTTATTAATAAAAGATTTTTACAGATCCTCCGTTCAAATGAGCACTGGAAGGAAAGAATGGGGAAGAAAACCTCTAGTCTTGCTTGGGACAAAAGTCCTAAAACTTACAAGTGTCATAGGGACATACCCTTGTTTATCAAATATTATTTTGATCCTCCTTAAGGAGTTTAATCAATTTACAAGTATAGTTATATGTTCCATTTATTTCTTTTCTTGGAACTTTATTAAAGGTTATATTTTGCTTCACGTGATTTGACAGATCATCTTCAAGTAAAGGAGGAAATTTTGTTGATCATCTTCAATTGAGGTGCTCTTCTTTCTTTAGTTCATTCCATAACTTGTATTTACCACCATAAAGACAAAGCAAGAGAAACTTCCATAGGAAACACATATTAGTATTGTTTGAGTTAAGAGTACTTATAATCCAGGAGCACATGGGCTATCAATGCTCAATAGTTTGTTAATCATAATGTTTCTATTTATGAATTTAATTTGGTTTGGTTGCTAAATTAAGGAAGGAAGATAGTTTTAAAAGGATAAGGATATAACAGAGGGGGAATGAGATACTAGAGAAGAAAGGATCCTAATATAGAGCATCTATAGTTAATCATATAAAGATAAAAACATATATTCATTCACACATACATGATGAAATTACCTTAGTGTATAGAGGGTTTATTCAAAGCCAAGGGGAAAAACCTATATATTTTAGCTCATATTTATATATGCATATAGACTTAGATACATAAATATATTTGTGTTTTTATATATCTATATACATAAACCTATATGTGTATATATTTATATCTTCTAAAGTGTATAGGGGTAGGGCGTATCTAACAAGGACCTTAATATAGTTATGAATTTATTATTCCTTAGTTAAATTTTGCTTTCTATTTTGATTAGAAGGATTTCTCTACCATATGTACCTTCATTGACCAACTTATCGGCTTTAGTATTACCTTCTCTATAAATATGCTGGACAATGACTTCTTCTATTTTATCAATTTCCCTGGTTACTTCTTTTGATTTAGAATTAATCCTCTAATTAGGGGTGGTTCTTTTCCTTAGTTTGTTAAGAATAATCTAAGAGTCTCCTTTTATGATTAATTTCTTAATTTTAAGCTTTTTACAATAAGAGAGTCCTTCGTTTACTACTTCTATGTTTGCTATGTTGTTGGTAGTTTGACATAGGGGCTTAGCTTTTTAACGAGCCATTGTCCTAGATGATCTATTAGGATAAATCCCATTCCTGATGCCCCAGGATTTCCTTGGGAAGCACCATCAAAATTGAGCTTTATCCAACCTTGGGGGGGGGGGGGACCCAACTACATTCCTTCCTAGCTATGTTATTCTTTTTTTTGTAATACAAAGGTGGATTAATGATTTGAGGCTAGTTTTTTTTAATTTTTGCATCTCATTTTGTGAATGTACCTTCATCTTTAGTAGAATTTCTAAGATGGTTTTCAATAACTTCTGTTATAGATACCTCAATTATATTGACTAATTGGGGATCAACATTTCTTTTTTATTAAAGATTTTTCTATTTCTTTCTTTCCATATTTCCTAGGTTATAATTGCTGGGGAAATATTCCATATTTTATCATTAAAAAAATTCTCTCTACTTTTAGGCCAACCTTAGATATGATCCTTCCAAATACCTGGGAGTGGTGAGGTCCAGTTGAGTTTTTCTTTAATCCATTACCATCATTCATTGAAAAAGTTGTATTAATAAAGTAGGTGATCTGCTATTTCATTTCCTTTTTTACATAGAATGCATCTAGATGGTCCTTCGAAACCCAATTTTTTGATTCTATTAGTAATGAGTATATTGTTGTGAAGAGCCACCCATAGGAAGATTCCTGCTTTGGGTAGGATTGCTAAAGGATAGATTCATTGGGATACTAATTTCCTCCCATCATTGGGAATTGAGGATCAATTTGTATCCTTCTTTTACTTTATATGTTCCATCATTAGATAAGGCCCATCTTAGTTTATCCTCTTTGTTATTTAAGTATATTTTACGATCTTGAAGGATTCCCTCTAATTTGGTTCGATCATTTATTGGAATATTGATGTTTAAGGGTTGTTTTCATTAGACAAATCATGATCCACATAATCTACCAATTTTGTCCCCCATCTCATTTTTAAGAGATTTATGGTTTGATTGGAGATGAACTATAAGTGTTAAGTCGAGGTAGCCCATTCTAGGAGTCTTCCCAAAAAAGGGCTTTGTTTCTATTTCCTAGATCCCAGGTTACATATTTGGAAATGATATGCCAGGATTTAGATAAGAAATTCCAAAATGTTGATCCTATAGGTGGGGTTTTTATTCTGAAACATGAGGTGTGATCTTTAGGATGGAGATATTTGTTATAAAGGATTCTGGCCCATTTACTGTCTCTATCCTAAAACATGTGCCAAACCAATTTAGCCCCTAAGGCTTCATTTTACCATTCTAGATTCTTTATACCTAGTCCTCCTATGTTCTTTGGTCTACATATATTTTCCCATTGGATCAAGGCTGCTTTCTTTTTATCTTCTATACCATTTCAAAAGAAATTTCTTACTTTGGATTCAATTTTTTTACTGGTATTTTTAGGGATTTGAAGACAAGATAATTGATATGCCAGTAATGATGTTAGAACAACTTTAATTTTAGTTTATTTTCTAGGTTTTGTTAGCCATTTTCTATTCCAATTATCAGTGTGCTTGTTGATCTTGTTGAGAATATCTTGCCACCCTTGATTTGGTTTTTGATCATTTCCTAAGAAAACCCCAAGGTATTTGCAGGGGAATTTTCTCTTCTTAAATCCTAATAGATTGCAAATTTGGTCTTCCTAGTTTTTTGGTGTGTTCAAAAAGAATATTTTAGATTTTTCTGAATTGATTTTTTTTCTGAATGCTTTAGTATATTTTTCAAGGATAGTCTTATATATTTTGGCTTCATTGATTGTACTTAGGCTGGCAAGAATAGTGTCATCTACAAACTATTGGTGAGTTGTGTTTTCCACATTATCTGTTACATGAATACCTTGAATTTTAGATTGGTTTTGAAAAATTTTTATAGATCTACCCAAGGTTTTATCCATTATGATAAAGAGAAAGGGTGAAATAGGCTCCCCTTGTCAAGTGCCTCTAGATGTGCTAAAGAAACCTTTAGGAGTTCCATTTATAAGTAGGGATAATTTTGGGGTAGAGATGCATTGATAGATGAGATTGATCCATCTACGTGAGAATCCAAAAGCTTCCATAGTATTGCATAAGAATCACCAATCTACTTTGTCATATGCTTTTTGAATGTCTAATTTTAAGAACATACATGCTTCTTTGTTTGACTTGGTAGAGTGGATTGTTTCCTAGATGATATAAATACCATCTATTATTGATTTTTCAAGTGAAAATTCAGTTTGTTCTTTAGAGATCAATTTGGGTAGAGGAGTTTTAAGTCAGGTTGCTAAGGCTTTGGATAGGATTTTATAAATACTGTTACATAGAGCAATGGGTCTATAATCTCCGAGGACTTCAACATTGCTTTTTTGGGATAAGTGTGAGAAAAGTGAGGTTGATTTCTTTGAGGATGGATCACCCATTTTTGGTAGCTTCTATAGCTATCCATAGTTCTTCCCCAATTATATCCTAGTATTTTTGATAAAAGAAGGCTTGGAATCCATCTAGTCCTAGGGATTTTTCTAGGTTAATACTAAAAAGGGTATTCTTGACTTCTTCTATAGTGAGAGGTTTATTCAAGAGTTTATTATCTTCATTCGTGATCATCTTTAGGATATTTTGTAGCATTTCAATCTGGGATGCATGGTGTGATGTTTTATAGTTATTAAGACAATCATTAAAATAGTTAACTAGTTCTTTGGAGATCTTCGAAGGGTCTGATACCACATTTCCTTCTGCATTTTTTATATGTGTTATATTTCTAAGGTTTCTATTTTCTATAGCACTGTTATGGAACTATTTGGTATTTTTATCGCCTTCTTCTAGCCATTTTTCATGTGATTTTTTTCTCCAAAATATTTCCTCTTTTGTTAATATATCTTCTTATTTAGTAATTAGTTCTTTTTCTTTCATATATTTGTTGTTATACATACCTTTTTTGATTACTTCATTATTAAGATTTTTTTATCTCTTCTTCTATTTCAAGTTTTGTTTTAAAGATGTTTTTGAAATGTTTTTTATTCCATCCTATTATTTTCCTCTTCATATTTTTCATTTTTTTTATAAAACAAAAAAATTTTGACCCTTGGGTTAGGTCTTCATTCCACCATTTTTTAATATTTTCCATAAATGTTATGTCTAAAAACCACTTTTTTTGCATTTAAAGGAGCTTCTAATTGGTTTTGTAGGTTCTAAGATATTAAGAGTTATGGGAAAGTAATCTGAACCTAATATTGGGAGAATCTCTGCCATAATATCCATTTTGAAATTGCTTAGGTCTCCTTTGACAAGGAATGTATCCAGTCTTTCAGCAATATATTGAAATCCTTTCTTCTGTTATTTTGAGTAAAAGTTCCATTTTTTGTCAATATATCAGTACGCATATTGCTTTCAGCCTAGCTTCTGAATTCTCTAGTGACCTATGAGATATTTTGAGAACCTCCATATTTTTCTTCTATTTTCATGATTGGATTAAAATCACCTCCTATGAAAACTATCTTTTCTTGATGGTTGGTGAGAAAGGAACTGATCTCTCTCCATATTGTGATTTTTTCTAGAGTAGGTGTGGGACCATAAATATTAGTGAATATAAATTCTAGATTATTTTTAAGACTTTCCACTCCACTACTCATCCAATTGGAGTTTTTATTTATTACACTTAGGTCCACTTTTCGGGGATTCCAAATCATTCCAAGCCCACTAGAGGCTCTATTAGATTCTTTCAAATCTGATTTCCATTGTCTTAAATTTCTTCCCATTTTATCACTTTCTTCTATATCTAGTTTAGTTTCTTGGATTAGTATGATTTTAGACTCAAAGGCTATAAAATTTTGTTTTAATAACCATTTCTTGCTAGGGGCACTTAACCCTCTAGCATTCCAAGTGATGATCCTCATTGTGAATTAGGAAGGCTCTTCTCCTTCCCTATATGTAGTAAATCATTGATTTTCTTCTACTCTCTAGCTTGTCCTACAACTTCTCTTAATCCTTTTAGGGACTTTATGTCTCTTCTACCCTTTAGCTTACCACATTTATGATGGTTTATGCCTTCTACATTTATTGAAATTCCTAGAAATAATTCTTAGTCTATTTGCATGTTTTTTTCCTCATTTCTTTCTATTTCATGCATCAAGAGATTCTTAATGAGATGAGTTGTTGTATCTTCATCATGCATCTCTGCATTTTGATTTTCTTTTTCTAAGTCTGCTTTTTCTGCTAGGCTAGAAGTTTGATTAACTTCTATTATTTCCAACTCTTCCCAATTTTGTGTATTTGATTGAAATCCCATTCTTATTTCATTAGCTTCTTTTTTTGATAGTTTTGCTTCATTTAAGATTGATTCAATTTCTAGTGGACACATAGTTATCTGATTGTCATTAGAAACTACCTTATTGGTTTTTGGTTCTTTTGGAGAAAAGATATTTGTACCATTTGCCAGAGTCTACCAGAATTTTTAGCTCTTTTTCTTGTTATTTTTTTGAATTGTAATGTTGTTTCACTTTTCATCATTTGATACTGGTATTTTAGAAAAATTTAGATTTGGAGTTTCTATATCTTCAAAAGTTTATGTTTGTCTTTATGTTTCTAATTGATTACCTCTGATATCCAATGATTCCTTACTTTCCCCTCTATTCTCTAAGGTTTTAGTGGTTTGCTTTTTTTTCAACATGTTGGTATGTTCTATATGCATTTTCTTGGAAATGACTAGAAGATCTTCTATATTTCTCTATATGAGTGTAATTTCATGATTCAATGATTTTAATTTTTTCTTTTTAATCTCTAGCTCTACGATATTATCTCTACATTTATTGCACTTTTTAATTGTTGATAATGTAATCTGTTCTAATTCCTCATGTTCTCTAGAGTTTTCTGTGGTTAACTCTTCTTGAATTACCCTTAACTACTCTGAGTAATTAATGCAGGAGCATCTAGAGGTATAAGGGAAATCTTGTGTCACCCAAAAAAATGTACTTAGACTTAGTTTCTGTTTCATGTGTTTTCATTTTTGGATACCCATTTGGGCCAAATAAAGGTTCCAACTCTCACAGTTCCACTATCAGTGTGTTAGAAAATCTTGAAAAAATAGGAGCATGTAATTGGGCCATCATTTTGGTAAAATAGAAGGTGTGAATTGGCCAAATGAATGTAATTGTGATTTAGGACATTCCAGAAAAAGAATCAGGTCAAAAGGCCCCACAATTTGAAAGTTATTACAGTTTTTTGGGTTTTGGAGACCTCCTAAGAATGCTTCAAAGTCAAGTTAGGGGCATTAAATGACCTTAAAAGGGGCCAAAAAATGGGGGAAGAGTGAAGTTGGTCCATAAAACTATAGAGTGCTTCGAGAGCTTTTTGAAAATGTAAACGGTTCATCAATCAGAACTACGGTTCAAAAGTTATGCCTCCTGGAAGTTCGATTACCATTTTTGGATTCTTCTAGATTTGCACCGACTTCTAATGCAGCTTCTGGAACCTTCTATTTGGTCGGTGGATGCCTACTAGCACTTTCTAGAATGTACTCCTAGTCCTTAACTCTCCGAGGTCTATTTAAGAAGATTTCTGGCATTGTAAAAGGCAGTTCGGAGTGGAGTTTGAGAGGAGGTACTGAAAGGAGAAATTATCTCCAGATTTATGCTATTGTAAGCCCTTAGGGCATGTTTTGAAGTTATTTTCTCTGTACTGTTTGTACTAGCTTATTTTCCCAGTTAATATAATTTCCCATTTTTGTTGTGTCCATTTGGTTCTTGGGTTGTGTCTCCATCAGTAATGTTCTCCTATTTCATTCTGTGAATCCCAAGTTGATGTGCCATCTGTTGTTGATCCTTTTGTTTAGCTAATAAAGTTGAGTGTTTCTTTGATATGTATAGCTTTAAAACCAACTTCTATACTTGTAATTATTATGCCAGAGCATTCTCCCTCATAAATTATATATTATAAATTATAAATAGATCTATTTGTGATTAGTTTTTTAAATAAGGGTTTTATAGGTTTTGAATCTAATTCTATCAAGAATTTGATATTGCTTTCCTTGTAGTAATTTGATTCAATTCCTATTAATTTTCCTAAGAAATTTTCTATCTTGGTTAGGGTTTTGAAGTGTTTGATTTTCAAAGGAAATTTTTTACTTTTTATTCAATATGAAGTCTTATTTAGTTTTTCTTTTGACCAATTAGGTTCCCATATTATAAAGTTAACCAACAATCCTTTATAAAAAGAATTTTTAGTTTTAACTAACAAATTTCTTGTTCGAATTGACTTGCAAAGTACAAACATTGAGTTTTTTTGCAAAGGAGCAGATACTTACCTATTCATAGCATTATTTTTCAATCCTACTTTTTAGACTTGGTATATGCTTGCTAGGACCATTCTAGACAACATATAGTCCCCTCTCTTCACATTCTTGCCATATTTCTTCTATGAAGTTGTCACTTATTATCATAATATCAAAGAAGCTGTTGTCTGATGGCTTTATTACTTATGTAGGTTTAGGTTTCGGTGATTCGATGCATCTTTTGTGTGGTGGAACATAAACTTTTTGGTGTTCTACTATCAAAATCTCTGATTTAGTATTTTCTATCTTATTAATCCGAGACCCTAGGTCATTTCGTTTGCTTTTGATATATTGAGTGGCAGTGTTGTTGCTTTTGAATCAATCTCTTTCTCTTTAAATTCTCTTTTGTATCTTTTTCCTTTAAATTGAGTTGTATTACCTTGTCCTCCATTAGGGTTTGGCATACTATGATTTCTTTGTGGATGTTGATAGATTTGACCTTGATTTGATTTCTTCTTTTTCCTTTGGACAATTTGACATCTGCTATATGGTTCCTGAGCATGTTCTTCATTGTTTTTACCAGTAATGATTGCTTTTCTCCTACTTTTGTGAGCTTCCACAACATCATTAAAGGATTTATGATAGTGTGCATTACTGGTAGATAGAATCTCAAATCTATTGGCTATACAAAGATTTGGTTTCCAGTAGGAGATGGCTCTCCATTAACTCACAAGCCTTTGCAGTTGCAATGGTTTACATGTGCCTTGAATTTAGGGCTTGTTTTTTTGGGGTTAGGGAATGGGATTTTTTCTTTTGTTGATTATTGCTTATTTCAAGCAATATCTGAATTAAATGAATTGGAAGACCATTTGAAATCCAACGTTTTCAAACTTTTTCCCATTTGAAATGTTTGTTTTTCTATAAATTTTGCATTTCACATTTTCCCTGCCATTTTTCACTTTTTAAAATTTATTATAAGGATTGATATTAAATATTATTTTCATTATTTTATAGTTATAATCATCATATATAATTTTAATAATAAAAAATAAAAAATAATTTTTATTTTTATTTTTACAAAATTATATTATAGATAATTGAAATACAATTGAATAATATTACAATATATCTTTTTATTTCTATTATAAAAATATTTTTAACTATTAAAATAAATTATATAACTTATATGTGACCTTACCAAAGCTTTAAATAATTGAAAAATTATTTTATATTTATTATTTATTATATTACTGTAATACTAATAGGCAAGTACTTAGCCACCATGTAGCACTTGTTATTTAATATCTTGCACCAATTTTATTTTATAAAATTTAATATATCTTCATTAGATTTTTCATATCATCTTTACAATAAAAAGGTTATGATAGAAAATAAAATCCGTTATTTATATTATATTATAACTATTATAATGATTATTATAAATTACATTATATATAATATTTTATATAAATAATTAAATTAACATCATGATTTTGACATTCTCATTGCTCAAACTTAAAAATAAAATAATAATAATTAATAAAAATTTCTTTAACAATATTTTTTTTCTATATTAATTAATATGCTATTTAAATTCTTTTCATGCTAATATTTTTTTAAATCAAATTTTTATTAATTCCATCATTCTTTTCCCATGAACTTAGTTGCTATGGAACCTTTTTAAACAATTAATATTAGTTATTCGAAAGGTTTAAGTTTTAATAATTCATGATTTGATCTAGACTATTCAATGAATGATAGATCAACAACCACGACTCTATTTTGGGCCAAATTTTAAAAGATTGAAGTTAAATTCTATTTCTACCTAAAATTGGGACATGTGTACTTGAAGATACTACCTAAAATCTTGAACATTGACTAAAAGAAAGATCAACTACCCAAGATAAATTTTGGGCCAATTTGAGGAATGTTTTCCCATGTGCCTAGATTCATCTAGAATCATGACATGTGTCCAGTCATTGCAAAGCTCAATTAAGTGTGAGGACTCAGTTAAGATTTAATAATAATAATTATGATTAGTCTTTAAAAAAAATTATTACTTAATTTGACTTGGCGATGCAGTGATTGTTAGGTACCAACGACAATGGCCTAGGATGAATTTAAAGTGAATTTTGGGTCCACTGTTGTTGTTGTCAAGAAACATCTAGAATCGTGACATGTGTCCTTGACAAGTGTTAAAATTTTGAATGACTCTTAACAATAATGATATCATTCCACAAATTAACCCAAAAATCATATTGATAATTAAATTTGATTTTTATTAATTAATTTATTTAAAATGAACAAATTTCAAAATTTAAATGTATATTAATGTAATAAATTTTTACTTTTTATTATTATAGTTATGTACATTACTACATTACTAAATTTTTATGTCATTTACATGTACATTGTACATGCTATTAGTAAATTACCTAAAACCATTAATTACTTAATTCTTTTAATTTAACTTTTAACTATATACCTATTTTTTTAGAGTATGAAGTTGAAAGTTCTTGAAGTTGAGAGTCCAATACGATAGGGTTCTCAAATTTCAACTTTTCAAAGACTAACCAAATTCCATTTTGTGTTCTGAAGACTGAAAGTGTGAAACCTGAGTATCACAAGACAACAACAATTATTGAATCTTAATTTTGGGTATTTAATTTTTTTAAAAAAAAATCATTGCAATTTGCAGCAATAGAAATCTTAATTTTAGTTGTCTTAGGTTTACACTTTACAATTTTTTCAAATAGGGCTTAAAGAAGATTTTTGTGTAATAACCAATAATAGGCATTATAAAAACAAAGTCAAAAACCTCAGTATGAGTGCAACTGTAAAGGAAAAGAAAGACATTATAGAACTCAGTCAAGTGCTATGAACCCCAAGTTTCACTAATGAATATCATGATATTTTTGATCCTATTATCCATGGAGATTTTGGAATCATGAGAATTAGACATTCATTGTTTAATAAGTGGAAAGATCCACAGAAGTGGAGAAATTATTACAAATATAACAATAGTATTCGTGCATATACAAATAAACTAGCTGCTTTGGTTACTAGATTAGCAAACCTCATTATACCCGAAGTATTCCCTTGCCCTGAAATTGTAATGCTATGCACTCAGAATTATGATGAAAATAGAGAAGAAATTGTAAACCAAAACACTCAGGAGGAAATTTTATCCATGACAGAGAGTGAATTTTTCACTCTATTAGACCTAGGCCTAGGGTTTAAACAAGAAATCTTTAATGAGTGCATTGACTTGGATAAACTAGCACAGCCTTAATATAAACTAGAAAGATTTTTTCAAGATTCATATATTAAGGGTTTAATAAACTCAAAGTCATCTACTAGTGTTATACTAGACATACGCCATAAGCCTCCTTATTAGTATGATATTTTTGTGCCATGGGTTTAGAGTATTATTTCTTTTTTATTATTTTGTCTCAGATTGGATAGTAATAAGAAAGTGGGGACCAGTGTTCTTGAAATGATTTTTAATATCCATTGTTGAGGTAAGTCAGTTGAGAAAGTGCATGTAAGATATAATTATGTTCAACATATTATTGAATATATGCAACAACAATTGCTAATGATTAAAAAATGTACAAGTACAAGCAAGATGAAGATATTTGGGTTCACAAGTTAGTTGTGCTACCTTCTTTTAGAAAAGAATTTCCCAATATTTGAGACAAAGAACAACAAGCTTGATATTAAGGTCTATAAGTTTGATAAGAAAACCTAGAAGAAATTAGAGACTCCAAGTCAAGTATATGAGTGGACACATAAGATGAGAATGACTGCTAACAATAATAACTACAACCATTTTGTAGACTTCTTTTTGGTACCTATTTACCAAAAAATCATAGACACTTCAATGCCTAGATTCCTATGTCTTGTAAAGATTGCATTCAACTAGGAAGTTAGATTCAACTAGGTGACTGGTTCTTCATGGAAGACTAAATTTTCTTAAGCTTTTACAATTTAGTAATTGAATCCTACAAACTTCCAATGCATATTATAGAAAGGGTTTTTGCACTAGAATATGTATGATAGATGGAGAGCGCAGATGAACTTTTCACTAGACAACAAAAGAAAACAATATTTCCTTCCTTGCCTTTCACAATTGGAGGCTTCACATTTGAGAGAAAGGCTTTCAAAGTGGCAAATGAATTGGTAAATTTTTTTGGCTTTAATTTGTTCAGTCACTAGAATTATGATCCACTAAACATAATAAAAATAAGACTTATTGCTAATGGGAACTCTGCAAGCAAATATCAAAATCAAGAGATGCCATTGATAGAAAAGTTTAAAAAGAAGGATTCATGGGATGAGGTTAAGAAAGAGATGAAGAAACATTTAATAGAGAATAATATTTCAATGCAAGAATTGTCATCCCAATTTATGATATTGCACATATCAAAGTCACACAAATCAAAGCCTCTGACATACTTAAATTTCTATAAGACAACATCTCAACCTTTTAAGAGGTCTGTGCCCAAAGCAATTAAAGAGGCATGCACATTTGAATTGTGGTGTCAAACCAAGATGACTGATTTTTGGAAAATGAGGCAAAATTTGGGTGAACCAAAGACATTAGTAGGTTTTGAGAAAATTGAGGAGGATGAACTTTTTAATGATTATTGGAATAAAGAGCATCCAACTGTACTATATGATTTTGGTAATTATAGTGATAGTGATATTTAAAGATAGAAGGACCTTGAGTCTAATGCCAACATTCAAGGTATGCAAGATTTTGGGTCAACCAGGGGCAGACATATTGTTAATCTTCAAATGAGTGATTCTATTAAACAAATGTATAGTATAGGGCAACTATGATACAAAAAATGGGTTATGTAGGTATAGGGTCCATTGGTGCACGTGATGAAGGGATTTTGAATCTAGTTCTAGTACTAGACCCACCCAAAATAGGAAGTAAACCAAGCATTGGACTCTCTAATGAGATTTACAATGATTCTGAAGGTCATCCCATTGATCCCAATACATTATTTGTTAAATATTTAAATCTAGATGTAGTTGATCCCACTAGCACTGGTACTAGCACTAGCACAGATGAACATTGTACAAAAAAGAAAAAGTTATAACAATTACACCACAAGAAATGTCAAACAAGTGCTTCACCAATGTATGCACCAGTAGCACTAGCTTCTGTACAAAACCCTTAAAATAGTCCTAAAATACTAGGATTTGGAATGGGCCATCTTAAGTATGTTGGCAATCTTCAAAATACAATTGTAGGTGGAGTTACTTTAATTGGAGTTGGAGGAGAATACAAAAATACAACTAATAATTCACCTTTCAAATACTCAATTGTGTCAATAAACCCATATTTTAGTTTGTACAAGTTTGCATCAAAGTTTGATCAGACAAGCAAAAGAAATAGGCAAGTTATGAAGATTTTAAAAAGTGATGCAATTGTTCAATGTTAGGGATCTACTAATAGAATATTTCCAACATATGATCCAAACAATGAAATGATGAACTTCATGGCTATTATGCCTTTGGCTAGAGATAATAATCCACCAGTGTAAGAAATTGTAACGATGTACAAGTTACCTATCTTCAAATGGATTTTTCAAAAGTGAAAAATATTGACAAAATCAATATATCAAAAGAGAGCAAAAAAATGGTCTACTCTACAATTTAGAAAGTAGAGAGGGAAAACAAAAGGTTTACAAAGAAAATAGAAAATTTACAGGTAAACCTTGATAATGTGAAGGCCAAGGAGAAAGCAATAGACAATAGTTTCAAAGAATTGCAAAATAGGATAAAGAATTCTTCTCCTATAGAGGCAATTGTCCAGCAAGAAAAGATGAATGAAAAGTGAAAAATTTGGCTAAAGAATTGGATGAATGCCAAAAAAGAATTCAGCATAAAAGGTCTCTACTGCATAGTTGTTCAAGTCTATAGAGAGTAGTGCACAGGTCAACAATAAATTGAAATCTGACCTAGACTCTGCTGTCAAGGAAAATAATAATTTGAAGATTGAATTGGAGAATGAAAAGAAAAAAGATGAGTTTAAAGCAAGGATAATTGATAATTTGTAGATGGAATTGGGGAATGAAAATAAAAAGAGGACTCTAGTGCAAACACAATCCATACTTTAAAGAAGTAATTGGAGAATATGAAGAAAAAAGAGGAATCAACTACAAAAATAATCCTTGATTTGAAGAACGAATTGGAGAATGCAAAGAAAATGGAGTCTAGTGCTACTGAAAATAGCAACACAATCCACAATATGAAGAAGGAATTGGAGAGTGCAAAGAAAAAAGAGAAGTCAGTTGCAAAGAAAATCCTAGATTTGAAGAAAGAATTAGAGAACACAAAAAAGGAATTGGACAATGTGAAGAAAAAGGAGGATTCCACTATGAAGACAATCCATGATTTGAAAAGGGAACTCAAGATTGAGAAAAAAAGAGAGGTAACTACTACAAAGACAATCCAATATTTGAAGAAGAAACTAGAGGATAAGAGGAAGAGAGTAACTAATTGGCAAGGGCAACTAGAGGAAATATAGAAAAAAAGTGAAATAGAGATGTCTAAAATGAAGAAAAAGATGGAGAATGTAATTGCACAAAATAGAATGATATCTTCCAAAAGCCATCATGTCAAGGATACTATAATATACATGGTTAAGCTTATCAAATAAGAAAATTGAGACATAATAATGACGAATAGTGATAGTTTGTTTAAATGGCTTGATTTAAATAACAATATCAAACTTGTCTTTGAAAATGTAAAAAGGTGTTGAGGGTAAAAGAGAAATCTTCACCAACTCCTTAAATATCTTGCTAAACAAATTTTGAATAAAGTACAGAGGCCTAGTGATAGAGATTTGGCAAACCATGGAATAAACAATTGCTTGGATGTCTTTATAATGACTTTTGCTATATGTCACAATTGTAAACAAGTAATGGAAATAGATGAAGCTCTCAAATCTACTTCCAAAGAATTGATGAAGATGAATCACATCATACTCAACTTGCTAAATGTTGGATTACCAAATCCAACTTACTTAGATAGAAAATTCATTGGAAAAGAAGATTACATGAAAAAGTTGCAGAACACCATGAATTCTAGTTTAAGCAACTTGCCTAAGGAAACCAGTCTAGAAAGACTTGCAAGTTTCATCAAACCACTATCAACAACGAATGCAGTTATAGATAAATTCCTTGATTCATATAAAACCAACTCTATGAAGTATTCATTTTTTATGGGGTTACAACTATTAGCTATAACCTCAAACAATTGTGAATTCCAAATGATGCAAAATGGAGCACCCTAAAGAACTTCATTGGAGCTGGGTCATCTTCTCAAACTATTTTTATTGCTATTAGTGGCAGTCATAGCTGATAGCACTAAGAAGTAACAACTTAGTAAGTGGTAGTATTATAATTTTTTTGTTACTTGTTGCTCTTTAATTTCAAATTTTGGATTTAATTTCAACTTTTTTTAATGTTAATTGTTACAAGAATCAAGAGCCAGCATATCAAGAAATTTGGATAGCTAGGCACTGGCATGCTATTACTACACAGAGTAGATGGAAAAAAATTCCCTACTCCTACTTGAAAAAATTGTACAATTGATAATGTGTAAAATTGGCAATGTGATTGTACACACATAATATATTATGTAGTAATAATATGATTATATATACAATTACAAACCGACTTGCAACTATTGTTGCTCTCTTGCATTTGTAAAAGGGAATTTAGGGTCATTTTAATTTGACATTGAGTCATTTGCAAAGGGTTGTAATTGTTTTTAATTGTTAAATGTATTATTTTATAGGCTCATTTATGATATAAATTATAATACAAATATTATGAAAAATAGAACTTATTCTATTAAATGCATTATATTACAATTTCTTAAAGACACTAGAATGAATGAAAATATAAAAGTAAAAATGTCTAAAAAATAAGATTAATGAAAATCACAAGTTCAACATGTACTATTGTATTAAAATTAGAATCAATGAAAATCTCAACATGTTTAAAAAATACAATCAATGAAAATCTCAACATGTTTAAAAAAAAAATTAAGAATCTACAAAAGGGGAATGAATGAAGGCTATGAATTAACTTCTAAAATTATAATTAATTAGTAGATAGAATCTTAGATCAAAGATACTAGCCTACTACTTCACTCACACAGAAGTTAGAACTTGAAGTTGAGAAGCTGCTATATTTGTCACTCTGCTTGGACCATCTCAGCATCACTATCATTAGAATCCTCCTCATTTATTGCATATAACTTTTCATTTTTCATTGTGTTTTCTTTAGATTAACTATTAGTATCAATATGCATACCAAAGTCAATATCATCTTCATTGCTTCCAATATCAGGACATGAACCACTACCACCACTGCTACCGCTGCCACCACTACTGCCACTGCCACCACCACTACCACTGCCACTTGGGTTTGAAATGTTGGCCATCCCTCTTCTTTGACATTGGTTTCTCCAAATATTGAGAGCCCTATCATAAGAGAAACTACCTACCTCATACCTAAAATTGTAGAGAATTTTGTCTAATTTGTTTCTTACCTTTGACTTTAGGAAGCCCAAAGTACTGAAAACACTCTCATCCTCCACTAAATCCAATATCATTGTCAAACATAAATTGGTAAGCTTGAAATATTTTGGTATTGACTTTCTCAACTGATTTCTCTCACCAAGGTTTTTCCAAAGCTTTGTTACCGCTCCCTTTTCATTTGAATTCTCCATAAGAACATATTGTTCCCTCATTGTGTTTGCAAAAGAATATGATTGATCTCTTAGTCAAGATTCATTTAAAATTCTATTTATAGTTACTTTATTAATTACTTTAGGTTTTCAAAAAATTTGAATCAAAGTTTTCATCCTTCTTCAAAAATCAATCAGACAGTTTAGAGACCAATATTGAGGAAAAACAATTGAAATTTCTTTGAGTAGTTCTTATGGAGGGAATCTGAATCTAATTTTTGATGAAAGTTTGTAGCAAACTCACTTGATAGAGTCAACCATAGAGTATTTGATCTTCTTAAGGTCTTCACTTGTAACACATGAAAGTACCTTCTTTGGTTCTGATTCTACTTTGCTTCTTACTTCATTGGGGTTGGAGTTGGGGTTGACGCAGGCATAGTACTATATTAGTATGTCAACTCCATGTACCCTGGCACATAACTCATCATTTGCACCAATATGTAAAAAGTTTCTAGGATTTTTCAAATATATGATTTCTATCCACTTTGAAAACTTTGATTCATCTAATGATAATTATTGATACAAAGTATCTAGGCTATTACATGTCATTCTATGTAGCTTATTATATTTTGCAATGTATATAGCTTTTTGTTGAGTCTTTTTTATGATATTTCTCATGTCCTATAGGATGGAGAGAATAGCTACTAAAGTTAAGAGTATCTTAAAATTAGTTAGACTTGAATATGGCTAAGGGAATCTATCTTGCATTGAGTGGGTTAGTCCAAGTAATGATGGATATTTAGAGAATACTCAATGCACTGGACTATCCAAAGAGATCCATATGGTATCATTGTCTTTAAGAAGCTTCCTCCCATCAGTAAGTCCTTAAGAAAAGTATTGAAATTTTTGGACTCGTTTTGGACTTTGAAAAAAGTATTGGTAAATCTCTTTGATTAGAGATTCCACTTTACTTACATAACCAAAATCACTGATAATTCCAAAAGCTATTTTTTTTTGGTAGGCCATGCAATAAATGGGAATAGCGTAGGGTGCCAAATCATTCTTGATATTTTGCAAAGACCATATTTATGACCTTGCATAACCAACACACACCAAATTTTTGGCAATCTCCATGTTATCAAAACCTCTACATTCAATTAGAATACTCATGAATAAATCATATAAATTTTCAGCTATCACACTACAATTCAATTTAGCAACAGGTAGTAGAAAGCATTGATGACAAAGATCATTTATAGTATAAACATGCATGCACACCAAGGAAGTATTATCAATTGCTATAACTTCATCTAGAGACAATGCAATTTATTTTTAAACCTGTGTAAGACATCTAGCCCATTCCCACCCACTATTTAGTGACTAATGATTGTTCGGATAGTTTTGAATTTTGAAAAAGTGCAATAAGGAAATAATTGAATGGTAGTCTATCATAGGACATCCTCTACTCAAAATATAAAAGACCACACTTAATTGAACTATTTTTTCCATATTTTGCACTTCTATTACTTTCCTAATGAAATCTTCAATGGAACCTTTTACTACAAAATGCTTCTCTCGTAATTGCTCGTGTAACTCATATATTTCAACATTCCTAATATGTAGAAAGTTGTCCTTTATTTTCCAAGCTAGCATAGATTTTTGAATTCCAGATATAATTTCCTTTTTGTAAACTTTACTGACATTCTTTTCTATGGTATCAAATTTAGGCTACAACCTCTTCTCCTTCTTTGTTATCTATGTGCAAATATTAAATCTGCATTCTATAGGAGGCTCACCATCAATTGGATTGGGAATTGGTTAAATGAACCAGTACTTTTCCACCCATTCTAATTGAAAATTCCTTTTGGACAGATCACAGTGAAATTGATCTTTCTTTGATTCCAATTTTCTTTTCCCCTTTTGTGCATGGACATGATTTAAAGAATCACTTTTGGTTTTCTCAACCGACTAGTCTAGAACCAACTCTAAATCTATAATATTAGTTTATGACTCCCTACTCTGGGAAGTACCTCCAAATTGTGTTCAAGTTCATCCTCAACTGAGATATCAGGTTCACCAACTTGAACTTATTCAATATGGTCTAAGTCTCCAACTTGTGATGAATCTCTTTTTTTAATAAGCATTGGAGATCTAACTTGTGAAACATGTAGGTTGCCAACATTTCCACCACCAAAGTATGTCAATATTGTTCTATATTTTGGTAATGGTGGCCTCTCTTGGTTTTTAGGGATCCTACCAAAACCCCTATTACCCCTCTTGTTTGACATTGCAAACTGATAAAGGCTACAAAAAATAAATCAACTTAGTGATTGAACAAAAGACTCAAATAGTGACAAGTCAAAGACTGTGAATAGTGACATTAGAATACTTAGACTACATATAATAACAATAATATGATTCATTCTCAAAAAAAGGGCACTATTGCTATGGTACTATAGTCTATGGTACTACTTAATATAATTCAAAAACCTATAGACTATCTTAGCATGTGAGATGTCCAATCACTAGTGGACACTGGACAATAAAACTAAAAAAATAACTAGTACTACTATACCAATACCACTATCAAAGTAAAAAATGAATTAAAAATTATTTTCCTTTTACAAAAACCATGGTCCATGAGTCAATGGGAAATGTAATCAACATTGTGAAACTTCAAAAATAATAAGAAATGTTAGTCTCTAGACCAGAAAAGAGCGAATTGTGTAGAACAATAATATCTTATAGTCTAATCTAAGTTTGCGGATTATGTAGGATTAACAAGTGGGAATGTCAAATGTAGGTGAAAAACACCTTCTCATGCAAACCCACAATAGGAAACAATTGGCTAAATGGGGCTAGTGGTCAACACACATCAAGAAAATGGTAGGCGACACCCAACCCAAGAAAAAATTATTCGATTGTAGTAATAGTGAAAGAATGTGGGCCAATAAGAAACAACATACAAAAGATGATGAAATTTTTAAAACAAATGTATCCTAAATGTATATTACATTGGTGATTCGACCAATATTTTTTACCAATCATGTGATAACTAATGGGTGACTACCACAAATGTTGAACCCAAATCTGATAAATATCTGATGACATAGTTGACCTACGTTGCATGCACTATTTATCAAATGGAAATCCACCCATAAGATGGGATCACTAAATGGTGAAGATTCATCAGTAAAGTAATCCTTGACAACAACAACCATCTTTTGAAAATCCAAAAAGAGCCATTGAATTATGGAAAGGAAAGTCTATTGCTAATCCTATAGTTGAAAACTCTAGTGAAACACAAAATGATGATGATTTTGAGTGAGTTGATATCAATAATCAAGGATAAATTCCCCCATCAGACCTTTTCATGCCATTAATAGAAATAATCAACCTATACCAACACTTTTTAATAGAAAAGGTTATGTGGCTAGTAGAAAAGAATAAAATTCAACAAACCGTTAATAATCAACAAAGAGAATTATTGGACCAAGAGGTAAAGATTGTAGCTTTGAAAGATAAGGTCACTCAATTGACTACAATGATGCCTAAATTTCTTTAGTGTAGACCACCAACTCAAGTATATACTCTATTCCTTAAAGACAAGATGCTGAATTATAGGATGAATCATATTATTCAAGGTCATAATTCCTCTTTAAAAATTCCTCATGAATTTTTCTTTGCCTTCCAACAATATCTTGCAGCCATTATTTTTTGTTTGTATGAACTGTACATGCATAATCTAGATATTTTTAATGATCTAGAATTGAATCCCTTAATGTAGGTAGGAGATATTCAATTGAGAACATTTATGTCTTGGATTTAAAATGAGATCACTAGGGAAAACTAGGATAAACTATAGAGATATGTAGAGGAGTTAGAACTTTTTCATCTAAGGTATTAGGCAAAGGACCCACATGCATATTATTATTACTTGTTCAAAGTTGCAGTTTTAGAAAAAGGTGAGAAACACATAAAGCCTCTTCAAAAAGCTTCTTATTCATAATTCCAAGAAATGTAGGAAAAAGTGTTAAAAGATGCAAAGAGATTAATTATCCAAAAATGGATAATGATTCCTCATGAATTATAAGTTAAGGAACCACACTCTTCATAGAACTTCATTATGGAAAGAAGACATGCACCTTGGAATGTGATACTAAGTATTTTTTGGATTCCACTTAGGTTTTGACCTCCTTTATTGATGCATCCACTACTGGGGATCAATGAAAATGTCAATGCACATGATATGGCCACTGAAGTGAGTAGCTCTGAGTAACTTAAGGACTCTAAGGGGTATTACTAGAGCTAGAGAAAAGGAGGACTAGGGGAATCTATTGTATAATATATTAGGTTAAAGGCCAAAGTCTAGAACTACATCTTAGATAAAGGACCAACAAATCTATAATTTGGGGTGAATGATGGACTTGAGAAATGATGCTGGAAGCTCCCCTTAATACCATAAATTGATAAAAAAAAACATAGAAACAACAAAAAATGTGAGAACAAAATATGGACTTCTTATTTGCACCAGAAATATGTAATTAAAAAATTCATAAGTATAATATGCTAACCCACATATATGCCTTTAGTACAATAATTTGCAAGACAAGTTGCAAACTATCACCCAGAGCTATATTAGACAATGTTCAAGCCTTTCTTAAATAGGTAGTTTTACGCTACTCAAGAAGGTTCTAGATGCCCAAACTTAATACCTAGGGCCAACAAACCCTAACAATATACATAGAGTTAGAAAAATACATATTTGACAAATTATTTTAGAAATTTTGATAGCCCAACTTTTGAAGGCCATAACTCATGAACTATTGCTCTAATTGGATATTATAGCCAATTTTTGAAAACTCCAGCTCCTAATCTAAAAAATCAGAACTATGCTAGCACCCTTCTATCACATTTTTGAACCCCATCCGAGAACTCTAAGGCCTCCAAAGGTGAGCCTAAATATTTTCTACAAATTTTTCCATTGAAAAACCACAATTGCTTCTCTAATACTAATGCTTGAGCAATGAGATTTTTATGATAGGCTTGCAACTCTGAAATTAACCTTCCTCTAGAAAATGAGAACATTCTAAGCTCCTATGACAAACTTACTAAAAATAGTAAGTTCCCATAAATTGTAACCACCCTATCTACTAGTCCTTGTTAAAATGGAAAAGACTGAAATTAAAATATTTTTGGGTGATGCAAGATTTCCCTTGCACCAAGGATGCTCCTGTATCAAATACCTGGGGTAATTTAAGAAGTCACCCCATCACATCTTAAGTGTTTAGAGGAAAAATAGGATGGTTAAACTCCTCCTTTGATAGCCATGATAATCCTCAACTAGTCTCCTTTCCATTTGACTAGATATTCCTCATAAGTTCTATTTCTGGTACTTTTTCCAACACAACTATCTAGTATCTCCTCAATCTCCTTTGTAGCTGAACTAGTTGTTGCAATGCTCCAATGTGCTTCTCCAACTTCACCTCCATCACCTCCTTCATAATACTCTATCAAATCTGAAATATTAAATATTGGTGAAATATTCAATTTAGTAAGAAACTCCACATCATATGCATTTCTAGAATCATGCCTCTTCACTATCTTGCATGGTCCAAACTTCTTCATCTTCAACTTATTATATATACCCACAAGAAAATGCTCCTTTCTCAAATGAACCATGACTTCATCTCCAATTTGAAATTCCTTATATCTCCTTTCCACATTTTTGTTATCCTTATATTGTGTATTCATCCTTATGATGTGCTTCTTTACCTCGTCATGAATGTTCTTCAAATGTTCAACAAAATCTTTTGCTTCAGCACTACTTATCTCTCTTTTATCCAATTGCTTTAGTTCAGTAGCATTTCTAGGACTACTCCCATATACAATCTAGAATGGTGATTTAGTAGTACTTCTATTGACAAATGATTGTATGAAAATTCTACCTATGATAAAATCATATCCCATCCCTTGGTTTATCTCCAACCAAACATCCCAGCAAATTTTCCAAACTGTGATTCATAGCTTCTATCAGTCCATCAGTCTATGGATGATGTGATGAGCTAAACTTCAAATCTATCTTCAATTTCTTCCACAATGTACACCAAAAATACCCAACAAATTTGATATCTTAATCTAAAACTATACTTTTTGGCAAACTATGTAATCTCACTACTTCTTTGAAAAACAACTCTATTACATGAACAACATCACTAGTCTTCATGCAAGGAATAAAATATGCCATCTTTGAAAACTTGTCAACTACCACAAAAATAGAATCATGCCCATGATGTGCCCTTAGTAATCCAAGAACAAAATCCATGCTGATATCCTCCCATGGCTTCTTTGGTACATGTGATGGCTAATACTTGTATTACGCTTTAGTCCTTTCACCATCTAACATACTCTGCAACTTTGTACAAACTTCACATCTTGTTGGAATTGTGACCAATAGTAATTTTCAACAACCAAATCTTTAGTTTTATCTTTGCCAAAATGTCTAGCCAATCCTCCACTATGCTACTTCTTGATGAGATTCTCTCTCATTGAACTTTTGGGAATGCATAATTGGCTTCCTTTGAACAACATATTATCCTAAATCATGAAATGCAATCACTTTGTCCTATCAAGTGTAACAGGTTCTATACAAGCCTTCCACACTTAATCATGATCATCTAGACACAATGTACTAAGTTCCTTGAACCCAACCACCTCTATCTACATTTCTGTCAACAAAAGTTGTCTTCTACTAAGAGCATCTAAAAAAATTCTTAGACTTCCCACTCTTGTGTTTTAAAACAAATGTATAACTTTGCAAAAAATTAACCCACTTTAAATTCCTTTGGTTCAATTTTCCTTGAATATTCAAATATTGCAAAGCTTGATGATCAATATAAAAAAAAATTCCTTAGGAAGAATATAGTGTCTCCACTTCTTCAATTCTTGAACTATAGCATAAAATTCTTAATCATAAATAGAATAATTTCTTTTTGCATTATTCAACTTCTCACTGAAATAAGCAATAGGTCTACCTTCCTAGCTCAAAATAGCTCCTATTGCAGTACCACTAGCATCAAAGTCTACTTGAGACACCTTGTTTAAATTAGGATGTGCTAAAACAAGTTGCTCAATAAATTTTTGTTTTAACAAATTAAAACTCTTATCTATTCCTACAATCCACTTAAACTCTTTCTTATCCCCTCTCATTGTTTCAATCAAGGGTCCAAAAATACTACTAAAACTTCTTATGAAATTTCTATAAAATGTAGTCAGTCCATGAAAAGATCTTACCTCTATCGTACTCCTTAGAGTAGGCCATTCAAGGATAGCCTTCACTTTCTCTAGGTCCATTTTTAGACCTTCTCTTGAGACTATAAATCCTAGGTACACCAACTCTTTCTTTACAAAAATGCACTTTTTTCAGGTTTATCACCAACTTTTCTTCCGTCAACTTATCAAACACCTTACAAATATGAATCAAATGCTCATCTAATATGTTACTAAATATCAATATATCATCTAGGTAAACAATGAAAAACTTACCCAAAAACTCTTTTAGTACATCATTCATGAGCCTCATGAAAGTGTTTGGTGCATTGGTCAGCCCAAAAGGCATGGCTAACCACTCATATATCCTTTCCTTGTCTTGAAAGTAGTCTTCCACTCATCACCTTATCTGATAAAAATTTGATGGTACCCACTCTTTAGATCTATCTTTGTGAAATGCTTAGCTCCACTCAAGCAATTCATAATATCATCCATCCTCAGCAATGGAAATCTAAATTTTATTGTGATCATTTTGATAGCATAAGAATTTTTGCACCTCCTCCATTCTCCATTCTTCTTTGGTGCTAATATTGGTGGTATAGCACATGGACTCAGACTCTCTCGAATTAGCCCCTTCTGCAACAACTCATGAACTTGCCTATTCAACTCTTCACTTTTTTTTGGTGTCATTCTATGCACTTCCTTGTTTGGAAAACTCGCTCCTAGAACCAAATCCATCTGGTGACTAATCTTCCACATTGGGGGCAATCCATCAGGTACATTATCTGATACAATATCAAAAAAATATTCCAACATATCTACAACTTTTGTAGGTACCTCCTCTACTTCTTCTTTACTATCTTTAGAAATTATAGCAAAACACATATGCTCATGTTTCATACCTTAAAGAAACTCTTTTCCATCAACATAACATATTCTAGCAGCACTATATACCTTTTCTTCTTTATCCTTCAATGACTTCAACTTATGTTTCACTCCATCCTTAGTTAGAGTGTAGGTATTTTCTCACCCATCATGTATACCATGCCTTTCAAACTACCACAACCTACCCAAAAACATATAACATATTTCCATAGGTATGATATTGCATAGTACTTCATCCTGGTAGCTTCCAATCTTGAACTTCACTAAGCACTGCTCATTGACCATTACCTTATTGTCATCTTGCACCCAAGCAATATGATATGGACATGGGCGTTTCTACCTCTTCAGCTTCAACTTGGTGACCATCATTTTTTATACTAGACTTTTAGTACTTCCACTATCAATGATCACATCACAACACTTATCTTCACATCTACAACTTATGTGAAACAAGCTCCTTCTTTGCCTAGGTTCATTCTCACCACTTAATAGGACTCTTTGGTTAACTAGGACTTCTCCTCTTTTAGCATCTTTAGAATGTAAGGATCTAGCATCTTCATCAACATGTGAAACTCTCACCTAACCTTCTATTCTTTGATCTATCATTCCTTGGTGTTGGGTACATTCAAATGCTCTAAGCTCTTCTTCTCTATAGTAAAAAAGAAATTTCATGAAAGCCTCCACTTCTACATCCTTGTCCTCTACCTCTTTCTCTTTGATCTCTATTGTTCTAATCATGGAAATAATTGAAATTGTTTCCCCTCTAGTTCTAGCTTCTCCTTCCAGCCTCATCCTTGTTCGACCATGATAAGATCATCCACCAGATCCTTCACCGTGACCTCTTACACTGTTCTTATTGTCAAATTTCTTCCTCAATTTCTCTTCAACTCTTAGGGAAAGCTGATATGCCTCCTCAACATTATTCATTCAAACTAGACTTAGCTCATCCTAAATGTTGGGCCTTAACCCATTAAAATAATTGATGACTTTCTCCTTATTAGCTTCTGAATGGCCGATTCTAATGAGAATTTGATAGAACTCTTCAATATACTCTTGAAAATTTTATTTTTCTTGCTCCAATCCTTGCATCTTCTTTAATAGATCAAGCTCATAATCCATAGGAATAAATTTTAACTTCAGATTATCTTTCATCTGATCCCATCTAGTGATTTTTTCCTTTCTCTTTCTATTTTGCTCCAACAGAACCTCCTACCACTAGATCTTCACATGTTCCTTTAGTTTTGCCTTCGCAAACTTGACCCTATTAGGATAATCAACATCTTCATACTCAAAGTACTCCTCTAGTTCATTGATCCAATCAACTAGCTCCTGTATGTTAAGATTTCCCAAAAATGTGGGAACATCAAACTTAGGTCTTTTTCCAATCTTGGAGATGGCCCTAAAAAGCCTATCTTCCTCTAGATTTAGAACTATGTCTACTTCAACATTTTATTCTACTTCATCCTCATCCACACTTTCATCTCTTATGGGAAGATTCATTTCGCTATGCATTTGTTCTTCCAATGCCTGGATTTGTCTTTAGAGGGCTCAAAAACCCTTAGATGTAACACATACAACTCTTCTGCCATGCTCTCTTTGTGGAGGCATTTTTATGCTTCCACTGAAATCCTAGTGCAAACTACCTCACAATCAGAGATCTATCTACACACTAACCCTAACCACAATTTGGGTGAAAACTACCTCATAGTTAGCAATCTATCTACACACTCAAGAACTCTACCTCTGATACCACTTGATGCAGGGAGCTCCCCTTAATACCATAAACTCATAATAGAAGAATAGAAACAATAAAAAATGCAAGAAAAAAAATGGACTTCTTATTTGCACCACAAATGTGGAATTACAGAATTCATAAGTACAATTTACTAACCCACATGGGTGCCTTCAATATAATAATTTACAAGACAAGCTTCGAACTATCACCCAGAGGTGTCCTAGACAATGTTTGGACCTTTCATAAATAGATAGATTTATGCTACCAAGGAAGGTTCTAGATGCTCAAACTTAAGACCTAGGGTCAACAAACCCTAACAATACACATAGAGTCAGCCAAATACAACTTTGACAAATTATTATAGAAATTTTGGTAGCCCAACTTTTGAAGGCCATAACTCATGAACCATAACTCATGAACCATTGCTCTAATTGGCTTTTATAACCACTTTTTAGATATGCCAACTCTTGATCTATAGTCTGAAAACTATACTAGTGCTCTTCCTCAAATTTTTGGACCTCATATGGGCACTCTGAGGCCTCCAACAATGAGCCTAAAGATTTTTTTGCAAATTTTTCCACCAAAAATCCATAATAACTTCTCTGATACTAATGCTTCAGCAATGAGATTTTTATGGTAGGCTTACAACTCTTAAAAAAAACTTCCTATAGAAGATGAGAACATTTTGAGCTCATATGACAAACTTACTAAAAATAGTAAGTTCCCATAAATAGTAACCACCTGTCTACTAGTTCTTATTAAAATAGAAAATACTGAAAAATAAAATATTTTTGGGTGATACAAGATTGCCCTTGCACCCAAGATGCTCCTGCATCAAGAAATGGCATAAGTTTATAGGTTACTTTATGGGTTTTATGGGATTTATCCTATTTATGTTGAAATTTTTTTAACTATAACGATTAGTATAAACCTATAACTACTTTACTTTTCTATGGTTTCATGGCATTGTATAGTTTCTTGGACTTATTTCTATGATTAAAACTTATATATAACAAATGAGATTATATGTGTGTGTGATTGATATATGAGATGTTTCTTCCTTTCTTACTTCTAATGGGTAGGTTCTTGTAGCCAAATATTGTGAGCAAGGATTGGTATATGTACATTAAATTCTTATCATGAATTAATAGAATAAATATGTGTTATAAAATATTTCATGTGTACCAATTTGTTGTAGGAATAAGTCAAAGGAAGGAGTGTGTGCAAAGGAATTAATAACAGGGTTGTGCAACCAACTTATATTTATGATCTGTTGAAGATCGAGTCAGCCTAACTACCAATTATTATGTAGATTCAAAAATCATTATGTATTATATTTTCTAGAAGACTTATTCAATCAAGATGTTTATCATGATGGTATAATTTATTGTATTTCTAAGTCCTTGTTATTGAGGAAAGATCTTAGGTAGTTAGTTTTTATAGTTGCATTAAATAAAGTTGTTGAATCAAACCTTGAATAGTTCAGTGAAGTTTGTAATTGCAAAAAATATTTTCATATAATAAATTATTATTTATCTAAGATTATTTTATTTATAATTTGATATTGATATTTTTTTTTACTGTTGTGTTCTAGTATTTGAGTTTACATTTGTAGTTGTTCACTCATTCAAGAGGGCCCACTTGGTGAGTGAACTTAATTTGTAGAATTAATTTTTATTGTTTAAGATTTAGTTAAGGCTTTATTTCTCCTATAGCTACTAGTAACAAGACCATTAGCTATTCCTATAATAAAGGTAAATAGTGTAGAATCCTATTTGTGTTTTGATTCCTATATCTTAGAATAAATTGTCTTACAACTACAAATAGATTCAGCATTTCCATTCTTTTCTTCAAAGGATTAGAAATGGCCATTAATAAGGTTTAAAAAAAAAAATTTGTAGACATCATTTCAAGTTTATGTCCCTAATCAATTAAACAAATGGGTCTATAGAAAAGATTGGTTTCCATATTGATGTCTAATCCATGAGTATAATACCTAGGTTTCTAGAACCATAATTTGGTTAAGAAAATTGCATAACACCTAGGTATACAAATGTACCCTTGACCAAACATACAATATTATGATTTAAAAACATTTATGTACAACCCATTAACTCATCCTAATATAGAGCTATAACCTTCTTATATTACAACACCCTTATGATATTAATGCACAATAATTCACTTTTAATATCTAAAATTAAATAATCCCAATAGACTCCTCGGTGTAATGTTGATTTTATGCTTGAGTTTCTATCAATTACTGCAAGGTAAATATCAAATAATATTACCACAACTATCATCATTTTAATATGCATGTGTTATAATGACTTAGAATAACTAGGTGGTTGAATCAATTATCTATTGCTAAATAGATTTGTTCTTTCAGATCATTACTCTTTAATGCCCAATTCAGAACAACATCTGATCACAAATAGTTTGAAAGCTCCTTATGGATGTTTTAGCTTTCCTCTAAATTGGTAGGTACAGCTCCCTAAAATAGATTTTCAATGAATTCTATTTTTCTTCCTAAACTACTTCGGGGTATGTTCTTAACCCAAGAACAGTAGAGGGATAACTAAGCTAGACCTAAATAAAATCCAACTTAGGTAGATAGAAGTTTCTTGACACTGAAATAGATTTATGCATCCACACATCTTATGAATCCATAAATTTCATCCACATAATTAACTAATGCAAAACTAAGCTAATTTATATCTGAACAATGACTAATAAGCTAATTCCACTCTAATGAGATCCTTTCCTTGACCATTGGTTCGAGAATCAGTGTGTAGCCCTGTCATAAGCTCAAATAACCTATCTTAAGTCTTCATTACTTTACTCTTTATTTCTTTGAGTCCCTTCTCAACCACTTGGATCTTGAATTTCATAATTTGAAGCCATTCAAACAAAGGTTCATTCCCTTTATTCATAATCTTTTCTTCAACTAATTCCTTTGCTTTTATTTGGATGATCATCTTTAAAAGGGAAATGTAGTCATCACATCTAACACTTTCTCTAGCTAGAGTATTAATATTGGACAATATATTATCCTTTTCTATCTTCAATCTAAGGATAACATTTCTAGCTTGGTCTATAAGTGAAGATCCTTCTGATTTAAGTTTCTCAATCCATTCTCTTCCAATTTGTCCATAATGCCTATCTTCTTGGATTTGGGAAATGAGAGCTTGCACTTCAGCGACACTAGGAGTTTGAGTCATAGACAAACTAAAAATAGTTGCTAGTGGAGTGACTAGTTGCCTAATAATTTTGTTCAATTCTTCTATCTCTACTTTCATCTTGATCTTTGACAATTTGAGATCTCCAATTGTCCTTATATCACTTCATTACTTGATCTCCATAGGCCAACCTTTATATCATGCAAGGATTCTCGAAGATCAATCAAATGTAGAGTAAAATCATTAGACAGCATATCCTCAATTCACCCTCCTTTGTTTGGCTTAGCTATTTCCATGATCAAGTGCCTTGTTTTCAGATTTTGCCCAATTATTGACAAAGTCTTTTGCTTCTTGAATTTTAGCAATGCAAAACTAGAACAAACTACAAGGGATACAATATATTTTATAGAAACGCTTTCATCCTTTCTCTTTCTTCTCCTTTCCAAAGTATCTTCTAACCAAGAATCAATTCCTATCACTTTAGAAGTTTTTTTGAGTGATTCAATGCTAAACATTTTCTTCTTCACTGGAGTCATGGTTACAATAGTTGAAGAGAAAGGATTCTTTGAGTCCTTAGAGATGAGTTTGGAAGAAGCCTATCCCTTCTCCATCTTTGAAGTCTTCCTCATCTCTTCATCTAACTCAGTAGACTTACTATTGCTACTTTTTCTAGCCCCTAGGTCTACTATCTGTGTAGGGGAACTACCTGGCTTCAAAATTGAAACACTTGTTGATGGCATGGGGCTATGATGAGGAGATGGATTGGAGTGGTATGTGGAGAAGGAATAGGTGTAGTGTGAGGAGATGGAATGGGAGTAGTATGTGGGGAAGGTACTAGAGTATGGACATTATCCTTTGGTTCTTCTGCTTTCTTCTCTTCAGTACTAGTTTGGGTTCCTATAAATGGAAAGGAACCATCATGACATGTTTGGGCTATAGAAACATTTTTGTCTAGGGATTGATCACCTCTACTTTCTGGTTGAGCTAGTCCTTGGGTGCAAGCTATGGTTATTCCCACTATAGCACTCTGAGATGAAGTAGGCATTGCAACTACTTGAGAAGCTTGAGTTGTTGCACCCTTATTTCAGCTCTTTTTGGTTGCCCACTTGACCCATTTCCTAGTTCTCTTAATTATCCTAGCCATCATGATATCAAGATTCTCTTCTACATCCACATATGGCTTAGAATTGATAGGGATTCCCCTCAATTTAGTTAAATATGTATTGCTATACATATTTTTACCATCATCCTCCAATCCTTCTACATTGAGATCAATGCCATATATCTTTATTTGTTCCACTATGAGTTTAGCAAAAGCACAATCTCAACTTTCTAACTCATTCTTGCAATCTGCCCAATAATCCTCTAGAGCGATGACATGCTTGATCACACTCCTGATTTGAAGCACCTCTCTTGCATATCCATTTGGGTTGAACATGGGCCTCACAACCTCATATTCCTCCAATTTGTTCTTATTCTTGAATGTCTTGAGCATGTTTTTGGCATCAGATTAAGAATCACAATTGTAAGCCCCAACCTTCATGGGGAACTCATACCCCTTCTTCCTTAAACTAGCACTCAACACATTCACTTAGATAGCTTGTCTCATGATCTCTATGAGCACAATCATGTTGCTTGGGTATTTGAGCAACTTCAAAGGAAATCTATCAAAAGCTACAAGATGCAAATATGAGAAGGATGAGAATTGAACAAAGTAGCTACCAAATTGACTAATGTCCACCATCACTTCTGGGCTAAACCTCCTCTCCAGGCATCCTTGTAGTTCCCTACAAATGCTCATTGTAAAAGAGTCATTAACTCTGACATACTTTGCATAACTATTCTATAACTACAAGCATGGATAAAATTGATAACTTTTTACATCATTAGGAAAATCCTCTATTTTGGGAATGCTTGGCCACAATTGTAGAGAAGCCAACATATAAATTAGGAAAGAAAACATTTAGAAGGTATTGTAGAACTTTGCGACAATGAGAACTTTGGACAGATGTTCACTTACCTCATAAACTCAATGAACATAATGTGTGTCTAAATAGATGATTTGCACTAAAAAGAAATATTTCTCTATGAAATTAAGTGCTTCTACCTCACCTTTAAACTAATGCAAAAGAACTAGAATGTCCACAATTTTAGGCTTGAGATTGGTGCCAAAAAGGGTCTTAGGAACCTTACTCTTAGCTTCCCATGGCTTTTGGAACTAGGACCTCATAATTTCCTTCTGCCACAGAATCTTCTTCAAGGAGAACTTGGACATGGCTCCTCCTATGGTCAATTTGGAAAATTCTTCCCGGTCTAGAATTTGAAGGTAATTGACTATACTTTTCTAGTCAATTGAGATCAAAACTATATGATCCAAAAACAAAATTTGTTTAGTGTCCAAATTTTAATGGTTATTACATTCAACGATCAGCTCTAGGGCCTAAATTAACACTAGAAACCTAGGTGATTCCATTAGCCTACTTCCTTAGACTTTCTCTGTTATTGGGTGGATTGGCTCCATTCTCAACCTTCTTTGGAAATCTTGCATGTCCAAGAAACAAAGTGAGGTATCTGTAACATTCTGCAATGTTAACTTAATCCCATTCAGTCCATCAAATCCAGGGAATCTTATTGCCATCTTATCTAAGATAGAGATTAATTGAAAATATTTGAACTAAAAATAGCACAAAGAGTGGAGCTTTGCAACTGTGAAAATTTAGAAAGCACTATTCAATTCAACAACATAATAGTTCAAATAAGAAAGCAGTAGTTTGAAAATTCATTATGTTCATCTCTATATAGAAATCCCAATCTACCAGTCATCAAGATCGGCACCACATGAGTGAATTAAAGGATAAACCCATTAGATTAGTAAATGTGGGGGTTTTTAATATATTTTTCCATGTCTTTTCACTATTCTTGTTAGACCAACAGTAAATTTCCTTTATTATAGACTTACTTTCCCATTTTTCACCAAGTTGCAAAAAATTAAGAACAAAGTACTCCATGGGGAAAAATCTACTCAGCTAGATTTTTCTCAAGATACCTTCCCAAATGCAATTAAATAGCTTCCATTATCCTTTTTAAGCATTATGTGATTGATCTATGAGCCCAACATGCTTGTAGAAGTGATTGTCAATAGATGCAAAAAATTGCTTCCCACGGTTGAAAACTAGCTGAGTAGAAGGAAATTTCTATTTTTCCACCCTTGTCTTTATTTTCACTTAACTCTTTAAGTCAATGTTTCTCCAAGCTTCAAAAAATATAAAAAGGTCTATGGAAGTGAAAAAGAAACCTAGTTACCTTCTTTTCTCCCTTACAAATGCCTTTATCAGAAAACTAACTTCCTAGGTCGAAAACCTACCATGGAGAATCTACTTCAGAGTTTTCTGTCATATGCTATTCTAATCATTATGATGAATTATGAGTGAATCCCAAGGTAGAATATTGTAATTTAGGAACAATATATCCATAAAACAACTCATTTCTTCCTTGCTTTAGCTTGTATACCTCATTTTTTGACCTCTATGGAAAATCACCTTCACAGTTTGAAACTCCACCATGGAGAAGCCAATGCTAGGTTTTTCACAGACTTCATTTTCTTTATGTGTAAACTATAATGAGTCATGAGAAAATTCATTTTTGGAAATGATTTTGTGATAATCATGATATGACCCAAGGATCTCCATTGAAAAGGATCCTAGACTACCCACAAAACTCATGACAATAAGGAAAAACTCACCTAGCTATGTAATGCAAGAGAAGAAGTAAATGAAAACTCGATGGGGAGACTTTTCACTTGGGGGGAAAAGAAATAGACTCAGACATGCCTAAAACTAATTGAGACTAAGATAATTTTCCACTTTGTATAATGGGTATAGGGTTAAAAGTGTGTCAACAACTAGCTCTGACTGGGGCCTTGGGTTGAGTATACCCAAGCAAGGAACTCAAAATCTCTAGTTTTGCAAAATAAGTTAAAAGGAAGCAACACAACAAAACACAACGAGACAAAGAACAAGAAAAAAAAAAAGCAAAGGAAGAAGACAAACTAGGAAACAAAAAAGTACACTAAAGATAACTATAATACAATATAGGGGTTACCTATTTTTAGTTAGCAATTTGATAAAGCTTCAGATCCTAGCCATTATAGGTCAAGAGTAGTATCTTACCATCTTCGTATGCCAACTTGAAAGAATTGTTTTCAAATGCTTGATGAATTTTGAATGGGCCTTTCCATAATGTATCAAACTTCTTATGCATTCCTTTCGAAGTGCTTTTCTTAACCTAGAGTAGCACATTATTTCCCACCATGAATTTATGTGGTCTCATTCTCTTACCAAATAGATCCTTCACTTGCATCTGGTGTTGTGTGATGTGATTTACGATTTCCTCCCTTTCTTCTTCAAGTTTTCTCAAGCACAAGATCCTCTTTTCTAAACCATTTTTTAAAAACTCATCTTTGATCACTATTCTTAGTTTATTTGTGTCTAATTCTAGAGGTAAGGTGATGTTAGCTTCAGTTTCATAAACCAATTCAAAAGGAGATATGCCGATTGCCCTTTTAGGTGTTACTTTATCTACCCAAAACACCTGATGAATCCTTTTGTTCCAAGTCTTTTGATTATCTGAAACTAATTTCTTAACAATATTCATCAAATTATTATTATAACTTGACTTAGATTGACCATTTCCTTGAGAGAAATAATCAGATGAATGACCCATGGTGATCCCATACTCAAAGAAAAAATTGGTAATTTCAATTGAATAAAAATAAGATGCATTATCCATCACTAGTTTAATAGGGACACCAAACCTAACCAATATGTTCTCCTTTATGAATTCACACACCACTTTGGAAGTAGTTTTCTTAGTAGCTTTAGCCTCTATCCACTTGGTGAAGTAGTTAGTCATAGTTATCACATATTGGTGACCAACACTAGATGCAGGACTAATCAGACCAATGAAGTCAAGACCCCATTGTTGAAAAGGTCCTTTGATGATAATAGGTCTCAATGGTAGAGCAACTAGCTGAGGGCATCGAGAGAACATCTTACACTTCTCATATTTTTCTACCTAGGCATATGCATCTTTAAACATCCTAGGCTAGTAATAACATTGCCTTAGTATTCTAAAAGTTGTGATTGAAGATGAGAAATGTCCTTTGCAAGCTTCATCATGAAATGTTCTCAACAGTTTTTCCTACTGTTGTTTGTCTATTCACCTAAGGAAAGTGCCATCAATGGCTTTTTTGAATAGCTTACCATCCTAAATCACATACATAGCTATTTTCAATTTGAGATCTCTTCTTTTTCTTGCATTTAGTCCCTTTAGATATTCACCATATGTCAACAGATAAGAAATATTTTCAAACCATGAATCATAGTGGCCTATAGCTAACACCAATTGCTTCTCTCCCAATTCTTATGATCTTTTAGTTATCTTATTTTTTGCAATTGCCTTGCACAAAGCATTTCCCCTTACTAGCTTTGTAGGTTTCATTTCTATATCATACTTATGAATTTTTTCCACCCATGCTCCTCTAACATTGTAGCCCACATCCTATTGTGTCAATACACTCTTTATTGCCACATCAGGGACAAAGACTATAGAATGTGAATGCAAGATATAAAATCAAAAAAAATTCAAGGCTTTAACCACCACAAAAGTGTTCTTTTCAATCTATGAATATTTTAGTTCATGATTCTTCAAATGTATGCTCATGAAAGATATTGGGGCTTGTACCCCTTTATCATTTTCTTGCATAAGTATCACCAAAAGAGTATGTCTAGAAGCATAACAATAAATAATGAAATCTCATTTATAATTTGCATGACATAAAACTAGGGCATTAGCAATAGCAGTCTTTATATCTTGAAAGGCTTTCTTTGCTACCTCATTCCATTTGAAATTTGAATTTCCTTTCATCATATCCACTATATGCTTAGTTGTTTCTACGAAATTAGGCACAAATCTTCTAAGAAAATTCACTTGCCCAAAGAAAGTTTTAACTCCTATTTTATTTGAAGGAAAGCTTAATCTTTGAATGGCTTGTATCCATTCAGTGTCAATTCTAATGCCTTCTTGGGACACTATATGACCTAGGAGTTTCCCTTATGTTACACAAAAAAAATGACTTGTTGGGATTAAGAGAGATCCCATGCTCTCAACATCTCTATAAAACCTTTCTCAAATATTCCATATGATCTTTTTTCTTTCTTGAGAATACAGTAAGGTCATCCAAGTATATGACTATTATTTGATCCTTCAGATGAAAAAATGTCTTACTCATACATCTTTGGAATGTAGCACCAGCATTGATAAGTCCAAAGGGCATTATATGATACACAAATGTACCCCAAGGAGTAGTGAATGTTGTCTTATGTTGATTTTTCTCCTCTACTTTGACTTGATTATAACCTGAGAAACCATCAAGCATAGATGTCATTTCAGATCTTGCCACTATTTGCAATAGATAATCCATGTTAGGAAGAAAAAAGCCATCTTTTAGAGATGCTTGGTTCAGGTTGCAAAAATTGACACAAATACTTATTTCTTTGCTCTTCTTTCTGATAGGTACTATATTAGCTATCTCTGTGGAATGATGAATGGGATAAACAATTCTCACTTTTAACATCTTATCTACCTCATAGAAGATGGCATCTATGAATTTAAGATTGTAGTTCCTCTATTTTTTCTAGAAAGGGACTACATTAGGCTTTAGTGGAATTTGGTGTTTTACCTTCTCATATCTTTAACTTTTCAAGTCTTCATAACTCTAGGTGAAAACATCTCTATATTCCACGAATAGATTTCTTGAGACTTCTTTTTCTTCAAGTGAACAACACTTCCCAACATTAATCATTCTAGGGTTATGGATATCTCCAATGCTTATTCCCTCATATTCACCTATAGTAGGTCCTTTTTCTACTCTCCTTTGCTTTATGTAAGCATCATGTCTATTAAATAGGTTTTCTAAAGCCACAAAATATGGAGGAATAATCTTACCTTTCAGTTGAACTTCTCCATTTTGATTTTGTTTCTCATTTGCACCAAAGCTTTCATGATTACTTCCACTAGATTCATGCTCAAAACTAGACTTCTCATTTTCAAGGAACATCTGCAAACTCTTATCATCATTGAAGACTTGCCATGATTCTATGTTATCTAGAACAACAAATCGATATACAATTTCAATTTGATACTTTTGGTCTTTGAAATCTGGATGAGGAAGTAATAGGGAAGTAGAGACTACAAGGGAATCAGCCTTGGTATTCATCTCCCTCGAAACTGCTTCAAGAGAGAAGGCATCCAGACCTTCTATTTCATCCCAAAGTCTATTTCTATAATTCTTCAGCTTGTGATTTTTAATAGAATATTGTCCTTTTATTTGTTTCACAGTAAGGTCTACATCACCTTAATCTTTTCAAATCTTTATCCCTCTTTCTATTTTTTCAATTATCCCCAATAGTAAAGCCTCATATTCCGTAGTGTTATTCATATTCCCAAATTCCAATTTGAAATCCACAGGTTCAGTTCTCCTTCTAGGGATATCAATACTACACCTACTGTAGATCTTGAAGAAGCACAACTTCCATCAAATTCAAGTATCCATATGCCTAATTCATCTTTTTTTTCATTAGAAAATTTCTTGCTTTGATTCTCATCTATTTGTTCATCCAAGCTTTCTTTAGTAAACAACATATAGTTGCTGAATTCCATCTCTTGATATAAAATCTGAGCTTTAGGATCATCTAACTTCAAGACTATGAACTTTTCCTTTTCTTTAGGTTCTAATTTGACTTTCTTATTCCCAATAGGTATCACTACTTGCGATTAATCTAGCTTTATTTCTCCTTCTAATTCTTGACAAAAACTTCTACTTAAAAGAAGTCCATAGCTCACTAGAATGTTAGCCACCAAAATAGTTAATAGGAGCTTCTTTTCTAGATGTGAAGCTAAGGCTACTTGAGATCCTTTAATCTTCCCAAGTAATGGAACTTTTTTAGCATCCATTGAGTAGCACCTTCGATGCACTTTAGTGAGATTGAGGCCCAAGGCTTTGGCTATGAAATAAGGCATAACGTTATCCGATGCATCCAAATCTATTATGCAATTATAGAGTTTACATACATTAATATAAAATGAAATTTAAAAAGGCTCAAGTTTTTTCCTTGGGGATGTTGCTAAGACTATAGAATCTTCTTGGTTAAACAAGCTAGAAATCAAGGTTTCATCATCTTTCTCAACCATTTCATTAAAATTTGCATTTGATGTGTTCTCTTTACATTGGTCTACCAGTCTTTCTAACTCAGAAAGATGTGACTTTAAATAATCAATAGTGGAAATTTAAATTTTTAATTCTTCACAAAATTGAATGAAATCAAAGGATGTGTTGTCCTTACCCATTTTTGAAGTAGATGCTCCTTGATTAGTATGTACATTACTCATTGAATGACTGGAGTCATTTCTATGAGTGTGACTAGAGGATTGATTCTTCAAATTTTGGCCTTAGGTAAGTACTGTGTATGGCATTCCATCAATGGTTGCATAACATTCACCTTTTGATTCAAAATTTGACTCATTTTCTAAAAATAAATTTCCATAGTCATCATTTGAATAGGAATTGGGCTTCAAACAAGGAGTTGTAGTGTTCAATTCATTAGTAGATAACAACTGCATCATGTGGGCTATCTCTAAACAACTCTCACTATCATGATTTGTGGTCAAATGAAAGATGCACATATTTCTTTTTTTTGGTGCCACCTTAATTTGTAACTTGTGTTGTGATCCTGTAAGCTACAGAAATCTACTTTCATTGTTTCTTCCCAGTGAATTTTGATAATTCCATTGATAGGGACCATTGAATCCAGGTAGCTACTTCTTCATTTCTACTAGATCATTTGAAAATTTCCAAATCATCTCCTCAAATAATGTGGTATTACTAGAACTTCCTTTAGTTTGAAGTTCTCATTTCCATTTTCTTGCAAAAATTAAATCATCCTCACATTCAATCACCTTCTTTTGTGTATCAACCAGATCTATGGGATGTACTCTCCTTAAATCATAATTGGAATCTAGAGGCATTGCACTAATAAAGAAGGTTTTCAAATTACCAGGTGTGGGTCTATCAACAACTAGAATTCTGCCGATAATCTTATTGAACTTGGTAATTAAATACCTCATGCTCACAGTGGGTTGCTTCTTAATTGAAGTCAACTATGTTAGCAGGGCATATTTGTCTTTTGCACTTTTGAAGCTTGTCTCAAAGGCCATTCTTAATGTATCCCAATCAGTTATTGAACCATCAACTAGATGATAAAACTAGTCTACTGCATTATCTGTGAGGGTCTCTATGAACAACGTTACAAAAACATCTTCATGTCCCACCCCTAAGATATGAGTGGCTGCAAAGTAAGATTTAATTTAATTTTTTGTAGTGACTTTCCTATTGCCTGAGAATTTAGGGAAATTCTTCCTTGAACCAGCCAAGAGTGGATGATAAGTTTTTAATGCTAATGGTCCTATTGCCACAGCGCATGGGGTAGCCATGATTTTCCTAGCAGTATATGGTGGGAAATTAACAATTGGAGTAGCAATAATTTTATGGAGTGCTAACACTTGACAAGTGGAATGTGAAGTGCTAGTGTCCTAATTTCTAATAGGGGAAGGATGCCTACTCTGGCTTTTATTTTCACTTTTTTGCTTTGGAATGTCTAAGATAGGAAAACCAAGCTCTATAAGCTTATCAAAGATAGGGTTTTGCCCATCTTGTTCCTTGGTACTTTTGAGGAACCTAAATTATTCTAGGATGTTGGGTTTAGTTTATCTCTAAGCTTCTTGTATCAATTCTCTTTCTACTCTTTGGATATCTCTCCTTTGAATAGCTCTCTCCAAGGTTTCAACATTTCTTTCTTCTTCTTCTAACACTTGGCTAGCACTTCTATAATGTTCACTGTTCCTTCTATGTCTCCAAACAAATGTGTTAAGGGATGAAATTATGTCTTCTTGATTATCTTGGAAACCAATATTAGGTTGGAGCATTGGAATAATATTTTCATGAGGTAGTACCATATTCCCTCATTACATAGGCTTTTAGTCAAATGACTATTTTTCTCCCAAATAGAGTTGCCAAAAATCTATTGGTAAACAGATTTATTATTTCAAATGATTACTCTTTAATGCCTAATTTAGAACAACATCTGATCACAAATAGTTGGAAAGATCCTTCTGGATGTTTCAGCTTCCTCTAAATTGGTAAGTACAACTCCCCAAAATAGATTTGCAATGAATTCTATTTTTCTTCCTAAACTACTTTGGTGTATGTTCTTAACTCAAGAATAGTAGAGGGATAACCAAGCTAGACCTAAATAAAATCCAATTCAAACAGATAGAAATTTCTCAACATTGAAATAGATTTATGCATCCACACATCTTATGAATCCATAAATTTCATCACATAATTAACTAATGCCAAACTAAGCTAATTCAAATTTTAACTATGACTAATAAACTGGAAATGCTAGAAATATTTTCTCTTCTAATGAACTATAACAATACTTATCACATTCATCTGTTGCATCAAAATAGGGGATGTAGAACTCTATTCTTCCCTTGTTCCAATTCAAACAAAAGAAAAAATGTAAACTAAATACAATACTAACTGGAATAAAAAATGTTTGATATAAAATACCATTCAATTGTCTCGACAACAAAAAGTACTTCACACCAAAAATTTGTTGACCTTTCATTAATCTTTTCAATTCATACCTATAGGGCTTTTGAAATGACCATTACAATGGAAGTTTAATCAATTCATCTTTTGAGGATGAAAAATGGAAAGGTACCAGTTTGTTGTATTACAAAATTAGAAAAAAAATAAAAAGGAGGCAAAATATGAATCACTTAGACTTCTTCCCCTTTTCAATTTTTGTCCTATATGCCTTAGCAATGACCATTATTGGGATTAGCTCTTCATGGTTGAAAATGTGTATATTAGTGAATCTCAAAAGCCATTTTGCATGTTCCCTTCCCAACTATTTTATAGCATTCAACTGATTTGGAAACTCTTCTATGGCCACATGTATCCATCAACTAAGTGTTTGGAATTTTGCAATTCTGTTTTGGCTACTGGAAGCCACTGTGGACAGATTATCCAAAAAAGTAGAGAAATTACTTTTCATCACTTCCACTCTAATGAGATCATTTCCTTGACCACTGGTTTGAGAATCAGTATGTAGCCCTCTCATAAGCTCAAATCCCCTATCTTTAGTCTTCTTTACTTTACTCTTTGTTTCTTTGAGTCCCTTCTCAAACACCTCGATCATTTCTAGCTTAAATTGCATACTTTGAAGCCATTCAAAGAAAGGTTCATTCCCTTTCTTTAGAATCTTTGCTTCAACTGCTTCTTTTGCTTTCATTTGGATGATCATCTTTAAAAGGGAAATGCAGTCATCACATCTGACCCTTTCTTTGGCCAGAGTATTACTATTGGACAATATATTATCCTTTTCTATCTCCAATGTAAGGATAACATTTCCAACTTGGTATATGAGTGAAACTCCTTTTGATTTAAGTTTCTAAATCCATTATCTACCAATTTGGCCATAATTCCTATCTTCCTAGAGCTGGGAAATGAGAGCTTGCAATTCAATTGCACTAGGAGTCTAAGTTACAAACATACCAGAAATAGTTGCTAGTAGAGTGACTAGCTACCTAATAATTTTTTTCAATTCTTCTATCTCTGCTTTCATCTTGATCTTTGACAATTTGTGACTCTCCAATTGTCCTTCAATCACTTCATTGCTTGATCTCCATAGGCCAACCTTTGTATCATGCCTAGAGTCTCAAGGATTGATTGAATGCAGAGTAAAATCATCAGGCGTCATATCCTCAATTCTCCCTCCCTTTTTTGGCTTAGCTATTTCCATTGTCAAGTGCCCTATTTTTGGATCTTGCCCAGTATTGACAAATTCTTTTGCTTCTTGACCTTTACCAATGCAATCATAGAATGAACCATGAAGGATATAATGTCTTTCATAGAAACACTTTCATCCTTTCTCTTTCTTTTCCTTTCCAAAGTATCTTCTAACTAAGAATCAATTCCTATCACTTTGGAAGCTATTCTGAGTGATTCGATGCTGAACATTTTCTTCTTCACTAGAGTCATGGTTATAGCTATTGAAGATAAAGGATTCTTTGAGTCTTTAGAGATTAGTCTAGAAGAAGACTAGCCCTTCTCCATCTCCAAAGTCTTCCTCATATCTTCATCTAATTCAATAGACTCACTACTGCTACTTTTTCCATCCCCTAGGTCTACTATCTATATAGGGGAACCACTTGGCTTCAAAAGTGAAGCACTTGCTAATGGCATGGGTCTATGATGAGGATATGGGATTGGAGTGGTGTGTGAATAAGGAACTAGTGTAGTGTGAGGAGATGGAATGGGAGTAGTATGTCGAGAAGGTATTGGAGTAGGGACATTATCCTTTGGTTCTTCTACTTTCTTCTCTTTAGTACAAGTTTGGGTTCCTATAATTGGTAAGGAACCATTATGACATGTTTGGGCTATAGGAACATTCTTGTTTGGGGATTGATCACCTCCTCCTAGAGCTTGAGCTGGTCCTTAGGTGAAAGCTATGGTCACTCCCATTGTAGCACTTTTAGATGAAGTAGGTGTTGCAGCTACAAGAGAAGCTTGAGTGGCTACACCCTTACTTTGGCTCTTTCTTTTTGTCTACTCAACCCATTTCCTACTCCTTTTGATTATCCTAGCCATCATGATATTGAGATTCTCTTCCACATCCAAATATGGCTCGAAACTGATAGGGATTCCCCTTAATTTAGTCAAATATGTATTGCTATACATATTTTGACCATCATCCTCCAATCCTTCTACATTAAGATCAATGCCATATGTCTTTAATTTTTCCACCATGAGTCTGGCAAAAGCATGATCTTGGCTTCCTAACTCATCCTTGCAATTTTCCCAATAATCTTCTAGAGTAGTGACATGATTGATCACACTCTTGATTTCAAGCACCTCTCTTGCATATCCATTTGGGTCAAACATGGGCCTCACAACCTCATATTCCTCCAATTTGTACTTATTCTTGAATGCCTTGAGCATGCTATTGGCATCAAATTGAGAATCAAAACTATAAGCCCAGACCTTCATGGGGAACTCATACCCCTTCTTCCTTAAACTAGCACTCAACACATTCACTTGGATAGCTTGTCTCATGATCTCTATGAGCATGATCATGTCACTTGGGTATCTAGGCAGCTTTAGAGGAAATTTTTCAAAAGCTACAAGATGTAAATATGAGAAGGATGAGAATTGAATAAAGTAGCTACAAAACTAATTAGTGGTAGCCATCACTTCTGGGCTAAACCTCCTCTTCAGGAATCTTTGTAGTTCCCTACAAATCCTCATTGTAAAAGATTCATTAACTTTGACATACTTTGCATAGCTATTCTATAACTATAAGCATGGATAAAATTCATAACTTTTTACATCATCAGGAAAATCCTCTATTCTTGGAAGGGTTAGCAACAATTGTAGAGAAGCTAACATATAAAGGAAAGAAGACATGTAGAAGGTATTGTACAACTTTGCGAAACTGGGAGCTTTGGATATATGTTCACTTACCTCATATGCCCAATTAGCATAATGTGTGTTTGAACAAATGATTTTCACTAAAAAGAAATATTGTTCTATGAAATTGAGTACTTCTACCTCACCTTTCAACTAATGCAAAAGAACCAAAATGTTCCCAATTTTGGGCTTGAGATCGATGCCAAAAAAGGTCTTAGGAACCTTACTCTTAGTTCCTTGTGGCTTTTGGAACTAGGACCTCATAATTTCCTTTTGCCACACCATCTTCTTCAAGGAGAACTCGAAAAAAGATCCTCCTATGGTCAATTTAGAAAATTCTTCCCACTATGGAATCTGGAGGTAGTTGACTAGATTTTTTGGTCAATTGAGATCAAAACTATATGATGTGACAAAAAAATTTGTTTAGTGTCTAGATTTTAATGGTTAATACATTCAATGATCAGCTCAGAGGCTTGAATTGCCACTGGAAACCTGGCTACTTCCACTAGCCTACTTCCTTGAAGTTTCTTTGTTATTGGGCATATTAGCTCTATCCTCAACCTTCTTTGGAAATATTGCATGTCAAAGAAATAGAGTGAGGTATCTATAACATTTTGTAATATTGACATAATCCCATTCAGTAAATTGAATCCAACGAATCTTATTGTCGTCTTATCTAAGGTAGAGATAATTTGAAAATCTTAAAACTAAAAATAGTATAGAGAGTAGAGCTTTTCAACTATGAGAATTCTAAAATCACTATTCAATACAATAGCATAATAGTTCAAATAAGAAAGAAGTAGTTTGAAAATCTGTTATGTTCATCTCTATATAGAAATCCCAATCCACCCATTAATCTTCAAGATTTGCACCACACGAGTGAATCTAAGGATAAATCCATTACATTAGTAAATGCAAGGGTTTCTAACATATTTTTCCATTTCTTTTCACTATTTAAGTTGGCTCAATAGTAACTTTCCTTTATTATAGACTTACTTTCCCATTTTTCACCAAGTTGCAGAAAATTAAGAATGGAGTACTCCATGGGGAGAAATTCACTCAACCAGATTTTTCTCAAGATACCTTCCCAAATGTGTTTAACTAGCTTCCATTATTATTTTTAAGAATTTTTTGATTGATCTATGAGCCTGTCATGTCCCCTTTTCAAATAATTAAAAATAATAATCTTTTCTAAGGCAGGCAAACCCAAAAAGGTGAAGTTTCAGAAAAAGGGGATAATATTTGGAAGCTAATGGACTAATAAATGAAAATTATTATTAAAATATGTTTTAATTAACCCCTCTTGGACGTGAGTTAGGGTTATGCCCTCTTTTAAGGGGTTTGGAGGCATTTGGGTGGATTCCAGAACTTGATTTTTGCTAATTGCTTTGTTGTTCTTCAAAGGCTACCAAACCTATGGAGAAGGAGACCCAAGAATGGGAGTTTTTAGGTTTCTAGGAAGGCTAAAGATGGTATTTTGAAGCCATTTCATCTGCATGCTCATGCAGAGTTTGCCTTTGTGCTGAACAGTGAAGATTTGTGGGTTTTCGGGTGTGTTTTTTGTAAGAGTTTGGTGTTTTTGGTTGAGTATTTCATATCAGTTTGGGTTTCTGCTTTATTTTATACTTTTAGATGTTAAAATAGAGCTGAATATATGTATTTGGTCATGATTATACTTATGTGATAGATCATTAGTGTATTTGTGGTGTTTTTGGGCTATTATGTGTTGTTTTCAGGAACCCGAAGAGCATTGTTTTTATCCTCCATTTGGGAGCTATTGTGTAAATGTTATAAAGATCTAAAAATGTCATTTTGTAGGCTGTTATGCTGCTGAAATTTCTATAAAAATTTCCACTTTCAGATTTATTAATAATATGTGAAGCTGTGAAGTTTTGGCACTATTTCGAGCATACCTGATTTGGGGTTTATTGAAAAATTGGTGGATCTTTGAAATATTGGTTGTTTGATTTCAAAGATATGATTAGAGGCTTGAAATATCATATAAAATCAGAAAAGGGAAATTTTAGTGGTATCAAAGCTATGATCTTGCTAGCCTGAGGGTTTGTAGAAGTTTGGATGTAAGTTTTGACAACTACCCAAATCTTGCATGTCATAATTTATGGTTGCATGTTGCTTCTAATCAGCTGCATGTGAAAATTTATGGTTGCATGCTACTTCTAATCATTTTCATGTTAGTTCTTGGTGAATTTGGTGGTTTCATGTTGCTTCTAATAAGTTGCATGTCAAAATCTATGGTTGCATGCTACTTCTAATCATTTGCATGTTAGTTGGTGTTTGAAGAAGTTATAACATATTGGGGTTACACTCTACTTTATCTAGAATGGATAGGTATAGTAAAAAGTCTCAAAGGGCACGATCTTGGAAAATTGATATCCAAAGTCAGAACAATAGAAAGGATGGTTATTTAGACATTCAAGATAAACTTAAGAAAATAAGCCATGACATATCTGAACAGTTGGTTAAGCACCACTGTATGATGAATGACATGTTGGCCGACCAAGCTAAGGTGGATAAGTTGACTGGATTTCTATTTGGTAGATTTTCTCATAGGGTAGATGACACAATTACCAAGAACCTGCATGAGGAGTTTGAGAAACTAGCTTATAGCTAGGTAGAGGTCTTAGATTCTACTTTTCCACAGGAGGTAGTGGGTTTAGATGATGATTATGAGGATGTTGTTGTGCATGATGGTGATATACCTAGTAGATATGAGAAAACATTAAGCATTCATGACTTTGCTGAGAAAGAGTACCAGGCACATTTAGATGCTTTGCCACATGAGGTTGAGGTAGGTGGTACTTCACATGATTTGTCCAGCCAGTTGAAGGTGAACAAAGATAGTATTGTGACTTCATTATCTCATCATGATAGGTATGTGGAGTTAGTTGGTATTGGTCATATTACTTAGGTGAGGAGTTTTCTTGAGTTACCAGCTGATTCTAGTTTATGGATATGGAATTGAGATTTTTATATTGGCATTTGGGATTCAGTTGACTGGAGATCTTTAACACTTTTTGGTAGCAGTGTTTGTTTGGGTGCTATCATGGATTTGATTAGCAGATTGCACGGTGTTGTCTTTTCTTGTGCTTGCAGCTTATCTGATGTTGGTATTAGTTTCTATACATCGATGTTGGGCTTTGTTCATATATCTAGTCGACCATTTTTTCTAGAATGTGTTGATGATCTTTCATATTTGGCAATGTGTACAGATGAGTCTCAGGATTATATTGGCATTGATGACATCCAGGAGGATGCAGTGGGTAGTTTTGAAGACTTAGTTTCCTTGGTGATTTCTTTTGGTATAGAGGAGTTGGATAGCAATGCTATAGTTTTTGATACTTCGTATGTTGATATGAGTGTTGGAGTTGATTCACATGATATGGATGGTAATACTCTAGAGAAAAGTAACCTTGAGGATACTCCTTTAGATAGTGCATTAGAGGAGGTTTGTAGGATACAGTCTAGCCTGTGCCATCATGTGTCTAGTTAGTTAAGAGTTAGTCAACGAGACATTGGTATTGCTTGCCAACATTTTGATGTTGTTCATCAATTGTTAGTAGTTTATGGATTGGGTTCTCCCACTAGTGATGAGCAGGGAGGTAGTTATCTTTCCTTGACAGAGTTTCACTCTTTATGGGAGGCTTTTCGGATTCTGAGATAGGATTATATGCAGTTGGTAGCTGATAGAGATTATAATTTTAGCTTACTTAGTAGCTTGAGGTGACTTCTAAATTTTTTGAGAGTACATAGTTGGCTTTCAAGGAGTCACAATTTTATTTGGCTCAAGTGACCATGGAGTTAGAGCAACTACAATCTTTACCAGATTCTGTACAGTCACAAGCTGTGGTGTCTGATGATCTGAGGATGTCCATGGTCGAGATTTTAAAAGAAAATGGAGATGGGGATGCATCCATCCTTGATACTAACATTGGCATATCAGGTTCATCCCCACTAAAGTCAGGTTCAGTTGAGTTGGGTGCTGCAGTTGATTTTTGTGGTATGCCCGACATGGTGGTGACCTCTAGTACTAATGGCACAAAAATTAGAGATTTTGTATCAAAGACCATGTGTGATGTTGGTGAGCCGACAATTGGCATGATTCCTACTAGTAATACTACTCCCTTGGTGATGTCTTCAGAGGTAGTAGTCACTTACAACTTTGTTAGTGATCGATTGCAATTAGTTACATCTAGATTGCAGTCTAAGCCACTGACTGAGATTGGTGCATTCTATCAACATTACATTGTGAGGTATGCTCATCAATTCACCTTTGATGACCATGTTGATGAGATGATGATACAAAGATGTATTTTGGTTCCTAGTGCTTATCATTAGTTATGGGATAGTTTGACACCTTGGGATGAGAGTTGTGATGGGCACGACATGGTGATAGGTTGTGTAGTTGATAGCTTGATAATACATGACTTAGAGCAGGAGTTTTGGAGTGATGCTTTAGCGGGTGTTGTTATTGATTCTACTCCTTCGGCTATAACATCTCCTAACTTAGATGGTGATTAGTCACAGTGGGTTGTATCACTTGTTCACGGTGAGCTATTGACTGAGGTTGGGTTTTTTTATCAACATTACATTGCAGGGTATGTACATCACTTAGCATTTGATCCTTGTGTTGAGGAGTTGATGGCAGGCAAATTTGGTTTGGGTTCCATTTCTTGCTGGTTATCTTGTGTTGGCTTTTCACCATCAGGGGTGCATGGGAGTTATGGTTATGAGATAGTGGTCAATGATCTATAGAGTTGTGTTGACTACAGGAGTTGTATACTATGTGGATTCTCCATACTTGGTACAGTTTCATTCGGGAGCATTCACCATTGTTGCAGAGTTGGATTGTACATTCTGTATAGGCCAGTGGGATGCGTTGATGGTATTTACTATGTTGGCAATTTGATTTATCCACTTTACTTGGGTTTTGATGTTCTAAGAGTTTGTGTCTCATGGGTTTCTGATTGTGGAAGTTGTGATTTTGGATTTTGGTTGAGCAGTCATTGTCACTTTGATTATGGATTTCTCTTGGTTATATTGCAGAGGATATTGCAGGGGCCTGTGTTAATTGACAATAGTATAGTTCATGACTACATTTGGGATCCAAGTGGATTGATTGGTTTATTTTTCATCCATTTCTTGATGACAAGCAATATTTGGAATGGGAGTACTTGTCATGTCCCCTTTTCAAATAATTAAAAATAATAATCTTTTCTAAGGTAGGCAAGCCCAAAAAGGTGAAGTTTCAAAAAAAGGGGATAATCTTTGGAAGATAATGGACTAATAAATAAAAATTATTATTAAAATATGTTTTATTTAACCTCTCTTGGACGTGAGTTAGGGTTATGCCTTCTTTTAAGGGGTTTGGAGGCATTTTGGGTGGATTCCAAAACTTGATTTTCGCTTATTGCTTTGTTGTTCTTAAGAGGCTGCTAAACTTGTGGAGAAGGAGACCCAAGAATGGGAGTTTACAGGATTTTATGAAGGCTAAGGATGGGAGTTTGAAGCCATTCCATGTGCATGCTCATGTAGAGTTTTCCTTTGTGCTAAACAGTGAAGATTTGTGGGTTTTTGGGTGTATTTTTTGTAAGAGTTTGGTGTTTTCGATTAAGTATTTCATATCAGTTTGGGTTGCTGCTGTATTTAAGACTTTTAGATGTTAAAATAGAGCTGAATATATGTATTTGGTCATTATTATACTTCTGTGATAGATTATTAGTGTTTTTGTGGTGTTTTCGGGCTATTCTATGTTGTTTTCGGGAGCCCGAAGAGCATTGTTTTTATCTTCCATTTGGGAGCTATTGTGTAAATGTTATATAGATCTGAAATTTTAATTTTATAGGCTGTTATTCTGCTGAAATTTCTATAAAAATTTCCACTTTTAGATTTATTAATAATATGTGAAGCTGTGAAGTTTTTGGCACTATTTTGTGCATACCTGATTTGGGGTTTATTGAGAAATTGGTGGATCATTGAAATATTGATTGTTTGATTTTAAAGATCTGATTAGAGGCTTGAAATATCATATAAAATTGGAAAAGGGACATCTTAGAGCCCAATATGCATGTAGAAGTGATTTTTCAATAGATGCAAAAAATCGCTTCCCAGGGTTGAAAATTAGTTGAGGAGAAGGAAACTTCTATTTTTCCACCCTTGTCTTTATTTTCACTTAACTCTTTAAGCCAATGTGTCTCCAAGCTTCAAAAAATCTAAAAAGGGCTACAGAAGTGAAAAAGGAATCCACTTACATGCTTTTCTCCCTTACAAATGCCTTCGTCAAAAAACTAACTTCCTGGGTCAAAAACCCACTGTGGAAAAGCTACTTTAGAGTTTTTTGCTAGATGATATTTTGATCATTATTATGAATTTTGAGTGACTCCCAAGGTAGAATAATATAATGTAGGAATAATATATCCATAAAAAAACTCATTTCTTCCTTGCTTTAGCTTGTATAACTTGTTTGTTGACCTCTACAAGAAATCACTTTCACAATTCAAAACTTTTCCATGAAGAAACCTATGCTAGGTTTTCCACCCTTGTCTTTATTTTCACTTAACTCTTTAAGCCAATGTGTCTCCAAGCTTCAAAAAATCTAAAAAGGGCTGTAGAAGTGAAAAAGGAACCCACTTACATGCTTTTCTCCCTTACAAATTCCTTCGTCAGAAAACTAACTTCCTGGGTCAAAAACCCACTGTGGAAAAGCTACTTTAGAGTTTTTTGCTAGATGATATTTTGATCATTATTATGAAATTTGAGTGACTCCCAAGGTAGAATAATATAATGTAGGAATAATATATCCATAAAGAAACTCATTTCTTCCTTGCTTTAGCTTGTATAACTTGTTTGTTGACCTCTACAAGAAATCACTTTCACAATTCAAAACTTTTCCATGAAGAAACCTATGCTAGGTTTTCCATAGACTTCATTTTCTTTATGTGTAAACTATAATGAGTCATGGACAAGTTCATTTTTGGAAATTATTTTTTGAAAATCATGATATGACTCAAGAATCTCCATAGAAAAGGATCCTAGACTACCCACAAAACTCACGACAACAAGGAAAAACTCACTTGGCTATATAATGCGAGAGAAGAAGGAAGATGAAAACCTGATGGAGAGACTTTTCACTTGGGGTGAAAAGAAATAGACTTAGACATGCCTAAACCTAATTGAGACACAAGATCATTTTCCACTTTGCATAATGGGTATAGGGTGAAAAGTGGGGCCACATTATCCAAGGACTTAATATACCAATTAAAAATTTAATGACTTCATCTAATCCAAATCTAAGCATCCAAAAACTCAATCTCTATAGTAAATAATTAGTTACATAAACTTATAATCCACTATCCTAATATTAATCAAACTTGCAAAATGTAAAAATTAATAATAAACATCTCAAATGATATCCACACAATTTGACACTAGGATTTATTGTGGAAACCTAATTTGGAAAAAAAAAACCACCAGTAACATCTCACCAATATTTCACTCTTCTAAAATGAGCTTTTTTAGGAGAAAATCTTGTTAAAGGTCAAAAAATACATTTTTAAATATGACCTTATTAAAAGATTCAATCACCATGTTAGAAGTGGCTTTATTAGAGAATGTAAGAGAATTTCATTGGAATTACAACTTGATTAAAGGATTTATATATGAATATTAGGTTAACCTTGATTAAAGGATTTCAGTACTAATACAATGGTTAAAAGAAACAACATGTTTTGATCTAAAAAGTACAACTATACTAGTCAATATTAATACCCAATCAATATTGATGCTCAGTCGACACTATATTTTCTTGGATTATACTAGGACTGGATCGACACTGGAATCACTCAATACAAAATTTAGGTTTCATAATCTTCAACTGTTTTGGTTGGTCAAGCCTATTTATTTGGTCAATCTTTGATCACTTCTTCTAGGCTTTAGTACAACTATATTCTTTACTTGTAGAATGATTTGATAATTACTTTATCTTGTTAAAGTCCAACTAATCAAGTACCCATTATAATTCCTCTCATAACTCAACCTTTCCTCTAGGTTATTTTGTTATGTTCATCTTCTCAAATTCTCTTCACCAATCATATTGATATGGAACCAAAACAAGATAGAAAACTATCTTATCAATTAGGTTTGAAATCAATGACAACATAATAATTATCTCAATTAAATTTTCCAACAATCTCCCTCTTTGACATTGATAAAAACACCTCTAGTTTTCATTCAATCCAAAGCATGTATTGCTTCAAGAACTACCTTATGAGTTTAGTATCACATCTTCATTAATATTCTTAGTTTCATTTTGATTCTCATCCATGTTGATCCCTCTATTAGATCATGAAAATAATTAACTTCTTCATATATTCTCCCTTTTTCAACATCTCTACCAGAATAACTCCATTGTCGTAAGGTAATTGACATACTCTCCCTCTATCTTATTTCTCCATGTTAACTGTTATATTCTCCCTCTTTAACATAATACAAAAGATACTACATTTTTATTATACATCTTTATCATATAGATATCTTCATGTCAATACATAATCCACCTCTTTCATCTAGTCTACGACTGATATTATATTTTGTTCTTCTTTCTTCACTACTTAAGGAAACTCCTAAAGTATGACATTCTACATCAATTTATAAGATATTTTGATTAACTCATTTAATGTAGAGCTCCATCCTAGCTTAAGTAGAATTTTCTAGGATAATCAACCCTTATTTACCTCTTAGATATTCATGAGAATCCTTAGGTAAAGCCATAGTGAAAATATTAGCTATTTTTGTCTGTAGTATTTACATACTCCAATTTCACTTCTTTGTCTTGAACTATCTCTCCAAGCAATGATACTTGATAGAAATATGCTTGGTATTTGTGTGCATTACAAGGTTCTTTGATATGTCTATCGTACTTGTGTTGTCATAATAGATAACAAGAAGGTTTTTCATCTCTTCCTTTGTCCATTTCAACAATTGCTTAATTCATAGAATATTTGAAAAAATTACTCCTACTGCCACATATCTAGCTTCAACTATTGATTATATGAAATATAGTTATGTTTCTTTCTTGTCCATGAGATTAGTCTCTTTTCTAGAAGGTGAGCTCCACCACTTGTTATTTTTTTGTCATCAAAATTTCCTTCCCACTAGTAAATTTGGACATATTTTTTGATGAGCATTGGTTGATATTTTGATGGAAGTGGTCAACAAATTGTTGCTATAATTTTATCAAAATTTTGATGTAATTTAGGGCTATTGATATAGAAATGGACAACCCTATAAAAAATGATCCCAATCTCTGTAATGAGGCAACATTAAACCACTACTAAGAAATGTCAAAACTTCAATTATTACAACATTGTTATTGATTATATTTCTCATCTAAAATTTGACATTTAGGAAATTGTGATTGATGACCTTGCCATGCCCTTGATGACATCTCTTGTTAAAAAATTGATGATTAGGAGATTGTTATCAACAAGATTTCTATTCCATTGACAGAGGGCCTTGTCTAAATATTGACAAATGGTCATCGAAACTTCAACAAAAACCCTAGTTTAAAAAAATGAATGACAAACTTTCAAAGAAGGACCTCTCCAACTAAATTTGGAGTTTCCACTCAAAGTTAACTTTTTCCCAAAATAGATAGTGGAAGAATCATCACCATAGTAAACTTCTTGATTTAATGTAATTATTATTCTCTCTACTCTATGAGAGTTAATAATATATAGATTTTGTCTTGTCTAATCTTGTTTCTTGCTTCAGATTGAGAAGACAAGGAAAAATGAAAATTTTACATTACTAGTACCCTAGATATAGTAGCAAATTGATAGTTGTAGACCATTTTCTTAGCTCAACTTTCTAGTGCAAAAATAAAGAATCCTTGGGGATGATCAAACCTCTATTGGGAGGGGATGGATTATGAAAAAACCTAGGAACTAAGCACTATGAGTTCTTAGTTGTCCATCCAAGAGAAAATTTAAAACCATAGTGACAAAGAAGATGTGGAATGAGAAGTTGAGGAACTTGATGTTGTATTATATGACTATCAAAATCCCTTTTCCAAAATCCATGTTGTTTCTTAGGCTCCATCTCCAACCCATGCCATAGCCCCTAACTTTGAGAGGACAACTTGTTGAGCAATCATTTTGCATGATGCTTAATGATAGGAATCCTTTTGAACTCCTCTCTTGAAAAGCTAATCTAGGATCAACTCCAACATTCTGAGTGATCTTGTGACCTACTAGAATATTCTCAATAGAAGATACATGTGAGTTTTCATGAGGAGGCCTTTCTTATTTTGACCAATTTTGGATAAGAGATTGAATCTACTTGCTATCTCAAAAAGTAACCACTCAAAAAAAAAAAAAAAATTGTATTTTCTATTTATAATGAATGTAGTTTTAACTATGCAACTATATGAATTTCTAAATTAACCAAGTATTTGTAAAAGAAAATAACAAAGATAGGGTAACAAGAATTTAAAGGAAAAGACTTGAAAAATAAATCCCTAATGGACATAAGCCATAGAAATAACATGTCTATGAGTTAAGCCTTTGCAAAGATCTGTAGGTAACTAATGAAAATAGGAGCATTGCTTCCTTAATTCCACTAATGTAATCATTGATGGGAATTAATAACTATAAGGTGTTTCACTTTTCATCAAGATCACAAGGTCATGAAATATGTACTTAGGCAAGAAAAAAAGCTATGAATGAACAATAGGTGGTCTATTCTCCAATTAAGTACATCAATGGAATTTTTAAACATGCCACAAACACTAAAGTTAAAAGATCACTCAATCAAAATAATAGAACAAAACCATTGGCTCCATTACACTCCATTAATATACATCCACAAAATATAACACAATCCAACCAAAATAACTACAATCAAAATGAAAGCACCAATAGTATATAATATTACATCAAAATAGCAATCTAGAATACATATTTAATCCCTCAATTCATAGGCAATCATCTCCTCAATTTGTGTTGAGAGTGAGATATTCCTTCATGAAAATATCTTCTTAAAACTAATAAAAAAAATCTAAATATATACAAACTAACTCTCTAAGAGGTGCTAAGTAGGACCTCACACTTGTTTAAATCAATTAATGGGTGCATGAGCCAATACATGTCTTAAAACAAACAAAGAATGAGAAAATAAGAAGAAGGAAGTTGTTAGATGATGTAGGAGTCTCTGGAGATGCTAAAAATAGAAGCTCAACCTTCTCTAGATGATTGTAGCAATTAAACTATTATCATAATGCATTTTTTTTTGATGGAAAGCTCTAAATTTGGAACTAGTAGTTAACTTTTGGTGCACCTTGTGAACCTATGCACCTTTGGAGAAGTTCACCTTAGTTGTAGATTCTAAAGATAATTTTTTTTCAAAGTGTCAAAACTAAAATTCTAGCTTTTGGATTTTCTTCTCCTTCATACCAGAGCTATGTTTAGATATTTTCTCTTGAATTTATCTATGGTCTCCAGTACTTGGATTGCATCTGGAAAATCTAAAGTATCATACTTGTCTTTTACTATTTTTTGATAGATACACATTTCTATGCAAGTCTCCATAAAACCTTCAAGCTTTACATCCAATTCTTATAATTCCTCCTCTATCCTTGTCTAATGTCTTCATTAGTTTAAGCTTCTTCAAATATCTTCTAAAACTATTTGATAACTATTTGCACAAATAGGAGTTTATCCCTTGACTTATCATCAAAAATTTCAATGAAAGCATCATTGTAATACTTCTCAAATTCCAAAATCTGCTTTTGGGTTTGATCCTTGAGCTTATGCATATCCACATGTAATGTCTCCATTACTTTATTACCATCAACAATCATTTTGATCTAATTATCTATCTTATCTAATTCATCCCCTATATATATATCCATCAGCATATGATACCTTTGGCCCTTTATTGAATATAACGCTTGAAGATCTTTACCCCAAGTATGTACCTTGTCCATCAATCTAAAATCCTAGTTCAGTATACCAACCAGCCTGTCTACATTATTCTACATATGGTGCAATAACATAAGGTTTCCTTTTATTATTTTTGTGCCCTTTTCCTCAAAAATTTCCCTCCATTGGTGACATGCCTTCAAAAATGGATCTAGTTGTACAACTATATTTTGCTTCCTATCAAGTGTCACACCTAGAGTTTCCCCAAGATGATTATCATCAAAAGGACCAACTGGTTCATGTAAATAGCCTCTTAGAAGCTCATTCTATTCTTAAAGCCTCAATAGTTCAAACTGATCTTTTCCAAGTGGTTAAACACTTCTTTAATTCTTGTAGTGACCATCAATTTAGCTATGTCCATAGTTGGCTTTCCTAGCAAGACCTCTTTAATTTAATAATATTTTATGCTCAGATCTCTAGTATCTATGTATAGACAATGGATAGAAAATGTGACTAAACAAGTCCTAATTTTGGTTCCTCATAATAAAGGACAATGTACATACATCACCCTTAGGAAACTCGAGTTTCTTGAGGGCTTCAACTAATTCTCTCATTACCTCATCCTTACTAAAATACATCAACCTTTTATATATAATCATCACCTCTTTACTTGACTATCTTGGATTATTTTCCACGATAGACTTATACTTAGATTAAGAGGGGCTTTGTTTTGATAGACCCTTTCTTTCTATGATGGATCTTCGTTAGGCATCCCTATGTCTATTGAGTCTACAATTCTTACCTCTATATCTTGAGAATTTTGTTGAGGTTCTTCATATATTTTCCCCTCTTCTAATACTTCATCTATAGGTCTTTTTTGTGGCTCCTCTTCCTACACAACTTTTACTTTCTCTTCATTAACAAGAGGGAGAGGAGTAGTTGACCCTTTATCCACTAAATCAAAATCTTGATCTAGTGATGGTGGAACACCTAGAGGTCCTTTTAGAGAAGGTGGTAATTGACTCCACTCTTCTCCCAAAGACAGATTCATTGGTGTATCCCTTATCTTTTCTCCTATGAGTTTAGTACCTATAGACATGAAGTAAAAATCTAAAATTTTAAAGGCATTAGTCCCTTGGTCCTCTTGTTCACAAATCCACTTTTATAACTCATCCCCTGAGGTTGTAACCTAAATAGGTTGTGTAAGAATAGATGGTGACGTTATAGTAGAAATTCTACTTCATTTTTCCCTAGTAGACCTAGATATATGAGTTCTTTAACTCAAGGGAAGGTTATCCTCTTCATATTCTTCATCCTCTTTGGCTTCTTCAAGAATGGTTTCTAGGACTAAAGGAATAGGAATAACCTTACTTTTCACATTCTATCTTCTAGTTCTTTTAACTAGAGTCTTAACATTTTTCCTCTTAGGAGCTGATGGAGAGGCTTCTTCTTCTTGAGCCTATAGGGACACCTCTTTTGCTTCCTCTTTAGGTCCCTATCCCTATTATAGTGGTAGCACTTGTGGATTATCTTGATCTTGAGTGGTTTCTTGGGTTTGAGTTTCCTCCTATGCTTGAGTCCCTTTAACTTCAGGCTCAACATGCTACAAAGAAACTCTTTTCCTTTTATTCTTTCCTTTTTGTACCTTGAAGTATCTAACTTCCCTATCATGCTAATACACTATTTTTGGCCTAATTGGAGATTGGGCTATGAATGTTGGTACTTTAAATATTTGTAGTCTTCCCTTTAATGGGTGGGCTATGGCCTGTAAGACTATTGTTTTAGGAACTGGGTCCAACTTTAATGGCTTCTTTATCCATTCCTTTGTCAACTAGATGATATGCCTTGCTGTATGATTGATATCCACATTTTATTCTCTATCAATTTTTGTATCCATGATCAATTGATCATGTATCTTATCTCAATTATCTAATACCTCTTCATTGTCTTATTGAATAATCTTCAATGTGACCTTTATTTTCAAGGTACTACCTACCAAATAAAGAGACATCCTACAATAATCCCTTATCTAAATATCATATTCATTTACTACATTCATCCAATGATCCTCTATGGTATCTTCATGTTTAAAATGTTTTCCTACCAAGTATTGAACTCTACCAATATTATAGGAGTTATTATCCTCCAAGGGATATTGATCCCAATCTAACTCAAAAATCATGATATCCTTCTTATGATAGACACCAAATGGACCTATGGTGATGGGTCGTACCCAAGTCTACTTATTTTGTTTCCTTACTCTATCATATGTAGACGAGAGCTACCATGCAATCTTAGCAAAATGAGTCTATCACATGGAAACCTAGGGAGTTTCTTAGGATTTATAGTTGTACCATCTACCCTTAATTAAGTGAATGTCTTGAATTGGATGCAATAGGTGCCTATTTCTACAATTTTTTCTTCTATTTCTATTGACATCCTTTGTGCATAATCACCTTCAATGAATCATATTATTGTAAATATGAAAACCTCATTCGTTATCCTATATTCTTTACTCTGATCCAACAACTTCTTCTTTACTAGCTAGGGGTATACCACATAAATCCATGCATCAACATCTTTCATGCTTCCCTTCTTAAACAACCCTAGGTAGTAAGTAGTCCTTGTTGCTAAATGATATTCCAATTATGAAGTCATATATAATTTGGGGTTAATTTTGACAACCACTAGCTATTCATCTAGATTCTCACTAAGTATTGTGGCCCAGCTAGTTAGCATTTTAGACATTTTGATGGTCTCAAGAAAATATACCTCCCAAATGTTCAAGTGCCCTTCTATTGGTAGACCCATAATATTACTCAATAGAACAATGGAATATCAGATATCATCCTTCATTTACCCTCTAGTCATGTCAAATTTTCCATCTTTCTTTCCTATAAGTGTCCTATCAATAAAATATGATGATTGAATAATTTATGTAGCTTCTTGTTCATAATCTATGTACCACCTTTCTACTTGATGATAAGTCAACCTAATGTAATAATTTTCCCTTGGAAGATTCAATACTTTCGCTCTCTCCTATTATGCTTTTCACCACTCTCTCTTCTGATACATAATTCTATATTAGGGCCATAATCAATTCTAAAGATTGTACTAATAGAGGGTGTGAAGCTATGTTTACTAATCTTGATCTAATAAGTGTAGAAATAATTGAGGATCTCTCATTTTGTTGTTGTAGAGTACTAAGAATGCATTCTAGTCAATATAACCCAATTCAGTGTCTCAAATTGTTGAATGTGCATCTTCGAAGTGTGATTTCATTTGTACACCCCAAAACTTGAAGATAATTGGTTTTGGAGAAATCTTTGATGTGAGTAAGGACAAGGGGGAATCCATTTTATCTACACAAAACAAAAAAATTAACTTAGAAGGTGGAAAACACAATCCTAAACAAACCTTAATCGATAAGTAGGAGATGATTTCCATAGCTAGTCAAATTATGATGTGAATATCAGGATTTAACTGTGTGATTTTGAGTCAAACTCGATGACCCATGTTTCATGAGTAGTGATTCAACATGAATCCATCTCTCATGAGAATAAATGGAACATCACCTAGATCCAATTAGTGCTAAGTGTTCTAAGATTTTTCACTTTTCATCAAGATCACAAGACCATAGAAAGTGCACTCTAGTGAGATAAAAAGCTATGTATGAATAGTAGGTTATCTCTTCTCCAAATAAGTACATTAGTGGAATTCATAAACATGTGAAAAAAACTAGAATTAAAAGATCACTCAATCAAAATAACACAACAAAAGCATTGGTACCATTATACTCTATGAATATACATTTACAAAATATAACACACTTTGGCAAGAATCACTATAGTTAGAATGAGAACACCAATAGAATATATTATTGCATCAAAATAATATCTTGGAATACATATTTAATCCTTCAATTTATAGGCAATCATCTCCTCAATTTGTGTTGACAGTGAGAGATTCCTTCATGCAAATATATGCTTAAAACTAATAACAAAAATCTAAATATATACAAATTGAGTCTCTAGGAGGTGCTAAGTAGGACCCCACCATTTTTTATATCAATTAATGGGTGCATGAGCCTTTACATGCCTTAAAACAAAGAAAGCATGAGAAAATAAGAAGAAGGAAATGTCAGATGATGTAGGAGTCTTTGTAGATGCAAAAAATAGAAGCTTAACCTTCTTTGGATGTTTGTAGGAGTTAAACTATCATCAAAATGTATTTCTAGTGCATGGAAATATCTAAATTTTGAACTAGAAGTTAACTATAGGTGCACCTCTAACTTCTTCTAAAAATTTAGGCACAACTTTTGAAAAGTGCACCATAGTGGCAGATTTAAAAAATGCAAAATTTTCTCAAGTGTCAAAGATAAAATTCTAGCTTTGGGGTTTTCTTCCCCTTCATTCTAGTCCTATGTTTGGATATTTTCTCTTGAATTTCTCTTTGTTATCGATTACTTGGGTTGCATCCTGAAAACCTAAAGTGTTATACTTATCTTTTACTATTTGTCGATAGTTGCCCACTTCTATGCAAGTCTTCGCAAAGTCGTCATGATTTACATCCAATTCAAGCAATGCCTCCTCTATCTTAAATGCTTGTTTGATGTCTTCATCACTCAAATATTCTTCAAATATCTTCCAAAACTATTCACATAAACAAGGAGTTAACCCCTTGACTCATCTTCAAAAATGTCAAGGCAAGTATAACTGTAATACTTCTTAGCTTCCAAAATCTGCTCTTGGGTTTGATCCTTGAGCTTATGAATATCCAAATATAATGTCTCCATTACTTTATTAGCAGTAGCAATATTTTTAGTCCAATAAAATATCTTATCTAATTCATACCCCATATATACATCCATGAACATACGATACCTTTTCCTCTTTATTGAATGTAATACTTAAAGGTCTTTACCCTAGGTATGTACCTCATCCATCAATCAAAAATCTTGGTTGAGTATAGAAACCAACTTTTTTGCATTATTCTACATATGGTGCAATAATTTAAGGTTTCCTTGTATTATTGCATGCCTTTTTCCTCAAAAATTTCCCTCCATTACTGACACACCTTCAAAAAAGGATCTAATTGTACAACTATATTCCCCTTCCTATCAAGTGTCACACCTAGAGTTTCCTTAGGATGATCAAGGTCCAAAGGACCAAAAAATTCATGCAAATAGCCTCTTAGAAGCTCATTCTATTTTCAAATCCTCAAAAATTTAGACTCATCTTTTTCCAAGTGTTTAAACACTTCTTTAATTCCTGTGGTGACCATTAATTTAGCCATGTCCACAATTGGCTTTCCTAGAAAGACCTCTTTAATCTGATAATATTGTGTGGTTAGATCCAGGAGGGATGAAAATGTGAGAAAACAAGTCCTAATTTTGGTTTCTCATAATAAAGGTGAATGTATGCACATTACCTTAGGCAAGTTGGGTTTCTTCAAGGCTTCAACTAGTTCTATTGTTGCCTCATCCTCACTACAATACAGCTTTATTTTATTCCTAACCATAACCTCTTTACTCAACCATCTTGGAGTAGTTTTGATAATAGACTTAGATGAAGAGGGGGTTTTATCTACTAGACCCTTTCCCTTATTGCTCCTCTATGGAGCCCTTTCTTTCAATGAGGGATCTTCATTAGACATCCCTCTATCTATTGAGTCTAAAGTCTTTACCTCTATATCTTGAGAATTTTGTTGAGGTTCTTCATATATTTTCCCCTCTTCTAATACTTCATTGGTGAGTATTTTTTGTGGCTCCTCTTCCTATGTAGCTTGTAATTTCTCTTAATTGAAAAGAGGGAGAGAAGTGGTTGAACCTTTATCCAATAAAGATAAATCTTGACCTGATGATGGTGGAGAACCTAGAGGTCCTTGTGGAGAAGTTGGCAATTGACTCCAATCTTCTCCCAAAGGCTAATTCATTGGTGTGTCCCTTTTCTTGTCAGATATGAGTTTAGTAAGTATAGGCATAAATTCAAAATCTAACATTTTAAAGACATCAATCCCTTGATCCTCTTGTTCATCAATCTACTATTGTAACTCATCCTCTAAGGTTGTAACTTGAATAAGTTCTATAGGAATAAATGGTGGTGTTATAGTGGAACTCCTTCTTCATTCTACCTCACTAGAGCTAGCTAGATGAGTCCTCTGACTCAAAGGACGGTTATCCTCTTCATCTTCTTCATCCTCTTCAACTTCTTTAGGAATGGTTTCTAGGACTAAAGGAATAGGATTAACCTTACTTTTCACTTTCTATCTTCTAGTCCTTTTTTTTGGAGTTTTAGCATTTTTCCTCTTAGGAGCTAATGGGGAGGCTTCTTTTTCTTGAGCCTATGGGGACACCTCTTATGATTCCTCTTAAGGTATCTATCCCTAATTTGGTGGTGGCACCTGTGGATTATCTTGAGCTAAGTGGCTTCTTGGGCATGAGTTGCGTCTTAGGCTTGAGTCTCTTGAACTTTGGCTTAGCTCACTATAGAAACTCTTTTCCTTTTATTGTTTCCTTTCTATGCCTTGAAGTATCCAACTTCCCTATCATGCTAATACACTATTTCTAGCCTAATTTGAGATTGGACTTTGAATGTTGGTACGGTAACATTTTCCCCTACTTGCTTTGATGGGACGGTTTTGGCTTGTAAGATTATTGTTTCAAGAACTGAGTCCATCTTGAATGGATTCCTAATCCATTCCTTTGGCTTCTTAATCCATTCCTTTTTTAACTAGATGATATGCCTTGCCCTATGATTGATATACACATTTTATTCTCTATCAATTTTTACATTCATGATCAACCAATTGTATATCTTATCTAAATTATACAAGGGATCTAAGACCTCTTCAGTGTCTTTTTGAACAATCTTCAATGGGACCTTTATTTTCAAGGCACTACCTACCAAATAAAGAGATATCCTACAATAATCCCTTATCTAGATATCGTAGTCATCTACTGCATTCATCCAATGATCCTTTATGGCATGTTAATGTTTGAATTGTTTTCCTTCCAAGTATTGAACTCTACCAATATTATCAAAACATGGATGACAAGAGTTATAATCCTCCAAGGGATATTGATCCCATTCTTACTCAAAATTCATGATATCCTACTTCTGCTTAACACCAAATACACCAATGATGATGGGCCATATCTTGGTCTTCTTATGTTGGTTCCTTACTTTGTCATATATAGATGAGAGTTTTTGTGCAATCTCTAGCAAAATTAGTCTATCACATGGATACCTAAGGAGCTTCTTAGGATTTAAGTTGCACCCACTACCCTTAAGTAAGTGAATGTCTTGAATTGGATGTACTAGGTACCTATTTTTGCAATTCTAGCTCCTTCCTCTACTAACATCCTTTTTTGCATAATTAGCTTCAATGAATAATATGATTGCAAAAATGAAAGCATCATTCACTATCTTGTATTCTTTAGTTTGACTTGATAACTTCATATTTACTAGATGGGGGTATACCACATAATGCCATGCATCAACATCTTGCATGCTTCCCCTCTTAAACAACCTCGAGTAGTCTGTAGTCCTTGCAGCTAATAGATGTACCAAATATGAAATCATATAAAATCTATGGTTGGTTTTAACTACCACCAGTTGTTCATCTAAATTCTCACTAAATATTGTGGCCTAGTCAAGTGACATTTTAGCCATTCTAATGGTCTCAAGGTAATACACCATCCAAATGTTCAAGTGCCCTATTGTCGGTAAACCCATAATCTTGCTCAATAGCACAATAAAATATCCAATGTCATCCTTCATATACCCTATAGCTATGTCAACTTTTCCAGCCTTTCTTCCTATAGGTGTCCTATCAATCAAATATGATGATTGAATAATTCTTGTAGCTTCTTATTCATGATCTTTGTACCACCTTTTTTATTGATGATAAGTCAACCTAATGGATTGATCTACCATTGGAAGATGAAATAATTTCTTGATGTTCTTTAGTCTTAGACCTAGGATGATCTCTCCTATTATGATTTTCACCACTCTCTCTTCTAATACATAATTCTCTGCTAATGTCATAATCAATTCTGAAGACAATACTAATATAGTGTGTAAAGCTGTGTATTGTTGGAAATATAAGAGGAGTAACTAAGAGGGGAAGGGTGAATCAATTACCACTAATATAAATCCTAGATCCCTTAGATGTCAGTACAAAATAAACTCTAAAAACTAAACTTTGTTGATGCTTGGTAGACACACAAAAATATGTTGTAACTTAGTAAAAACTGAAAATGCTTAGTAAAATCTTAACATGAAAATCTTAAGATGTTATCTATGATTACTTATTACTTTAACTTAGTTTAAAAAAAATAGAAAATAAATAGAATGAACACTTTTGACACCAAGATTTAATGTGGAAACCCAAATTAGGAAAACCACCAATTGCAACTAATTACTATTTTCACTCTTCTAAAGTGAGCCCTATTAGGAGCAAACCCTATTAAAGGTTAAAAAACACACTATTAGGTGTGACCCTATTAGAGGATTTAATGACCTTGTTAGGATTGGCCTTTTTAGAGGTCTTCTCACAATTCAAGAGAACTACTAGATTATTGGAGAATTTACAAATAGCTGTTAAGACAACTCTGTTAAGAGATTTAAATCACTGCTACAATACTTAGAGAGTAACAATGACATGATTTGATTTGGATGTAATTGAATTACTAATTACAAATCTCAATTCTAGTTTGAATACTTGATCCTTCTTGATTGAATATATCCTTTCAAATTTACAAGGATATTCTGCCTATCCTTCTAATTTGCTTCCTCATTGCATCATTAGATCTTCAAAATCTGCCATGCATTCACATTCTAACACACTTCACACATTCTAGCACACAACTTGACCTTTTTATTTATATATTTTGTTTTTTCAAGTTGATTAAAATATAACATAGAATAATTAATATTCATCTTCTTAGTCAGCTATAACTAATAGATAAATCAATTGAACTCAATATGCCAAAATAAGAAAATTCTTCGTTAGCCAACCTTGCTTGGTAGACACTAACTTAGAAGTGATTTTCTTGTGTTAACAATTGAAACTCGGTCAATACTACATATTAGCAAAGTTCATTTGGTAATTGAGGGAGCTCAATTAACACTGGTTCCATTAAAAAAATTCTTCATTAATTGAGTGAGCTTGGTTAACACTCATCTTTCATAGACTTTCCTTTGATGCCTTAGTGAACTCGCTAGACACTACCTTCTAAAGTAGGCAAACTTTGGATTTCTTGGTAGCCTCAAAAACCTACCCTCAATGCTCAAGTGAGCTCAATGTACACTAACTGATAATGACGTGAAATATTGTGTATCATCAAAGACAATACATAGTTAATCAATTGTATTCAATAGTGTTTACCAATCCTAATCTAATAAGTGTATAAATCATTGGGGATCTCTCATTTATTTTGTTGTAGAGTACTCAGAATGCATTCTAGTCAATATGACCCAATTCAGTGTCATAAATCTTCGAATGTGCATCCCAGAAGTGTGATTTCATTTTCATACCCTAAAACTTGAAGACAACTAGTTCTAGAATAATCTTTGATGTGAGTGAGGATGAGAAGGAAGCCATTTTATTTACACAAAATATAAATAAACTAGTCCAAAAGGTGGAAAACACAATCCTAAAAAAATACTAATAAAAAAAAAACTGACCAAGAATCCTAAAAACCACTAAAACACCTAAAAACCTTATTTTACACTCTGGTATACGATTTTTTGGCCCACCTTGTGCACCTTGAAGGTGCACTAGGTGTTATTTCTATATGAAAGCTTTTATAATTAAGAGCACACACATGTGCACCTTGTGGGATGCACATATTCACACACTTATTATGCAAGCTTTTCTACGTGTAAAAAAATAGGGTGTGCACATGCACGCCTTGAGGGGTGCACATGTGTGCACCCTTTCCTTTGGTGGATAATTTAGCTTTTGAAAGAAAAAAATAGTGCACATGTGTACACCTTGGAAAGTTGCACAACTGTGCACCATTTTTATAATGCCTAAAGCTCCAAGTTTTGTAAGGTGTACATATTCCCACCTTACAAAAGGTATTTAGTTGTTTTTTTCTTTTTAAGTTTTTGAAAAAGGTGTGCACCTTGGATAGGTGTGCCAGGTGCACACCTTTATTATTTTCTAACTTGGTGTGTATGTGTGTAGGTCTAAAAATAGCTCACCTCTATAGATGCAAATGTGAACTAGAAAATTGGTTGAAGGAGAAAATACATAAGGGGGAGGGGGATCTTGGGCTTTTATAGGCCTAGGATGGAGCACACTTCTTGGAGATGCACACCTACACATGTGTGCACTTCCAAGAGAAAGTACTCTACATTAGAGTACTTAGTGCACTAGCACATCTTGAGGGTTGCGCTAAGTATTCTAGTGCACCCCTTAACACATTCTAATCACATTTTCTCTATAAAAAAATATCAATTATCAGGATCTAGATTTCTTAGGCAAAGGACCAGGCTAGATCTAGACTCCAAGTAAAGCCCTAAAGAGATTTAGACCTCAGACAAGGGATCTAAAAAACAAAACAATTACTAGGGGTTCCCATTTTTAGGAGAAATGGGGCCCATGTTATGAAAACCAAAACAAAACTCTCAGGAATTGAATTGGAGCTTTAGAACATGAGTGGAAATTTTCAAAATTCTTTAAGATATGGTGTATAAATTTCTAGGAGTGGATTAGTAATAGTTGATTGATCATAAAAAAATGCATGTTCTGAGTGCCTCTCTTTGAGGTCATTCTTATAGAATTCCACCACAACCCTTGATTTATTGGGCCTTTGTGATAACATATGCTCTAGTAGCTTCTCTCAACCTAGCCCTTGTTAAGATTCATGTGACCATTCCCACAAGGAGAAGACCTTGGAAACTATTGGAGCTACCAATATATCCCCAATACCTTGAAGGCTTCATTCCATGAAGATAGAGAGATCTAAGGGCCTGTTTGGTTGCAAGCGTAGGAATTGAGAATTAGAATATAAAATTTGAATGAGAATGGAAAATAAAGAATAGGAATGGAAAAATGTAATCCAATCTTGTTTATCTCTTGTTTGGTTATGCAAGCTTAAATTGGAATAGGGTTAACTTGCAATCGGCCCTGTTTGAAAATATTTCTGAAGATGCAATCGGCGCCATTGGAAAATTGCTGAAATATTTGAAAATATTGAAAAGAAATTTCCCATGCTCACCCCATGTCAAAGAAAATTTGAAAATTTAATCAAATTTGAGAAAGAAAAAATGAATACAAGAATAGCAATTCCAATTACAGGTATTTTTTGGAATGGACAAAAGCTCATTTTGGGGCTAAAATGAGAATACGTATTCCTATTCCCTATTCCTATTCCATGCACCAAAAAAAGAATGAAAATCATATTCTAATTTCCTATTCTTATTCCAGTTGTATTCCAGCCACCAAATGGGCCCTAATGGAATTCATGAAGTCGGATACTAAGCTAGAACTTAAAGGGCTAAATCAAGATACAACACATTTACCGCATAGGCTAGCCTGGGATGGTTTTCATGGTTCATGTCAGTGCATTATTTTGTTTCCTAAATGCAACTAGATACCTAGTAGTTGATAACTGAATAATTTGATATGTTATTTTTTAACAGTGCCTAATTCTACAATGGTGTGGAATTGGCTAATGCTTTCATATTTCATAATCTACGCAGTCCTAACTTTTATGCTTCCTTAGATTTTTAGTTGTATGAACATATAATCCTTCATTTTCTTAGAAAAATGAAAATAATATAACCTTTAATTACACTTGATAAATTATACAAAATGAAACTTCATTGTTAGTAAGCAAGCATCTATTCACCCTTTGATTTTTAAAAAGTCTTGCACATATTGCAAGCTAATTTATTTTACCAAATAAAACTAAGATTTCTATGAAAATGTAAGTGAGACAAACATTCTAAGAAGAAAAACATGAATTTTGTTTGTTTATTGAAACCAAACAAAACAACAAATGGCCGCCCATTAAATATAGTTTCCCAATGTTTTAGGTAAGACATGATAAAAATTATCACAATAATTTCATGTACTTTGGCAATTTTTACTAAATTTTTTAATTTTATTTTTAAAAGGAAATTCATGTGAAAGTTCTGATAGAACAATTATGAATAACTAATAAATTTTTGCAACTCAAATCTTGATTTCCTTTCCAAACCCTATTCACTTAAAGTACAATTCTATTAATTAATAGAATGAGGCTTTCTAATACTCAATCCTCATATATAGATGATGTTGAAATGAACAAATAAAATATACAAGGGTTTCAATTTCATTAATTCATTCATAGACATGATCAAGAATAGAAAAACAATAAACTTCAACACAAGGGTTTCAACAAAATCTAAAATTTTGAAAATTGATTTATCAAGACACAAAGAAGATAGGAATACAAAGAATGATAAACTACTTTGCAAATATCCACAAGATTCTACCTAAATTTGATTCTAATACAATAATCACATGCAACATGAAAGTAATGCTCTTGATGGAAATATAGAAGTAATTGAGAGGGAGGGTGAATCAGTTACCACTAAAATAAATCCTAGATCCCTTAGATGTCAACAATAAATTTAGACTGAGAAAAGTAATTTCTATTATTACTCGATAAATACACAGAAAATGTTGTAACTTGGTAAATGTAGAGTGTGAATTACTTTTATGAATCTTGGGACATTAACAATAATTATCTTGCAAGCATATGAGAAATAAAATGAACACAAGAGATACTAGGATTTAGCATGGAAACCCAATTTGGGAAAAACCACCAATGTAACTAGTTACGTTACTTTACTCTTTTAAAGTGAGCCCTATTAGGAGCCAACCCTATTAAAGGTCACAAAATACATTGTTAGGTGTGACACTGCTAGAGGATTTAATCACCCTGTTAGGAGTGGCCTTGCAAGAGCTCTTAAAACAATTCAAAGGAATTTCCACCTTGTTAGAGGATTTACAATTGGCTATTAAACCAACTCTGTTAAGATGTTTCAGATCACTACTACAATGATTAGAGAGTAAAAATGAAATGACCTAATTGTGATGCAACTAAATTTCTAAATCCAAATCTCTTTTCTACTTAAAATTGATCCTTCCTGATCGAATATTACTTTTCTACTCCACAAGGATACTTGCTTATCCTTCAAGTTTGCTCCCTCTCTTTAATTTTCAATTCAATCAACACATTTGCACAAACACAAGAAATCTCAACTTGACTTTTTATTTATACCTTTCAAATTGTCAATTCAACCCAAATTCAAATTATAATAACCAATATTCATCATCATAGTTGGCTAGAATCAATAAATAAAATAATTATGCATCATATGCCAAAATAAGAAAAATCCTTCGTAAGCTAACCCTGCTCAGTAGAAACTAACTTTAGAATGATTTCTTGTGTTAACCAATAGAAGCTTGGTTAACACTGCAAACTTGCAGAAATCCTTTAGTAACCAAGTGAACTTAGCGGACATTGACTCTGTCCAACTTTTCTTTTTTTAACTGAGTGATCTTGGGTAACACTCTTTTCTGCCTCAATTCCTTTAATGCTCGAGTGAGCTTGGTAGACACTATCATTTTTTTAGAGTAAACTAGTGAATGCTCGGTAGACAAGGACAACTATCTTCACTGACCAAGTGAGCTCAATAAGCAGTGTCTGCCAACTAATATGACATTTATGTAACATCAAAAACAACACACAATTAATCAATTGTATCCAACACCTCTTTCTTCTGAAACCCTTCTCAGAAAATTGCTCCTCCAAAACCCAGTTATCGTGAAATAAACTCTAAATTGCTAATAAATAGGTTTTCCCCAATTTAGGTCTTTGATTTTGCAATCACACAAAAAGCCCTATACCTTTATTATTGAATTATATTTTAATATTCATGCACAACATTTTTCCCATTTAATTAAAATATCTTTATTAAATAATTTTCTTTCTCTCTTTAATTAATTCTTGAGATGTTTCTAATAAAAATATTTATTAACTTAAGTAATAATAATATCTAGCATTTATTTAAAAATGAACTCCTAAATATATCATTATTAAATTAAATTAATATTATTATGTCCAATATTAGACTTTAACTAAATCTTTAAATTAAATTTTTTATTTAATTAATTTTTCTATTAATTAAATATAATTAATTATCGAATTTCCTTCATAAAATTTCTATTAAATTAACTCATTAATTATTCTTTTAAATTGATTTAATTATAATACAAAATCACCAAAGACCCACAAGACTAAAAATGAAAACCCATTATAAAGCACAAAATACTAGATCAAGCTCAAGGGTTAAAATCATGAATTTATGTCACTTGACAAATTCCAAAAGGCAAGCAACTCAAGTACTTGTCCTACTTTCTAGGTCAATTAGCTTAAGGATAGGATTTAGTTATCTCCCCTCTCTTACCATTGAGATATTGTGACAGGGTATGCTCATCTTGGCAATTTAGGGAAGTCGATACCTGATACCTATAATCTGCATAAATCTCACACATGTACATACATATATATTCTAAACTAAATATGCAATTGTGGGAATTGGTACATTGTGTAGATCCCAACTAGAAGGTGATTACAAGTCCCTCCCTCAACTATATTAGAAACATCATTTATAAAATAAAACATATAGGTATACATAGACATGCAAGTATGGGTTAAGTATCCATAGAAAACATATATAAATAATCCATCTAACTATCATCATGAAATAACTTGAATCATTGTATAAACATATATGTATCATCATCAAAATAATCCTAAACACATGAAATAACTATTAACCGAGTAACTCATCATATAATCAACTAAGCGTGAAATAATATATAACAATCTAGAAAATAAATATTGTTGATCATGAAAAATAAACATAAAATTGGCCTAAAAGAGTTTGGCAATAAAATAAAAGTCAACTAGAAGTAGGTATTACAACACACACACACACACACACACACACACACACACACACACACACACACACACACACACACACACATATACACATACATACATATACATATACATCCACAAAAATTTCCTATAAGAACCAAAATATATGAGTCAATCAAACTAAAGTAAAATAACTTTGATGATTTTAGAGCTAAAGATTTTATTTATAAACATTAGAAAAAATTAGAAGATTAAAATAATAAACAAGAGTTGTGATACAAATTAATGTAAGAAAATAGAAAAAAATCATTTTTCATTCTTAAGGCTTTACTATTTGACTATATGGAGTTATATTAATGTAACAAAAAAATAAATAAATAAGGATTCTTTTAAGAAATATTGAAATATTTCTTTGGGATTTTTTAAGAAGTGTAGAAATATTTCCTTTTGTTTTCTTTTGACTAGCAGTACAAGAATTATTTTAAATATTTGAAAAGAAAAGAAAATACTAGCAAAAATAAGAGGAACCAATTAGAAAAGAAAAGAAGTCCTTAATTAAGAGGAACCTATTAGAAAAAAGAAATAATCATTAAAAATAAAAAATAAAAAATAAAAAATAGGTAATTGTCACAAATATAATTTACTATTTCTAGAATTGAGTGAAAGAAAATGAGATGAAAACATAAGTCTTTGCGAGGACTAATAAAAATACATAAGATACAACCAACTTTCCTATTTTCTAAATAGTATCAAATTAAGTTAATGTTAAGAGAAGGTATAAGTTTTTCTCACAAAGTTGTGAGGCAAAATTAAATTTTTGTTTTGAATGCGTGAATATAAATTTCCACACTAATTTTTAAAAATATTAATAAATAGAGATCTCAACTTAGGTTTGATAAATTTGCATCACTTTTAGCATAAATATAATTGGTTTACTGAAACAGTTTTTGGAATGCCAATATTTTTTATTTTAAGAGTAAAATTCATTTATACGTTAATACATTGTTGAAGTTTGAAGGAAATTTTTTAATTTATATATTATCTAAATTTAAAATTTAATTAAAGTTCTTTCATAGATTTTTATAATTCTAAAATTTTAACTATAACTTTTTAAAACAAATGGAAAATCCAATACATACAAAGTTAAATATAATAAAAATTTCCTACTTAATCAATGAATAAACATATTTTTGTTTACTTAATATTATTATTACTATTTTAATGTTCATATTATTATTTTTACAAAGTTTTTGTAGAGTCCAATGTATTTAAATCAAATAATAAATGTGGGTCAAATAGAATGGATAATTATAAATGGCATCCTAGAATTGGCTTTGCTACCATTGTCTAGTGTATCCTTTGAGTAGAAAAAAATTAAATTAAAAAGATTTGTGGAGGTGCCTAAAAGGTACAACAATGATATTGTAGATAACATCACGTCTTCACCCACTTGCAGAGCTTGATAGGTTATTATATCAACTTCTAGTTTAGATCATCCCAATTGATTAAAGAGGTGTAATAGCTAATAATAAGAGTAATTTGCTTCACTAGATGTAGTGCAAGGTGATGATTTTGATTTTGTAGTATAGAATATCTGTGAGATGTATTTTTATGGACACATTGTTGCTATTATTGCCAGACTATGTTAGAATAGTTTTATGATGATGGATAGTAGCATTGTTTTGAGACTATCAGATATTGTGTTATGGATTCAGTTGATATGTGATGAGATTAATTAAACTTTAGATTTCATATATGCATCATGATTATTACATTATTTCTAGTTATTGATGATGATTAGTTAGATGGTTATTATTACATGTGTCTTCTTATGGATTCTAACCTCATACTTGCATGTGTATGGTGTGTGTGTTTGCTCTCTTATTGTATGGTATTTTTGATGTCGTTAAGGAAGGGAGTCGTAGTCACTTGCTAGTTAGGATATACATGATGCACCACTTCCTGCCATTGCCTATTTAGCTTAGCACACACACACACACACACACACACACACACACACACATATTCTATGTACATGCATGGATTTTATTTAGGTTGTAGGTATCGAGTATCGACTCCCTGAATTTCTAGGATGAGTGTACCCTATCGCACTATCTCAATGGTAAGAGAGGGGATATAAATTCTCAAGTTTGAACCCTAAACCCTTAAACCATTTTTCCTACAGAGGTAGGACAAGTGTAGGAGTTGATGAAATCCAACTCCGCAGTCGCCAAGATCACCTTCATGCAAATAGCTTGCTGAAGAGAAACCGAAAGAGCAAGAGCATGAAGCAAACAATTCAAGAGGAAATATTTCACAATAGGAAAATGAGATTGCTATGTGAATGGAATTATTTACAATGAGAGAGAGACCGTTTAAAAAGGCCTCATGGAAGCTTGTAGAACAAGCTGGAAGGAGGTAGAGGACAAAAATGACAACTCAGCACATATCCTCAAAAAGTGGAATATGCTAAAAAAGGAGAAAACTCCTGAGTTGTCAACAACAACCACTACATGCATTAAATACTAAATATGCATTAACCTAAGTAAGCTTAAGTAATAGAATAAATAATTAATAATTAATTATTTACTCTAACACCCCCCCTTAAGTGCAACTTAGGGGAATGCCTTAAGCTCCTAAAACTAAGATGAAATGCATAATGGGTCCCGGCAACGAGGCCATGTTAGGTACCCATGTACAATGCAACCTCTGTAAAACGGAGAAAGAGGGAAAACCCTGTGGGAAAAACCCTCCTCCAAAAAAGAGGTAAAAACAACATGCTAAAAAAACATGAAGTGAAGGAAGGAAGGCCTCAACCAATCCCCCCAAGGACAACTTCCGCTAGAAATGTTTTAAGAGACTCTCTCAAAACCATAAGTATAACCAGCCCCCCTAAGAGAATAGACACCAAGCCCCCGCCATAATGATGGAGCTCCTGTAGAAATGATCGAACCAATGAAACTCCAATTCGGAAGGAACAAAGGCATGTAACAAGGAAATCCCTGCGTGAGAGGAGCAATTGGAAAGCCTAGTTGATGTCCAGAAGAGAATGTATGAGGAACCGAAAAGGGAATCCCCAAGGCAGGTGCGATGACATTGTCATGAATGTCCACTGAAGTGTCGGCAACAAGTGTACCTGGAGTCTCAATAAATGAAGCTGGAAGATCAGGTAGAGCGGAAGGAGAATCTTGTAGAGAGGAAAAGCCCTCATCTGGTTGTGGTGTGGCAGTCAAAGTAGGGATCTCAGGAACAGTACAAAGGTTCAAGTGTCCTGACTGCACCACACGATGCTCCTGCGAAGGAGATGGTGGACCAAAGTGTGAGAAGGTATAGAGATGAGAGGAAGGATCAACTGCCCCTATAGCAATAAGATCTCCTGTAGCACGATCTCGAATGAAGACTGAATCAGTAGTGAACTCAAATGTCTTCCCTGATCCACTGCGTGTAATCTGAGAAATTGAGAGAAGGTTGGCAGACAAAGATGGAACATACAATACATCATTGAATATACCATCTTGGATGTGAACTGAACCTTTCCCACAAACTGGTAATGCAGTGTTATTCCCCATGAGAATGTGAGGAATAGGAGAAGCCTCAAGAGTGGAGAAGACACCTTGAGAAGATGTCATATGGTGAGAAGCACCTGAATCCAGTATCCAAGGAACCTGTGAAGAAGATGCAATAGAAGCCTGTAATGCATGACCCTTTCCAAGATCTGATGTAGATGTTGAAGAGGTGGAAGAAGCCTGAAAAGAAGACCCTTGTGAGGTAGAAGAGGATGGAGAGGAAATAGTGCTCTTCTGAAGGAGAGCGTGCAAATCAGCAATCTGTTTCTCATAGCCATCACATCTCTTCTGAAAACAACGTGCCTCATCATGAGATCCTTTCCCACAATAGGAACAGGTAGGAGTTGCGGTCTTCTTTTTCTCCTTCTTGTTAGAAGATGATGAACTAGTAGAAGAGGGATCTGATAGCTGCTTCAACTTCTGTTCCTGTGTAACCTTGGAAAGCAATACCTGTGACTGAGGACTTGAAAGTGAATCCATTTGAGTAATCTTCGATTGTTCACGGGTTAACCGATTACAAAATATCTCAAATGAAGGCATCCTATGTCTATCACCCAAGGCATCCATAGTGGAGTAGAAAGTGGAAGAGAAGATCTGATACTGTCCCTTTAACTTTGAGAGTACCAAAAAGATACACTCATCATCTTTTTTGTTCTTCCCACATCCCTGCAAAAGTGTACGTAGAGATTTGAACTTCATCAAGAAGTCCTCAATGGTGGGAAAGTGATCAGGTGTCAAAGAAGTCAATTCTGCATCTAGCTGAAGTGCCCGAAACTCATTTACTTGTCCAAACAAAGTTTGAAATCTTAGCCAATAAGCCCGTGGAGTAGTCAAACCATCCAAGTGAAACAACAAGCTGTCTGAAATGTTGAGTGCAATAAGCCCCATGGCTTCATCCATCTTGTTCCTGTGTTGTAGAATCTCAAAAGGTCGTTGGAGATTAGGCTGATGCTCATCCAGACAAGACCATAGACCTCTTGACATTAGAAGTCTAGTCATTTGTGCCTTCCATGTGTGGTAGTTGTGTGGTGTGAGACGGGATATAGATGGATCCGCCATTGAGAGAAAGAAGAAGATGGAAGTAGAAGGGTCTTAACTGAAGTAAATTACAGAAAAGAAAGACACCCCCCCACAAACGTACAAAAATATCTCCCAAATACCAAAAAAAACAACTAAGGAAAGCAAAAAACTTGAAGGGAACCTGGATTTGTTGATGCAGAATAAGAGGAAACAAAAGCCTCTACTTTGACACCAAAAAGAGAAGCTCAAACGAACTCAAAATTGTGCAAAACTAGCACCAATGTGTCCGTCTCTGAGTCAGCTTTCCGATGCTTCTTTCGAATCGGAAAAAGACCTCCGTATGCTCAAGTTATAGCCAAAAAACCGACTGCTGCTCCAAAAATGCACTTGCTGGAAAATTACAGACAGTGGCATAAATTTGACGGCCGTATGCCCGTCACAGACTAGTCGCCGGCAAAAAAAATCCGATTACCGGAAAAAGACGTCACTGTCCAGAAAATGACATCACTGACTGGAAAAGACGTCAGCGTCAGAAAAGTGACGTCATGGTCAGAAAAGTTGGAGACGGCGTCGGAGGAATATCACCGCCGGCGGTGGCGCCCGGGAGGAAAACTCGGCGGCGCCGCTGTCTGCGGGGGCGGAGGCTGTTGCGCTCGGGCGGTGGATAGGAGGGGGTGGCGCCGCGGCGGGGCCCGCTGGCGGAGCGGCCTGTCGGAGGCGCTGCGGCGGCCGAAAATAGGTTGGCCCGCCGGTGGTGCTGTGCTGGTGGCGGAGCTCTGGCGGCGTCGGGTTGGCCCGCCGGTGGTGCCCTGGCAGAGCGCCTCCTCTTTTTTTTAAATTTTAAAATCGCAAATCGTCCGTACAGTCCGTACGGAAGCTTCGATGTAAAAAAAATTTTGCCTTCCGGAGCTCTGTCTCCAAAAACGGAAAGTTTTATATGAATTTTGACTGTAAATGGCCTTCCAGATCCAATGGTGATGCCCGTTTGGGCTGAAAGTGCTCCAAAAATTCTCTCTAGCCCTGATTTGAAGAAAAAATGCACAAACAAACTAGGGTTTGTGACTTCGAATCACGGCTTCACAAATCCTTCAAACAAGAAGCAGCAGGGAGGCTCTGATACCATGTAGGAGTTGATGAAATCCAACTCCGCAGTCGCCAAGATCACCTGCATGCAAATAGCTTGCTGAAGAGAAACCGAAAGAGCAAGAGCATGAAGCAAACAATTCAAGAGGAAATATTTCACAATAGGAAAATGAGATTGCTATGTGAATGGAATTATTTACAATGAGAGAGAGACCATTTAAAAAGGCCTCATGGAAGCTTGTAGAACAAGTTGGAAGGAGGTAGAGGACAAAAATGACAACTCAGCACATATCCTCAAAAAGTGGAATATGCTAAAAAAGGAGAAAACTCCCGAGTTGTCAACAACAACCACTACATGCATTAAATACTAAATATGCATTAACCTAAGTAAGCTTAAGTAATAGAATAAATAATTAATAATTAATTATTTACTCTAACAACAAGTATCTGAGATGTTTTACATTTTGAATGTGTCAAATGACATAATTCATGATTTTAACCCTTTAGACTAATTTTGACATGGATTGTTCTATGATGGGTTTTCATATTCTATCTTAGAGGTCTATGGTGAATTTTCTATTAATTTAGTCTTAAATTAATAGAGTTTATTAATAATTTAATTATTTTGGAAAAATTAATTTAATATCATGATCTTTAGATATTTTGATTTTAATTAATTAAATGGGAAATTAATTGAGAAAAGAATTAAATAAAAGAAATTAAAATTAATAATGATAATAAATAATAAATAAATAATAATAATAGAAATGATAAAAGAGTTAAAATAAAATTTATAAGCTTGCCTAGGAGTAAACACACCTTTTGATTGCACATATCTCAACAACACAAGAGTCAGTGCACAAATTAAGCACATGGTGTCTACAACCTTGCGACTCATCTAGAAGGTTGGAAAAGACTCATGCTTAGTTGTCAACACCTTCTGGTTGTTTCTAGAGACATTCTAGGTGCTTCCTGAGAGTTCTTTATATTCAGGAACTCCTAGAAGCTTGGGGAGCGCATTTAGAGGACCCAGGAATGTTGGAGAAGGAAGGAGCTTGCTATACGAATTTTGAGGAGAAGTGATTTATCATTAGTGTCCAAGTAGAAACTTTTGATTTTTGCATGTGAAATTTTGCTTCTTGCACTTCCTCTCTTCTTTGTGTCTTTTGAATGCTTTCTGAGGATTTTCGTATCTTGGTTGCATGCACTTTTCATGGGTAGTTAAATTCCATATAAGAAATTTTCATATGCGTAGATCTAAGGAAGCTTTGGGGCTAGGGATCTCAGATACGTATGAACAAACCTATTTAAAAGGAATAATGGGTAAATTTAGAGAACAATTATTTTAAAATGGAATTCTTCTAAATTAGAAACCCCCTTTGTTTTAAAAACTATGTATTTGTTCTCTTTTTAAATTATGAAAATCTACATACATACATACATACATACATACATACATACATATATGCATGTACAGATATATATATATATATATATATATATTTGTACATGTTGCTAATTAAATCGCAGTCGAAAAAATTTATTATAAAAAACCGAATCACATCTAACAAATGTATTAGAGGGTGGGGGTTTCACACCACCCCACCTCTTTTTCCTTTCATACCACTAGCTACAGTCTGCTGACGCAGGCGTACCTATGATTGTAGCCACATGGCCAACTGTGGCAATAGCTGTTAGTGTATGACCACATATATTAAAGCGACAACAGTCACAGAAGGGCATGACTCTTTTAATATGCCAACCAACAGTTAAAAAATTGCTTTCAATTTGTGTTTAAAACAATATTGTTATGAGTTTTGAATCACAGGGCAGGTATGGAATTTTTGAAACCTGCACCTACATTACATATTAATATATGCAAGTTTGTATAATGATATTCAATTTATTAATATTGAATGTAAATTGATAAATTGAATTATATGTATGATCAAGTTATTGATATTGATAAAGCTGATTGTCTCTCAAGCACTACAAAACCAATCGCAGGTGCTCCTCATGCTCCTTTTGAGACTTAGAATATATCAATATGTCATCAAGGAAAGGTAAGATCAAAACACCCCATTCATCAAGCTCATGAAAATTAATGGAGCATTAGTCAGCCCAAAAGGTACCACTGTGAACTCATAATTCCCATAACAAGTTCGAAAGGTAGTCTTGTGAATGTCGGCTTCCTTAATGCGAAGCTAGTGGTATCCTGACTTAAGGTCGATCTTGGAGAATATTGTAGCTCCCTTGATCTGATCAAATAAGTCATCAATACTAGGTAGAGGATACCTATTCTTTATTTTCACCTTATTCAACTATCTGTAATCAATACAAAGGTGCAAAGAATATCCTTTCTTTTTCACAAAGAGCACTGGAGCTCCCCATGGTTACACACTAGGTTGAATTCTCTTACCATTTGAGATCCATTTGAGACACTATGGCTGATGCATTCTTTGTTGGCATCTATCTTCATTCTAATCATGGACTATGATGGTGGACATGTATCCTTACATTAATGATTTGCATATGTTATATGATGTTATCTTATGCTTTACTTTGCATGTTAGATTTATTTTCTGCATATGATGTAGTATGATTTAGGAGTGAAATTCGTACCTTGATTATACCGATGATCTCTTCGATGATTTGGGATGTTACGCATGGAGGGATGGCTAGGGTCCACGATGGTCTAATGATGCTATTTATGGTTGAGAGGAACTATGCACTTAGTTAGTTATGTTTGTGATGTGCTTTATTTTCACATATGAATTTTCGTTTAAGCCTTTCATACCCTATGGCATGTACAATGGATGATCGAGCAATTGGAAATGTAATTTAAGAATGTTGGACTTTTCATTATTATTTTATGTGAATTTAGTATTAGATAGAATCATTAATAATTAAATTAGATGTGATTCAATGTTAAAGGATCCTTAAAGAATGTAACTTGTTATGTATGTTTATGATTACTTTCAGTTGAATGATGTTATTTCTTCCATTACTATATGTATGTTGTAGTTTAATTTTCATGTTTCAAAAAAAAAAAAAAAAAAATGCTACCAAACTTAGAGAAACTTTAGGTTAATTCTTTGGATCGCTGGAGGGGTGTTACAAGATGGGTCGGTACATAGTAAGGCCACACTTATTTTGGGTGAGATGAGGAAATTTATGCAGATATAACCTTTCATCAAAGATGAAGTAATGCCATCCATGAGAATATCAACCTTAGATCTACAATAGCTAGCTTGTTGCAATTGATGTTTATTCCCTAATCATAATGGTTGATGCTAGTGTTTTTGTTAATCATAATGTGTACCCAAAAACATCCATCATACAGTATTGTATGTTAATCATATTGATGTTGGTGTTTTTTTCTCCATTGTTGAGGATAGCAAATTTAGGGGAAACTAAGATTTGTGGTATTTATATGAGATTGACTAGTTGTTGCGGCACCAACTCCTTTCCTTACTCATGTTGAATTGAGGGGTTTTAGAGAAGGATTTCAATCTTCAAAAACTTTTAAATATTAGGTTTTGAGACTTAGAATCATTTACCTACTACTATGATGCTTACTATCTTTTGATTTACCTATGTTTTAAAATTGTCATTTCATGTTGTTTGATCTAAGGCTCTCATTTTGACAACTCCTCATTTAATTTATTTGTTTAATGACATAATTTTAATCTTTGGGTTTATGGGGTGAATACAAAGAATGAAATAAAACAAATACAAAATCTAAATATACTTTATATATGTATTTAAAATCAAATCAAATATTTATAAAGACTAACACATAAAAAAAATTTCATCTTTATGGGATAATAGTTTTTTATTGATAAGATAGTAAGTCATTGTAATAAATAAAGTTTTCTAAAATATAATTTCTACAATTATATTTAAAATAATTACTTTATTTTAATCAACATTAAAGAAGGGCTAAAATTTATTAAGAAAAAGAAAAATACAAAAGGATAAGTCTCTCGAAAGAAACTTAAAGAGTTATCTAAGAATTAGAGTGGATTTTAGCAACTTTTAATATCTTTATTCACTATTCTCTAATTTTAAATAACAAAGTATTTCTAACCTAAAACTAACAACAGTATACAATAGATCAAGTTTACAACACTATCTCCCACCTTTAAGTTTTTTGTGTAATTATTATTTTTAGATCTAAGAATAAGTTGGCTAAACTTAGGACCTTGATTGATGAATATTAGGGGATACTTCTCTTTTCTAATTCAGTATTCATTGATCTATAATTTTTCCCTCATCCTAAGATTTTATAGTCATGTTATTTTATCATCAAAACAAGAAAGGCACATATCTCAATAAAGTCACTATTTTGTTGTTGTTGCTCGCAAAATAATCCTCTAATGCTCCATATTTAGGTTACAAACCCTTTTATTTCATGATTAAATACTTAATAGAATTGTTGTGAAGGTTTTTGGTGAATTTTCCCAATATAACCCTAAGTTCTAAAAGTGAGGTTTCCTCCTCATCTATTGTCAAAAAACTTTATTAAAGTTTAAATAAAATTTCCAATTATTTTCTTGATACAAGATACATGTAAGGGTATGTGGATCTTAGAAGAAAGTGTGTGACCCAATTTATATGCTACCTCAACAAGGCTATTGTAAAATATAATAAGGACTACAAATATTGGTACTAAATCTTTTACCTTGATTGCATCATAAATAAAGTTGAGAATGGGGGTTTACCTTGCAAAGGCTATTGGAAAATCTAAGAAGGACCAAACAACTTGTTAAACTTATTAGCGTGATTGCATCATAATGAAAGTTGTGAATGTGGATGGAGGAATTTTTTAAAAATGTCAAATGTATTTTCTTTCTTATATTGGTTTGACTACTATTTCATGGATTTTTTGGCCAATGTTAGATTGGCCTAATGAGTTCTAAATTACAACATACATTGCTCAATCATGTATTTGCATTGTGATAAAGTTAAGGTTAGTAAATAATGAATTGTGTCAAGGTTAGTAGTTATAAACCTGAAAGAATATCTCAAATTTTCAAATTAGTATTTTATTGGTGTTAAATGTTAGATTGATTGAAAGAGTATGTAGTATATTTAGACTTTGTAAAAGTCCTCACTGCCTCTTGATTTTGAATAATGTAATTATAGATATGGTTAAATGGTTAGTTTTCTCCTACCAAATCTTTTTGAATAACTATTGGAGTCTTGTGTAATCATGTGGATGCATACTATTGTTAGGTAAAAAGGTTTACATGTGATAAACTAATTAGTTAAGCTAGTTGGGAAGCTCTCCTTCATAAGTTAGTTTTATGTAGGAATTAATAGTTTTATAAAGTTTATTTTTTGACTATAATGGAAATATACTAGTATATTAGTTGGGAAATTATTTATCATAAGTTAGATTTACATAGAACTAATATATTCATAAAGTCAATTTGTTGATTGTAATGGAAATATAGTAGTATATTGATTTCTTTTTTATTTAATATTGACATCATGGTAAATTTTTCATATATCTATGAGTTAAGAATGGAGGGAAGATGTTTCATGGAGTCAAAAAGAAAAAATGCAAAGGATAAGGTAAAATATTTGTTAATGTTTTAGTAATTGTTACCAATTTGTAGGTATCTGCACATATCATTGAGCATGGACTTTTTTGACATACCTGTAGTTTTTGACCATACTTTTCTCATCTAGACTTTATTTTTCACAAACATGATATCATCAGAGAGATGATTCTAAGCCTATCCTTATAATGGAGTTTATTTGGACTTTTGATTTTCTTTGGTTGTCATTTTATGTAGAAAAGTTAGAGGGTCTATTTTTCATTCTGGGAGACATATCTTGAGACATTCTATTTTCCATATTTTTCTCTAGGCATATCCCATTTAATTTTTTTCTTTTTTGCATTCTAGTAGATATCTTGGTTCTTTTAGGTTTGGAGACTGATTTTGTTACTTCAAATGATATTTCCTGGGTTTAGCAATATCTTTTATTATCCTTATGTATCTTTTGATCTTTTTTGACATCCTGTTGTAGTATTTTTACAAATTCACTAAGATAAAGTGCCTCTATTATATTTTAGGATCTTGCACATCATTGTATTTTTTTTGTACTGACACTACATTATAAAGTACCTTGGTGGGTTTCATGTTGCCCATATTTTCCATTTTCCTTTTTCAAGTGAGTGTTCCTTCCATGATATTAGCCTCATTATGTGTCAATTACATGTGCCATTATAGGTTTTTGTAATTCTTTTGCACTCTCAATGTTACAAGATCTTCTTTCTGCAAGAGATATTGTATTTAGTTTGAGTGTCATTTCTTACCTCTCATCATTATATGAGGGTTATGTTGGTTCTATTTCTTTCTTGGTTTGTTGGAGTTAGTTATGTATTCATTATTTGATCCCATGTACTAGGTGATTGAAGTAGTTGGATACCTTTGTATTTTGGTGAGATGGATCATTTACCATATAAAAATTCTTTCATTCCTTTTTTTGGAGGCCACAAAGATACCTTCCATCATTGATTGATCAACTCTTTAGACTTAGTCTTGTCTACGTGATCATGTTCTATATAGTCGAGGTTCTTCCTATCAAAAATTTGCTAGTATTTACAACTTCATGCTTCAGTAGTGTTCTTCATGATCATCTTTTGCTCCTATCTTCTAGGATATTCCCTTGTTTGGAGACTTCTTCAGTCCTTAACTAGTTCTTTCAACATTCTTTCTATCTACTTTTGGAGTAGGGTTTTTCCCATGTGGTTTTCTCTATTTCTCCACTTTCCAGAGACACAGTTGTGCTTGGTAGCTAATTAGGCCTTTGTTGTTGGGACCCAAATTTACATTCATTAGTTGTTTCTAGTTTTTTAGCTACTCCATAATTTTATCTTAAGGGGGGCTGTTAGAGTAATAAAGTAGTATTTTCTTATTAATTAAATCATATTGAATTAATTATTAAGTCATTTATTATCTCTAGTTTAATTAAGCTAAACTTTGGGTAGATAATAATTAATTCCTTCATTAATTATTATCATGCAACCTAGATTTTACCTTTTAGGGTTTTGATCTCCCTTTTAAGGATGATCTCTCTTTGTAACTTATTCACACTTTTCATAATAGTAATTTCTATTTTTTCTCATCTAGAATGTCTCATTTGTGGATCTAGAAAATTCTAGCCTCCATAGCTTTTGCTTCTCTCTTTTTGTGATAGGTGCTTGCATGCAGGTGACTCTTGAGAGGTGTGGGATTGATCATTGATCAACTTCAACAATAAGTTAGTTGGGAAGATCATTCATGATATCTGTGGAAAACAATAAATTTATAAAGTTGATACGTTGATTATAAAGGACACATAATATTGTATTGAATTTTTTTTCCATTCAATATACTATTCTATTTATTTTTGGATATACATACTATTCAATTTATTAATGTATAATTTATTAGATAGAGTTTACAAGTATTGAGAACTATTTAAATGCTAAATTTAAATGTTTCTCTCAAAAATATTTCTACTTTTTTCTCATTAATACACAAATTGATTTCATTTTTTATCAAAAAATTTCCTTACAATACAAAATAGTTCACTTCTATTAGCTTACGTGGCACATTATTTTGGGGCATTCTTGCTTGGATTCCATACAATAGGCCAAAAGGTGAAACACCTAATTCATTTTTTACTATTACTCTATCAGTCCACTCTACCAACTAAAGTTTGGAATCCCATGGCTTCTTTTTGTTGTCTAATACCCTCTTTATGATTTTCAAAAAAAATAAATTATTTGATTTAACCTATCCATTTTTGTGTGGATGACAAGGGGAGGATGTTGATCTTGTAATTCCATATTTGTCACAAAATTTTATGAACTACTCTTATCTAAAGCCCATGGCATTATCAATCATAATCTTTTGAGACATCCAAATCTAGTTATTGTGTTATTAAAAAAAAAAATCTTCACCACTTTGCTTTCAACATTCCTACTAGGAATAGCCTTTACCCACTTTTTTAAGTAGTTAGTTGCTACTAGTATCCAAAATAACCAGTACTAGACATAATTGAAATTTTACCTATAAATTTCATTCCCCATTATTGGAAAGGTTCTTGCACTTCCATGGACTTCAAAGGAGTATTTCGACGAAATTTTAACCTTCCAACAAATCTCTGACAAGAACATATTTCCTAATCATATCATGTACATCTTTAAATAGACTTGGCCACCAGAAGCCAACCCTCATTACTTTGTGGGAAGTGGTCTTTTCCATGTAATGACCTCCACATATTCCTAAATGCATCTCAATGAGTATGTTTTATGATTCCTTCTCATCAATACACTTCAGAAGTATTCCCTCAAAATTTCTCCACCATGGACTTCCATCAATAATATATTATCTAATTATTTATAACTTTACATATCTCTTTTCATTATTAGTTATATGGCATGGGGCTTCCATATGTTGTAAGTAGTATATTAAATTTTTATACCAGTCACAATTATCCATGTCACATGTTTCCAATTTGATGTCTTCACATAAAATATTTATTTGGTTAGCACCCAAATTTTATTAAGCCATTAATTTTGCTAATCTCTGGTCTCTCACCAACTTAGTAATCTGGATTACAATATTGAATTCTTGGATTCTATTAATCCATCTACATCTCCTGCTAGACACTTCTTGTTTGAAGAATATATCTTTCATATTGTATTAGGCACAAATGCAATTATGATGACACCAACTAAATAGTAGCATCTAAATGATTTAAGTAGTTTAACAAGCACATATTCCTACTTCTTATTAATCTCATATTTCAATTCAATAGGTTGAAATGATTTGCTAAAAAATACAATAGGTTGTTCATACCCTTTCTCATTGTTTTGAAGCAAAACTATTACTATGGTATGGAAAGAAGAAAAAGAAAATGTGTGCATGGGCTTTGCATAATTTGTTGTTCTGCATGTATTGGTACATTTTTTATGACAACTTTAATTTATTGAAAATAAATATATGGCTCTCCTTCCCAATTGATTATTGCTCCTTTCTTGACATTTTTTATTTTAGAAACCTTATCTGTTTCTATCACCCTTTTAGGGTCAATCTTAACTCCATCTTTGGATACTATGTGATCAATAAATTTCCCCTTTGTTACTGCAAAAGTGCACTTCTTTGGTTTTAATGAAACTCCATATTCTAATGACTTTATAAAAATATTTTCTAGATTTTTGTAATGATTCTTAGCCTTTTTTGAATATGATATCAGATCATCATGATAAACAACCATAAATTTGTCAATGTATTCCTTAAATACAATAATCATGGCTCTTTGAAATGTAGATCATGCATTTATCAAACTAAATGGCATCTACACACACATATGTTAACCAAGGAGTTGTCAAGATTTTCTTAAACTACTCTTTTTCATTAATTAGTACTTTCTTGTATCACAAGAAACCATCCATCATAGACATCAATTAAGAGCCAGTTACTTATTGCAACATGGCTTCCATGTTTGGCAATCCATAATTATATTTTAAGGAAGCTATATTAAGATTCCCAATGTCCACACACAATCTAATATCACTATTTTTCTTCCTAACTAGAACTAGGTTGGATACCCATGAAGAGTATTTGATAGATTTGATTATCCCTCCATCCCTCAACTTCATAAGCTCTTCCTTCATTTTAGGGGCTAATGTGGGATGGACAAGTCTTTGCTTCTATCTAAATGTCTTAGCATTCTCTTTAATGGGTATTACATATTGAAAAATTTCTTCTCTATAAGCCTCAAGGTTAGCATACAACCATACAAAAACATGCCTGAATTTTCCAAGCAAATCTATGAAGGATTTTTAATTTTAGGAGATTGGGTTTTACCAATATATGCCTTCTTGGGTGATTAACTTGTTCCAACATTTATTTCTTCAAGCTCCTATGGTTTCTTGTCCTTAACATTTGAATGCACTCTATCTTGATTGTCAAACACACACCCTAACGCCACTAATCCTTTGGTTACCTTGGTTATTTTCAATTGCAAGATTTCTTGACCATAAATGGTTTCCTTTCCAAATATTTTCAAACCAAAGTGCTATGATCAAGTTCTTGGCCATAATATTTATCTTCATTGAGAATAAAATTGAAAATATCTTAATCCTCCTTGAACACTTTCTAATTTTCTATATTATCATGGATGGAAAGTTAGTTCTACATCTCAATCTTAGATACACCAGCAAATGATAAATCATCAAGTTTAATGGCTAAATTAGCCAATAGATCAGTCATCTTGTTATTACTCCTATCCATCCAAGAAATACCTAAAGAATCAAATGCTTCAATCTATCCCAAACAACATTCCTATACTATTTTAGCCCCTTATTCTTGGACTCATATGTCTCTTTAATTTGAGAAAAAAAATATTTTTGAATCACCAATAACATGCAATTTTTTGATACCATGGTTTTTTTTTACTTTTAAGCCAAGAAAAAGTGCCTCATATTATGTAATGTTGTTGGTACATGTAAAATTTAGAGTGAATGAATATATGAATGAATAATTATCTAGAGATATGAAAACTACTCCATCTCTTGACCCATCTTTAGATTTTGCCCCATCAAAGTACATAGTTCAGAGGTTTTGAGAATCTACACACTTTGATGCTTCTTGTGAGATTAGTGGGGGTGGCTTTTCAGTCTCTTGAATAGTGAGTTCATCTCTAAAAGAATTTACCTCTATTTCTAGGAAAAAAGTAGCATCTATATGAATGTTTTCTTCAAGCATATGGGTGACTCTTGGTTCTTTGTCAACCTTAATGGACTTATCTTTTATGTGAAATGTGGCATAAGAAAGATCACATTATAGGTTAATTCCCATTGCAACACTCCACTTCTATGAGGGAAACATTCCATACTGTGGATGAATATCAACTACTGGGATAGTCATAGTTAGGTCAATATCATGATAGGTTGCTAATTTAAAAGTAAAAGCATTCATTGTACCTATGACAAGGACTTCTCTTACATCCATAGATCTAGATCTACCTTGCCTTGTATCCATTTTAAAACCAAGGGCTTCCATGGTCCTAAAAGGCATGACAATATTTGAGGCAGCTAAGTCAATCATGCAATTCTTTAAAGTTTTCCCATTAATGATGAGGTGAAGGAAGAAATTATCAATGTTGTGTGTGTGTGTGTGTGTGTGTGTGTGTGTGTGTGTGTGTTGTAGATGAATTATCAAAATATATCTAGGGTAGTTAGGACATGACTCCTTTGCCTTCCTTTTCTTTTACTAAAAATGGTATTTCTTGTCATATTGATGACTCCCTTTCAACAACATCACTATTACCAATTCCTCCTAGCCAAGAAAGAGCTTTATTCTTATGCTCTTCTATCCTAAACATCTCAAATAATGGTACTTTAACTATGATGTGTGATAACATAGAGATAATATCTATAGGATCATATGTAATAGGTTTTAGAAAATCACCTTTGGATGCTTGCACTTGAAGAATGGGTTGTTTCACTTGCCTGGTGACATCAAGACTTTACTTCTCCTCTTGTGTTTTGATCTTGACTATCTTTACACTTGGAACTGCACTTTCTTATTGGGTTCCCATTTCATAGCTTTAACATCCTTAATCTTGACAATTATTGAACCTTCCTCTTTTGGGGCATCATTCATCTTATGGGTTGTGTCCTTGGTAAAAATACCAGATGTTTTTCCAACATTTTTATTTACTATTATATTTTTGAGGATATATGTACTATAAAATTGGGGTATCATTTTAGTTGTTATTCTATCAATTTATTTATTAGTTGTTTTCTCAAGTTCATATGCTCAACAACTACTATCATATTGCATGTCTTATCCTTATTTTGATCATCCTCATCTAAAAACACTTGTTGAGATATAATTGATAAATATATCTATAACTATTAGCATCCATTAAATAGTTGGAGCATTGTCAAGCATTATCAAGCAATTAAAATTTAGATATGCAATTCATATCTTGCTTGCAAAGTGTTTGCCAAAATGTCAAACAAGTGAATTATAAAGGACTTTGTGTTTAATAAAGTTATAACCTATTGGGGGTTATTACATTGGTAAACCATCCTCTAAGGTAAACCATTAAACATAAATACTTCTTTGAAGAATAAATCTACCACCTATGTAGCAATGTATGTAGTGTTGATTAGGAAAAAGTGGGAAAATTTTGTAAGTTGATCAACAACAACATATATACAATCTCTACCCTAGGCTCTTGATAGTCTTCTAATGAAGTCCATTGATAAACACTCTCACTTCCTATCATGAATTGTAAGTGGCTTAAGTAAGTTAGCTGGGTAAGAGTGCTACTATTTATTTTTCTGGAAAGTAGGACACTCTAACATATTGCAACACCTCATCTTTAATCCCTTTTCATGAAAAATGCTCATGAATCTGTCAGTAGATTTTGTAAAAAGCTAGATGTCTTACCATAGGTGAGTCATGATAAACTCTCAACACCATCCTCTTCACCTCTGACCTTGGCACTAAATAAATGTGCCCTTTGTAAATGATGATCTCATTCACAAGGGTGAAATCACCATTCTCGATCGATTCATCTATGAATCCCAATCCCCATGTATCCTTTGCATACTTTGCAAGGATAAAATGTCTCCAATCCTCTGATATATAGGTCATCAAACACAAGTAGGGTCTTCATGAAAAGGAATCTGCTACTAAATTTTATGTCCCCTTGAAATAGGTAATATCAAAATCATATGCATGTAATTTACTTACCCATTTCTATTGCTTGCCATTAAGATCTTGCTACCCTAGGAAATGTTTTAGGATATTGTGGTCAATTTTTATGCTGAATTTGCTACCCACTAAATACTTCCTAAATTTCACCAAAGCATGCATTATGGCCAACATTTCCTTATCATAAATGTTGAAGCTTGTTGTTGTAAATGCATATTTACTATTTACACTTACTTAAGTTTACTTAGGTTAATGCATTATTTTATTATATTACATTATTTTATTATTTATTTTGTGAGACATTTAGGAGTTTACATACCTTTATGAGTTGTCATGTTGACAACATAGAATTACAAAACTCTAATTTAGCACATGGCATCTACAACACAAGAGTTTGCATCATTCACTGAGTTCTCATGTAGACAACAATTATTCACACTTCTTATTTAGCACATGATGTCTACAACATTAGTTTGCATGCTACACCATTGTAGGCTTATCCTCTCATCATCACACTTACTTTCATGCTTAATGGAGGATAACCCATATCTGGTGGACATGTGCCTGGTTGTATGACTTATCATGATGTTGATTCTTAGGCATTCTAGATACATCTTAGAGGCCTTTATATATAGGCACTCCTAGTGTACTCTTTAATGCACATTGAATTGAATACATATCAATATTTTGAACATACTCTTTCTGGTTCACAATTTTTCTTATGTTTGAGTTCTTAGTTCTTGGGTGAATTTTTCCCTAAGGAAAATTCTTACATGGTATTAGAGCTTGGAGAATCTCTCTTTACATAGTCATTCAAGACCATTGTTGCTTCAGCACCTCGACCTAAATCGAGAGTATCACAAAAATTGGGAGTGTCTAGAGCTAGAATGGATCTCTCCATTATGTCTGGAACATCGATTCAGTGTAAATCAGCTATAAATATGGCTACCCTATGCCAAAGTTCATCGTGAGGCAAATTTTTTGATTAGAATTTTTTTATTCAGATCTGGAATTTTGTTTTCTCTACCATTTTGGTCTATATTTTTTCAAAAAAAATTTCCCTTTGGGCAGCAGAGAAAGTTTTTTTGGTACAGGTACTAGGTAGTCACACCTTGGCCTTGTACCATGAATATTTTGTAGAATATTCCTTAAGCGATGGCTTAAAAATTTTTGGTGAGAATGGAACAACCCAACCAATGGACAAACAAGGCTAAGCACCCTCCACTGATGACATTGCATATACATTTCTATGAGCACTTTTGTTTGCAAAGTGGGCCAAAGTAGTTTTAGACATCACCACATCTACTTTTGGGTTGCATGTGGACTATAAATAGTCCCCATCATCGGCTTTGAAGAACTCCAGTCACTATGTGTTCCCAAGACATCATCCATCTCAATTAACACATGTTAGGAGATATGTTGACTATGCCATGTGGATTGTATGTTTTTTTCCACCATGAGTAGACCATACCTTGTGATGTCATTTGACTATACCTTATCCATACACTTACTCAACATCTGTACTGCCACGTCACCTAAGCAGCTATTTTTTTTTATGTCAGTAAGATACAGTGTTAAATTTGATATTCATTTTACCATTATTTCTAGGCATTTTCTAACTACTACAACAGTCATTTGACCATCAAATTTAAGCTTGTAGTTTTCTGCCCAGACCCCTCTTTAGATGTAGTTTTGGTTTGGCAACCTGACTTTGTGAGGCCATAACTTAGTCATCTAGACTCCAAATCAAGTGTGATTTATTTTGAAATTGGGTAGAATTTCCTAAATTTTTTAGTGGTGTTGTTCTTTTTTAGTTTTGGTGCAAGGATTTATCAAAAATTATGTTTTTTGGTGACTATAATCATTTAATCCTATATTTTTCAACTTGAAATGCTCTATATAGGCTCATCTAGACATATTTAATGTTCTATTTTTTTTTTGAAAGTGTGTTATCTTTTGTCTACTTTCCATATCTACATTTAGATTTTAGGGTTGTGTGGAAAAAAAAAATCTCACTTTAAGAATTAGGGTTTTTTTTAGATTGTATTGCTTTGATTACTTTTTAGAATTATTGTACATCTAAGCTACAGTGCTTAATGATAGATTTGGGCCTCAAAAGGTAGTTGTAAATAGCAAAATCAAAAGTCTACTTTGTACATTTTGACAAGTGGCCTATTGTACATGCATTACATATTAAGTGTCAAAAGTATCTTTTTTGGGGGGGTCTTTTGATTGAGTGAAAAGGAGTGGTGTGTATTGTGTTCTTGTGTCTCTCTTTTATGCTTTTTTAATTTTCTACATCATGGGTTCACCTAAAGCTCCACTTCTAACTTCATGCAATTATTCTACATGGAAAGATATTGTATGGAGTAGATTAATGGAAAAAGGTCTAAATCTTTATGTTGATGGTACAATTTCAAAACCCACTAATGCTAAAGCTCATTGATTGGAAAATTATAGACAATAAGGCCTTAGGAATTATTAGGAGTTGTGTACATAGAGATCTCTTCTTCCACACTGCCAGTTTCATAGAAACCAAACCTACTTGGGACAAAATTTAATCATTGTATGGTAAGGTGGATGAGGAAAAGGGATTCTAGATTGAGGACTATCTACTTCTTTTGTATCCAAAGAACTTTGACACAATTTAGGATTACATCAACAAAGCCAATGAGTATAGGGCATTACTTAAAGATTGTGGAAATCCCATGAAAGATGACAAGTTGATTCATCACATCCTAAAGAGGTTGCCTTCAGAGTATGCTTCATTTGTTTCAAGTTATAGTATTAATAGGTTAACTATGGGAAGTGCTTTCCAAAAGCCTACATTTGATGAATTTGCAGAGATGTTGAATGTTGAACAATCTCACTTGATATATTTGGGACTTCTCACAACATCAAAGACCAAAGCATTGGTGGCTAGTGATGAGAACCAATCAAGTCAATGATGAAGAAGTTCTAAAAACAACAAGAAGACATAGTGGAAGTAGAAATCAAAATATTAGACACAACAATCCTCCTCATAGTAAGGCAAATCTTCTTCCAACAAGAAGGGAAGTAATGAAAAGGAGGATAAACTTTTTTGTGCATATTGCAAAAAGCCAAATCATGATGAGTATCATTGCAAGGTTAAGAGAATCAATGAGTTGGAAAACCTACTTAAGAAGAACAAAATTCAAGTGCCAGGTAGTTCCAAGGATTCAAATCCAACCTTTCAAAGGGAAAAGGGAAAGCACTTATGGAAAACATAAGCTCTTCATTGTAATGGATTCTTGACTCAGGTGCCTCCTATCATATGGGTTCTTTAAAGGGAGACTTTTCTTCATTGAAGTAGTGATAGGTACTATGTATCTTCATGGGAGATGATACTAAAGTGTAAGTTGAAGGGAAATGACATGTGGAAATGGAAAATGGGGAATTCAAAGATCTTCTCTATGTTCCAAACCTAAGCTCTAATCTACTCTCAGTTTACCAAATCATTCACCTTGGAAATGCTCACAAAGTTGAGTTCCTTCTAGATTTAGTGATGGTGCACAATCTTAGAGATGATTCATTGGTTGTAGTGGGGAAATTCAATCATGACAATAGGCTTTATTCCTTCTCCCACTTTGTGCCTAAGTGTCCTTATAAAGCCTTCTTGAATCACTCTAATTCACAAATTAAACTATGGCATGAGTGGTTTGGTCACCTTGCCTTCTGCTACCTTCAACAACTTTTCTCCAAACACGTGGTCAAAGGTCTACCTAACATCAAATTTTCTAAGGGTGAGTGTTTATCATGTTTGGTGGATATGCATATTGTGGAGAATTATGATAAAGGTAATTCTTCCAGAGCACCAATTGTTCTCTAGTTGGTTCACATGGCTTTAGCAGGACCCTTTGTAGTGAGATTAGTCAGTCAAGGTCGTTACATCTTTATTTTCATTGATGAATTTTTGTGTTTCACATGGATCTAATTCCTTCATCATAAGAATGAAGTGATTGATAAGCTTCAAGCCTTTAAGATTCATGTTGAACACAAATCAAGGAAAGCCATCAAGGTTTTTTCAATGGACAATGAAAGGAAAAATGTGGATAGAAGACTTAAAGACTTTTCCAAACTTGAGAGAATTGATCTTTAGAACTCACCAGCATTTAGTTTGCATAAGACACATGTTGCAACTATGAGGGTTAGAACTCTTAAGTCCATCAAAATTTTCATGATAAAAGCCAAGTATCTTGATCCTACACTAGAAGTCAAAGCAATTAGTAGTGCCACTAACATACTTAATAGGTCTCCTCATAATTACTTAGATGGTAAGACTCCTTTTGAGGCATGATGTTGCAGAAAACCAGTTGTGAGTCACTTCAGAGTCTTTGGTTGTCCAGCATGGGAAAACATATCTTCTAAGGGATGCAAGGCACCACCATCTAGGCCTTGTATTTTCATTGGTTATGAAGACAATGTAAAGGCATATAGACTTATGGATCCTAAGACTCATGAGATTTTTGTGGAGAAGGATGTACACTTTGAGGAAATTTCACCCAGCTTATCCTCTAATCCTCTCCACATTTCATACACTATGGAAACTAATAGTGACACCAGCAATAGAAGATTTAGACACATGGGGTTCTATTGAAAGTTAAAATGAGAGTTCATGACATCAATATATTCCACATGTATACATTACCATAGTGATAGGTTTAGCACAATATGGTACACATCATCTTCCACACTCTAATGGCAGTGGATGACTACATGGTAGACATTGTAGGTTTGTTTGTGGAGTCACATATAGAAAACTTGGGAGACATCCTTGATGATTTAAATCTCCTCTTTGATGAGGATGATCCTTCTACAATTGTTGCAAGGGCTCACTTTGACCCTCATGTCCATTCTCTACATGAACGATCTTCACAAGGTGGCATGATTGTTGATCCTTATGAATAGTAGTTGTTAGAGGTCTCTTTATTAGTTGAGGAGACAATTGGCTCATTGGGATAGGTTCTATAGAAATCCTTACCAGATCTGCATTCATTCTTTTTAATATTGTTGGAAGGGGTGACCATCAGCATTGACATAAGGACACTTGAATAGGTTTTAGGGCCACCATACATCTTTAAGATTTTACCTTTTCCATTGTTTCTTCCAAAGGGGAGGAGCATCATTTTGCACTCATGGACTAGCTTCATCCTTGGAGCAGCAATCACTAGTTGACATTCTTCATTGGGGGGGGACTACATTGTCTCTCTTCCTCTACTTTCTTATGGGGGGGAACATTTTTCTCTTATGAGGTCTTGTTCTTCTCATTCTTCACTATTGTATATTTGATGTATGTCATAATGGGGGGTCTTGATTACTCCATCCATCCATGCATCTTGTTTTTCATCTTTCTTTTTGGGGGAGGGTTTTTCCCATGAGGTTTTCCCTCTTTCTCTACTTTATGAGAGATTGAATTTCATTATGTACATGGGTACCTAACATGGCCTAGTAGCCAAGACCCATTATGCATTTCATCCTAATTTTTATAAGCTTAAGGGAATTCCCCTAAGTTGCACTTAAGGGGGGTGTTGGTATAAATACATATTTAATATTTACACTTTCTTAAGTCTACTTAGGTTAATGCATTATTTTATTATATTTTATTATTTTATTATTTATTTTGTGAGACACTTAGGAGTTTTCGTACCTTTATGAGTTGTCATGTTGACAACATGGAAGTATGCAACTCTAATTCAGCACATGGTGTCTATAACACTAGAGTTTGCATCATTCATTGAGTTGTCATGTAGAAAACATAGTTATTTGCACTCCTTATTTAGCACATGGTGTCTACAACATTTATTTGCATGCTACACCATTGCGGGCTTATCCTCTCATCATCAGTCTTACTTCTATGCTTAATGGTGGATAACCCATATCTAGTGGACATATGCCTAGTTGTATGACTTATCATGATGTTGATTCTTAGGAATTCTAGATGTATCTCAGAGGCCTTTATATATAGGCACTCCTAGTGTACTCTTTAATGCATATTTAATCAAATACATATTGATATTTTTACCATACTCTTTTTGGTCTATAGATGTTCTTGTGTTTGACTTCTTAGTTCTTGGGTATATTTTTCCCCAAGGAAAATTCTTGCAAAGCTCCTCTTAGGCCCCCTAAGATTCCTACTCTCATAAGAAATCAAGTGCTTGTCCAACATAAGCACCATTTTTTGGATGCATCATAGTTCAACTCAAAGGGTTTGCTAAAATCTGGTAATGCTAGCACTAGACAAGAAGTCATTAACTCCTTGAATTTATGGAAACACTCTTGTGCCTCAAGAGTCCATAGGAAATCCCACTTTCTCATCAAGTCTATCAAGGATGCTACATGCCTAGAATATCCACTAACAAACCTCATGTAGAACTCACACAACCCCAAAAATCCTCTCAACTATGTCAGGTTCACTAGAGTAGGCCACTCAGTAATAGCACAAATCTTTTTAGGATCTATGTGTACTCCCTTAGCATTGATAATGTGACCCAGATATAATAACTCTGATAATCCCAAATCACATTTGGACTCCTTTGCATACAAGGACTCACTACTCAGAATGCTCAACACAATGTCTAAGTGTCACACATTTTCATCCCATGTCCTACTATACACTAGGATGCCATCAAAGAAGACTAACACAAATTTCCTCAAATGATGCTAAAAATTTGTGTTCATTATGGACTAAAATGTAGCTGGAGAATTAGTTAGCCCAAATGGCATAAGTACAAACTCAAAATGGCTACAATGACATCTAAATACCATTTTCTCTATATCCTACTCTCTAACTCAAATCTGGTGATAGCTTGATCTCAAATCAATTTTGGAGAAGAAACATGCTCCATGTAGCATATCTAATTACTCATCAATCCATGGGATGGGTGCCTATTTTTTATAGTCTTCTTGTTAAAGACCCTATAATCTATACACATCTTAAGAGTTTCATCCTTCTTCTTCACCAAAACCATAGAAGAAGTGAAAGGTGGCTTACTTGGTTTAATGTGCCCCATAGCAAGTAATTCTTTGATGGTTTTCTCATTCTCATCCTTCAATCTCTTTGGATGCCTATAGAGTGTGATCATGATGGGTTTAGTACCTCCTCTAACTCAATAATATGCTCAATAACTCTATCTAGAGGTATACCTAGTGGTATTTCATTGAAAACCTTGTAGTGCTTGATTCTCAATTCCTATATGTTCAGGTGATATTCTAACTTTTGTTTCCCTGTGATGGCATTAAAGTGCAATGGGCTACCCACTCAACCTAGTCATGTCTCAACAATCCCTCCATGTGTTTTCAAGACATCATCCTAAAGCCATTATCACCAATGGCCTTAAGTATATGGGTCTTCCCTTCTAACTATAACTTCATCTCCATATCTCTGAAATTGAGAGCTAACTCCCCTATGTCATGTAACCAATTCATACCCAAGACCAAATCAGTATCACCCATGTTAACAACATAAAAATCTTCTTCTTATCTTAAGATAAGAGCTCTGAAATTTTTTTGATTTTTTTCCTGCTTGGCTCCTAGTGCCTAGTTTTGGCTTTGGTTTCAGCCCTAAGCAACCTAGCCTCTACATCTGGTCCTACATGGACTCTCAGAAATGGAGTCATTTTTAGGCTCTACATCATTTTTATATTTTCCTGCGCCAGGCTTCAGCTTCAATTTTGGCCCCTGGCTTTGATCCTGCCTTTGTGCTTGGTTCTAACTCTGGCTTGGCCTCTATTCTTGGTTTTGACCTCAGATCCAATGTGGGTCCTACTCTTTCTCTAGCAACTAGTTTTGATTTGTGTCTTTGTTAGGATCTTCATCTTTTTTATTTCTCCTACCTAGCTCCTTGCACCAAGCTTTGGCTTCAATTTTGGCCCCTAGGTTTGATCTTGCCTCTATGCCTAGAACTAACTTCGACTCGACCTCTATTCCTAGTTTCAGCCTCAGCTCCATCATGGGTCTTGTTCTTATTCTAGTGATTAGTTTTAGTTCGAGTTTTTTCCCTATTTTTGGCTCTATGGAGGTCCCTTTAGCTTCAAGGTTTTGTTTGCCTAGTGTGGGTGGTTCAGCCATTTCTTATGCTAATGCGGCTACCTTTGAGGTTGGTCTTGGTGGACCTACTATTAAACTAGGGCTTCATGCTATCGTGCGCTTGAGGTCTTCAATTACAGTTAGTAACTCTTTAAAGATTGATTTACAACCTTCTACTATTGATGAGATCTCTAGCTATTTGGTTGACTTCTCAGCCAATGGTGTTATCTTTTTCTTTAACGTTTTTTGGCCTTCTTTGTCGAATTCACATGCCTAGATTTCTTGTAAATGGTACCCCTTAATTTTAGTGATAGCTCATATCTACCCTTTCCCTAGGGGGTTGTTCATTATCAAATTTTCATCTGCTACTAATAGGGCTGCCATCCTTCACCTTGTCTTCTATTGGAATTCGAAGTTGTTAGATTATGGTGACTGATCAGGAAAGTAATATAAATTTTTGGGCCATGGCCGATGTTTTAGATAACATATAATGGCCAACATCTTGTAACCCTAAAATGGATAAAATACTTGTATAAAAGGGTTTAGGGTTAGGTATTTTTATTATGTTGTGATGTGAAATTGGTTCTTGTGGTAGTATTGAGCTATAAAGGATTACGAATTGTAATCAGGTTGTAATCACTAGATTGTAATAAGATCAGACTTGTTGTTTGGTGGACATAGCCTAGGGATTGGGTGAACCATGTTAAATCTTGGTGCCTTGTGTTCATTTCTGTGTGATCTATTATTTTTTGTTATTGGTTATATTTGCATGTAGTTTTTATTTTTATCTATGGTTTATCCTTACAAGTGGTATCAGAGCCTAGTTGTTTTTCAATTATCCTGTATAGGAAAGTTTCACAATTGAGTGGGAGTCTCATGGTTGAGTGGGAGCAATGGCAGATGAGGGTAAGCTGAGGGTTGATAGGTTTAATGGGTAGAACTTCCAGTTATGGAAGATGCAAATGGAAGACTATCTATATCAGAAGGATTTATGGAAGCCATTGGAAGGAAAAGCCAAGAATCGAGGAACTATGTTAGAGGCTGAATGGGATCTTTTGGATAGAAAGGCACTCGAAAGCATTCAATTATGCTTGGCACCATTGGTGGCATTTAATATTATAATAGGATGAAAACCCTAGTGATACTGTACGAAAAGCCCTCCACTTCAAACAAGGTATTTCTCATAAAGCATTTATTTAATATGAAAATGGTAGAAGGTGGATCTATTGCAAATCATTTAAATGAGTTTAATACTATTACTAGTCAGTTATCTTTTGTGGGTATCAATTTTGATGAAGAAATGAAGGCTTTCTTGATTTTGTGTTCTTTGCCTAAAAGCTAGAATGGCTTGGTAATGGTGGTGAGTATTGCAGTCATGAATTTGAAGATTATTGCTCCACTAATGGTATTCATAGATAGAAAACTATTCCAAGGACTCCACAGGAAAATTGAGTGGCTGAACACATGAATAGGACTATAATGGAGCACGCAAGGAGCATGAGGTTGCATGTTGGGTTGCCCTTACACATGTGCGCGAAGGCTGTCAATACTATAATATATTTGATTAATAGAGGTCCCTCTACTCCTTTGGGCTGTGGTATTCTAGAGGAAGCATGGACTAGTAAGAAGGTGAGTTATTCTTTTCTCAAGCCCTTCAATTGTGAAGCTTTTGCTCATATAGACTCTGAAAATAGAACCAAGCTAGAAGAAAAATAAAAGAAATGTTTTTTTGTTGGATATGGCATTAATGAATTTGGTTATAGGCTTTGGGATTTTGAAAATCATAAAATTGTTAGAAGTTGGGATGTCATATTCAATGAGAAAGTGTTGTACAAAGATCTGTTGCAACAACATGAGAAGAAAGAAGATGATTATGTAGTGTTGGATGATACTCCAAAAGATGTTGTTCCAACCTTTCCTCATGATGTGCAACAACTGCAACAAAAAATACCACACACACCAGTGAATGTTAGATAGTTAACGAGGCAAATTAGACCTCCACAAAGATTTTCTCCCTCTTTGTATTCTATTTTACTTACTGATGCTAGTGAACCTAAAAGTTATGATGAAGCTGTGTAGGTGGATACTAAGATTCAAAGGGAGTTTGCAATGAAAGAGGAAATAGACTCTTTGCTGAAGAATAAGATATGGGATTTGTGCGAGTTGCTTATAGGTAAAAAGGATTTATAGAATAAGTGGGTTTATAGGTTGAAAGAAGAGGAAGGAGGTAAGAAAATATTTAAGGCTATGTTAGTCCACAGAAAAAGGGAATTGACTTTGATGAGATATTTTCTTTTGTTGTTAAAATGACTTCTATCTATACTATTTTAAGTCTTGTGGCTACTGAAGATTTACATTTAGAGTAGCTAGATTTTAAAACAGCCTTCCTTTTTAGTGATTTGGATGAAGAAATCTATATGGCTCAGCCATAGGGATTTGAGGTCAAAGGTAAGGAGAACTTAGTGTGCAAATTGAAGAAAAGTTTATATGGCTTGAAGCAAGCACCTCGACAATGGTATCTAAAATTTGATAGGTTTATGCATGAGCATGGTTATAATAGGTGTCATTCATATTATTGTGTTTATTTTAGGAGGTTGGATGATGATAGCTGCATTATTTTATGTTTATATATTGATGATATGTTTGTAGCTAGGTCTAACATGGATCATATTAAGGGGCTGAAATCGTAGTTAGCACATGCATTTTCTATGAAAGATTTGGGGGTAGCAAAAAAAATCTTTGGTATGAAGATTTGTAGAGATAGGAAGAATAGAACATTGACACTATCTTAGGCTAATTATGTTGAGAAGGTGTTGCAACGTTTCTCTATGGAGAATGCTAAAGTTGTCAGCACACCTTTACATGGTCATTTGAAATTGACTAAGGAGATGTGTCCTAAGACATAGGAAGAGGAGGATAAGATGTCCAAGGTACCCTATGCTTTAGATGTAGGAAGCTTGATGTATGCTATGGTATGCACTAGGACAGATATTGCCCATGCAGTGGGAGTCGTTAGTAGGTATATGAGTCATCTAGGATTTGAGCATTGGAATGTTGTCAAGTGGATTCTCAAATATTTGAGAGGAACATCCACTAAGTGTTTACACTTTGGGGGCTCTACTACTAATTTACAAGGCTATGTTGACTTAGATTCAGTAGGGGATATTGATATTAGGCGAAGTACTATAGGTTATGTCTTTATTATTGGTGGGGCATCCATAAGCTAGGTTTCTAGGTTACAGAAGATTAATGCTCTATCCACTACAGAGGCAGAGTATGTTTCTACTATAGAGGAAGCCAAGGAGATGATATGGCTTTAGTTCTTCTTGGAAGAATTGGGACATCCTCAGAAGGATAATTATTTGTTCACAGATAGTCAGAGTGCCATTCATCTTGCAAAGAATTCAGAACTGCATTCTAAGACCAAACACATACAGTTGTGGTACCATTTCATTTAGTCAGTTTTGGAGGATGGACAATTAAAGCTAGAGAAGATCCATACAAATGACAATCCAACAGATATGTTGACAAAGGTTGTAACAAGGGAGAAGATGAACTCCTCTTCAGCTTCGATTGGTCTTTTATATTGAACATAAATAAAAGAACAGTAGAGTCCAGGGTGGTTTGATCCAATGGGAGCCCCATGTGGTAGTGGTATTGCTATAGGATCAGTCTCCAAGTGGGAGACTGTTGTTTAGTGTGGAGCCTAATCAGTCCCCAAGTGGGAGATTGTTAGATTATGGTGACTAATCAGGAAAGTACTGTACATACTTCATAATTAGTATAATTATGGCCAACATGTTGTAACCCTAAAATGAATAAAATACTTGTATAAAAGGGTTTAGGGTTAGGTATTTTTATTATGTTGTGATGCAAAATTGGTTCTTGCGGCGGTATTGAGCTGTAAGGGATTATGGATTGTAATCAAGTTGTAATCACTAGATTGTAATAAGACCAAACTTGTTGTTTGGTGGATGTAGCCCAGGGATTGGGTGAACCACATTAAATCTTTGTGCCTTGTGTTCATTTCTGTGTGATCTATTATTTTTTGTTATTGGTAATATTTGCATGTAGTTTTTATTTCTGTCTATGGTTTATCCTAGCAAAAGTATCCCTTGATGGCTAAACCTTGGCATAAAGATTTCAACCCATTGATAGAATCTCTTAATATGTTCCTTGTCTTGGTTAGGTTTTTGAATCTCCCCCTTCACCTTTGGGTAGATTCTATTTTGGAGGAGGTGGGGAGTTCCCTTGGTGATTTATGTTACATTGATAAGGCCTCTTCCAATGTTTTTTGCATTACATATGCTTGCATACTGGTTGAGATCGATGTTTCGAAGGGACTTCCAAACATGATTTCTGTGGCTTCTTCTTTAGGGTTGTGGGATATCCTTCTTGACTATGAGGGTATCCCCTTCTACTGTAGTAAGTGCCAAAAGACTGGTCACATAGCTTTTGGCTGCTCTGCAGGTAAATCTAGGCCGAAGCTACCCCCTTCTTGGTGGAAAGGGGCCTTTGAAGATCACTACATGGTCCACAAGGCCCTCTCTTCAGGGGAAGATGACTCTCTTCAAGATATTTTGGTGGAAGTCTCTTCTACTATTCCTATTTCTTCGGCTAAGGTTCCTCCTTTGGCACCTTTGGTGGTAGCAAATCAGTCTTTGGTTACTATTGTCCCATCTTCTGGTGCTTTATTTGAGGATCCTCCTTCGGATCCTTCTATGGTTGTAGTTAATCTGTCTTCTAGTTCCCTGGGGGTAGCCACCTCTTTGGCTCCTTCTCAATTAGTTGTTCCTTCTCCTATTCCTATTATAATTTCCTCTATGGTAGTTCTTCCCCTAGCTTCTGGGGTTCCAGGGTCTAGTTGTGGCCTTACTATTTCATAGTGCCAGCTGGCTGTTGGTTTGGTTAGGGTTGGAAGGACCTCTATTAATGGTAATTTGGTCATGCCCTCCTCTTTTTTTTTATCTAGGGTGGCCCTTCCTCTATCTTCTTCTCTAGATGTAGTTATTCCTATTGTGGCCTCTTCCCTGGTCTCAGGGATTTTTGGCAGTTATGGTGTTGCTGATTTACATTGGCAGAAGGTGACAAGTTTTGTGGAGGATAGATGGACCATAGTAAAAGGAAAAATGATGAATCCATCCTCTGCCTCTTTTGATATGGCATTACAGTCTCATAAGAAGGGATTTAAAGGCAATGCATGACTATTTTTGCTATGTTGTTCTTTTTTTGCCCCCTGGCTCTAGGCCTATTTATCTTTGTTGTGCATCTTGGTTGGGGATTTCTTTCCCTATATTCTTTGGGTTGAAAGAGCCTAGGACAAACTTATGTTGGTGGCTTTTGTGATGCCGCTTTGGTCACCTTTTGTTTGGTGATCTGATGTACTGGCTTTTTGTTTGGCCTTTCTCCTTTGGCTGGGCTTTAATTGCTTATTTTCAGCCTTTTGTCTTCTTTCAACTTGGGTTTTAGGATCCCTGTGAAACCTATTTATTTAATCAAAAACATAAAAATCTTCTTTAAAATCAAAATTGTTGATCTTTATAGGTAGACCTATAATCTTCCTATCACATTTGATATGTAGCCATTAGCTACCCTCACTCTCAGACCCTCAAATTGCTTTCTCTATATCCCACACCTCTTAATTATCTAGAATCAATAAAATTGTGAGTAACACTTGTATGAAGTAAATTAATAACTCACTAACTAGCCAATACCCATCTCATCCTGAATGATCCCTCTTGTTGTACACTAGTGAGATAACCCTCCTTAAATCTACCCTCATTCTTATCATCACCTATATTAGCTGAGCCTTCCTTTTCTTCAATTGATTCCTCATTTTTAGATTGTTGGTTTGAATTTTCAAAATTAGAATCCTCATAATAATCACACATAACCCTATTTTCTTTCCCCTTTGGCCTTAAAGGATAGTCATGGTTCATTTTATAAGGTCCTTTATAGTAAAAATAGAGTTTTTCCTTCCTTAAATCATTCGATGACTCTCTATCCAAAGGGGAAAATGATTTATCTTTATTTTTAGCCTTTGTTTCATTCCTCTTAGATTTTTTGAAGGATGGTTTGTCTTTGATAGATGATGTACCATTTGACTAAAATTTATTTACTTGGGTTGTTTTTTCTATACTTCTAGCCTTCTTAATCACTTCTTTCAAATTGAATGGATCAAATGCTTTTACCCAACCCTTCAGTGGTTCGGATAATCCCTCCATGAACAAAACAACCAATCTCCTATCTGATATATCTAACACCATAAAAGATAGCTTCTAAAAATCACTAATGAAATACTCCAATTTGTCTATCTATTTCAACTATGCCAATTACTTGAACTAGACTTTTGGATCCTTCTTATTAAACCTCTCTATCAACCTATCCATAAAGTCCTAATATAAAGTCACTTGGTTATGTTGAAGGGTAACCATCCCATAGTACCACCAATAATGTACAACTCTCTCTAAATGTATCATGGCATATATTATTGCCTCCACTTCTATCATAGGTCTCAGTGCTAAGAAGGTATCAATCTTGTGAATCTAAGCTTGCACTATAATTTTGCTACTCCCATCAAATGTAGTCAAGGAAATCTTCCTTGTAGCACACTTTAATTCATTATCCTCGCCATGAGTTCTCTTATTGTACTTGACTGCATGATAATATTCTCTTCTTTGATTTAAAAAATTCTCAAAAGTCATTCTCTCCTATACATATGGTGCCAATAATTCCCATTCATCATTAGCAGCCATAAGGATATCTACAAATATCTCATCCTCAACTTCCTTTGTTAGCTCTTGTATTGGTTCCTCTCTAAAAAAGGTACAATATGTGGGCTTGTATGTTGTTCTAAAAAGAGTTATATGACCTCTAGGTGATCCCATTGCATTCTTTTTATCCCCTTTTTCTTGAATCTATCTATCTTGTGGGTTCATGCACTCGACCATTGTGGTGAGTGCTTGCAAAGCAGAAGCCATCTTCTTTTTCTCTATAACCATTTCCCTAAAAAAACTCCCTTGTTTCATGATCCTCATTCCTATTGTCTCTTGGTGGGCTATGCTCTTTCCTATCACCCAAGGTATCTAGCTTCCTATCAAAATCATTTTCCCTATCAAAAAAAGTTTTCCCATGAGTGTAAAAATTGTGAGATTCAACCCTATGTCACTGCACGTGATTGCTAAACCCTTAGGATAGTAGGATTTAGCTCTAATACCAATTTAATAACCCCTAAAAGGTTATAACTTCATCAAATACAAAGTCCTCTAATTCACTTGTTTGAAATTTTTTCCAACACTTTGCAAGAAAGAGATGTATTGCATATCTAAATTTTGATTGCTTTCTAAATGCCAAACTTTAATAAATATACTTGCAAAGAACACACCAAACATCTAACAATGAAGATGCAATTTTTTTGAATAAATCTGATTACAAATAAGAAAATATGCATCTACATCAATAAGACATTAGGGCAACAAATTTTGATATAAATTAGATTTTTTTTTTTTTAACAAACCCTACCAATGCCCTAAATATCTACTCTCAAACAATGCAATATGTAGTAGATGAATTTCCTATTACAAATCACTATAGTAGTATCATTGTAGTAGTGGTACTATAGCAGCCAAAAATAAATGTATTCTCCAATTTAAGAACAAATAGAACTCTAGAATGAAGTTCTCTAAAATGCAAAATTTAATTTATATTTCACCACCTCAAATGGTTGCAACACTGAAGAATTGATGCTCTCCAATGGCTAATTGAAATAAGAAACTCTTAGTTTCTTCTCTCGAGTTCATATCAAATGCAATTCACAATAATCGAATGCTTAACAATGAAGCTCTTGCCCCTATTTATTCTTTTCCTTCACCCTTCTAGAAGAAAATAAAATATTATTTAATTGCACTCTCTAGAAGCTTCCCCCTTTCAAAGGCAATAATTAGTTGTACTTCTAGAAAATGCACTCTCTAGAAGCTTCCCCCTTTCCAATACAATAATTAGTTGTGCTTTTAAAAAACTAAATTAATTAAATATGAAGTCACCTTTTAATTTTAATTTATTTAATAACTTCATAAGAAATTAATTTAATCAATTTCTCCTTATTTCACCACTTAGCCTTCGAAGAATGTAAAGGCTAAGAGCTCCACTGAGATGCTAAAATGATGGGGACATTACAACTTCACAATAATATAATGAATGAGGAGACTAGCATACAATATACTATGGCATGTCTTCCACCATATTCATAGAATTTATCTATATTGGATCTAGTGTACCCTTATCTTTTGGGCCTTGGGTGGGATTAGGGATAGGTTTACCATCTTTCCATTGGGTAGTATAGGGGTAATTCTACATTCTAGTCTGCTTATTATAACTATTATTGAATTGAGAGTTCTCACCAAAACTTCTCTTATTTGCATAGTTTATTGGTGGATTTATAATTTTAAGCAAATTCAAAACTTGGTCCATTTTTTCATCCTCAAGTTTCTTGGTTGTAGTAGGTTTTTCAGCTTCTCTTCTATTACCCCTTGGGTTGAATAACTTTGGATCATCTCTTCTCCCTAACTTACCTAGTTCTTTCCTAATATTTTCTATGTTTATAGTCATTTTATAAGCATCCCTTAATATTTTGAGATCTTTATCTCTCAGGGTGTAGGCCATCTTACTATCAAAAACATTGAAATAAGTTGTAAGATATGTATCTTCACCTAGTCTCATTACTTGGAACAACTTATACATTCCCTTATAAAATCTTATATTGAAGTCAAATGTTGATTCATTTGGATTTTTTTTAATGTTATTGAAATCATTTAGCACAAAAATTGCATTATTTTTATCACTGTACTACCTCTTAAGGAGATTCTTCAAATTATTCTATGAGCCAATACTATCATCATGTAGCCTTCTAAACCAATATTTGGCATCTTCTATAAGAGAATGTACAAATAGTTTCATGACCACATCCTCATGCTCTAACTCATAGTCATTTAATATGTCAATTAATTTTCTAAGATTCTCTTCACCAATTATAGCATTGTTTCCTAAAAACTTAATGATTTTTTTGTCACAAATCATTTGAGATGGGGTGAGGAAAACTAGGTATTTCTACAAAATATTTTTGTTTATATCTCTACCAGAATGTAGAACAAGAGGAGGAGGATGATGATGAAGAAACTAAGCCCAATGAATTAAGAAAACTACAAATTGTGAAAAGACTCCCTCCAATGACTATGGATTAGGTATGTGAAACTATTAGAGAGTTAGAAAATTTTGCAATATTGAAGGATATTAACTAGGATTATCTAAATAATTATGGTCAGGTTAAGCTTGAAGAAGATATGATTGATATGATGATCAAATTTAGATTTACACCTTTGGAACTCCAAGATAGATTCCTAGTAGGCCTGTATAAATGGATTGATGCCAAATGTAGCCATCATCTATAGAAAAGAAAATAAGAGAAACTACGTTGGCACAAGCTATGCCAAATTTAGGGAAGACACATATGTCTATAACCTTCAAATATTTTATAATGAAATTCATGCCAAGGGATAGGGCATATAAAATTTTGAAAAATAAAGCTCATGAAGTTGATAAAAATAGTGCCTATATATGGACAGAAGCATTTGAACAACTTACTCCAATAAAAGAAATCAAAGATGGTAGAGATGTAATAGAATTTGAAGATGCCTATAAGGAAGAAGTTGCTAAGCTAATAGAAGAAATTCAAAAACTAGAAGGTCAGTGTGGACAATAAGATGTTGTTAGCATCAAATATGTATCTAAAACACCTCCATAGAATCAAAATGCACAAATTGAGGAAGATATGTAGAGTCTAATGTTTGACACAACTCTACCTTGTAAAAATCTAGTTTTGTTACAAATTGTAGATTATCAAAAGATTGAGAATGTAAAGATTGATAATTTTGATGTTACAGTAGTTATGGGGGATACAAGTGTCAAGCAATAGGACAAGGCTATAATAATGTTTTTTACAATTTACTTGTATGCCTATTCTTCAAAAAGAGGTGTAGATAAAAGAGATCAAGGACATAGAATTTGTAGAACATGAGAAGATACCGAAAGGAAAAGAAGCTTCCCAAGCTCTTGAACAACTACCAAGTCCTAAGCCTTTATAATCATTGAGTGGTGCACCTAAACAATATGTGACACCCACTCAAAAGATGCAACACTAGAAAACTAGATCAATTATGAAGTGTAAATAATTTCAAATATTACTACCTAGTGATGCAACCCCATGATCTTAGATTTTGACTCAATAAGAGGAGATGGCTAATGATTCAATAAGTTTGGATGAGGTAATTACCTTACACATGTATGACTTGAATAATTTTAGACTTGATAAAATGTAGGAACTAAAAACCTTGTTGAGCTACAAGGCAAAGCAAGAACAACTATAAAGAGAGAAAAAGAAGAAACAAGTATTACACATTGTTAAAGATTTTTTTTTTGATGCATTTGGCTTAACTAATTTAGATAATCAACATCAAATTTTGGATTAGTTAGCATATATAGTTGACAAAATTCAATTAGAAGATATAGACACCAATGATAAATTGATGCGGTGGTCTAAGAAAATATACGAGCATAAACATAATAGGATCAATTTCCTTCACTTTAAAATATTCTACAATAAGGGATATGAGTGGCATTAGAGGCTCATCAGGTGCTCCCTCCTCTACCTATGATGTAGTTATGACAATATAACCTTGAACTAATTTTTTTTAGTTGTTCTCTTAAGGAATCCTCATCGTCAATATGAATGGGGGATTGTGAAGGGGAGTACTCCTCAGCCTTGGATGAGGATGTTGGAATTATAGATGGAATAACTGAGAGGCAGGGGAGGGGGGGTTAATCAATTACCAAAAAAAAAATCCACAGATCCCTTAGATGTCTAAAAACTTAATTACTACTATCACTCAGTAGCTACACAAAAAAATGTTGTAACTTAGTAGATTAACTTGTTACTGATCTTTAAGCATTCACAATTATTAACATGCATGCAAAAGAAATTAACATGAACACAAGAGACACTAGATTTAATGTGGAAATCCAATATGGGAAAAACCACCAAGTAACTAGCTACCAATTTTCACTCTTCTGAAGCGAGCCCTATTAGGAGCCAACCCTGCTAAAAGTTATGAAATAAACTATTAGGTGTGACTTGGTTAGAGGATTTAATCACCCTATTAGGAGTGGCCTTGCTAGAGGACTTTAGAATAATTCAACTAAATTGTCCACCTTGTTAAAGGATTTACAAAATGGTTGTTAGACCAACTTTGTTAAGAGATTTAGAAATTATTGCTACAATGGTGAGAAAGTAATAATAAGTGACCTGAATGAGATGTAATTGAACTTTTCTACTACAAATCTCTTCTTTTCTTAGATCCTGATTGATCAAATATAACTCTGGTACTCCTCAGGGATATTTGATCCTTCTTCAAAATTCTCTCACACTTATTCGACTACCTTTTATTTATACATTACAAATTGTCAAGTCAACTCAATTCCAAGTTACATTTAGCAATAAACCATACATGAGTCGACTACAAACATTTCATTAAACAAATAAACTTTATCTCCCAAAAAAATGAAATCCTTAATTGGCCAACCTAGCTTGGTAAATACTACTCTAGAAATGATTTCCAATGTTAACCAAGTGAAGTTTGGTAAACACTAAAAACTCTACAAAATCCTTTGGAGACTGAGTGAACTTGGTAAGAACTAATTTTCCTTCATTGACCTTGAGAGCTTGGTAGAGACTAATTTTTTGCCATAGAAGCCTTTAGTGCCCGAGTGAGCTTGGTAGAGGCTGACTTCTTAGTGTAACCTCCATAAATGCTTAGTAGACTCTATAACTCTCTTTGCTAACCTTCAGAGCTCGGTAGACTCTATCTTTTTCCTCACAAAACAACTGAGCTCAATAGATTTTGACTAATAACTGATATAAAATATGTGTAACATCAAAGGCAACACACAATTGAATAATTATATCTAACAATCTCCCTCTTTGGCATTGATGGAAACACAACATGTCATAGAAAAATGAAATTTTAAAACAATTATTTTTGGATCGAATGTTTCTCCCTCTTACATTTTATTCCAAAAACTCCTTAAATATAGTAATCTCCCTCTATGAAGGATATACATAGCTTCTTTACAAACATCAATATTTTCACAAAAAAATTCAAATTTTAGAAAGATCTGATAGTATACTATCCCTCTTTGACAACACATACCAAAGACAATACAAACCAAATGAATAGAAATGTATCTTATGTACTAATTCATATGTAATATTTTCATGATTATTTTGCATCAGTTGAAAGATCTTCAACTTGATACCTGTTGATGCATCACCAAAACTTCATTTTAGTGAACTTTAGATAGTGGAATGACCCCTAACTTACCTCTTAGATACAAAAATGCATCCTTAGGTAAAGGCTTGGTAATATGTTAGCAATTTGTTCCTTTGTATGGACATATTCCAATCTGATCTCCTTATCCTACATTAATTCACTAACAAAGTGATACTTTATTGCAATGTGCTTGGTTTTTGAATGCATCACTAGATTTTTGATATGTTAATTTCACTTGTATTGTCACAAAACATAACAAATAGTTATTTGATTTCTTCCTTCATACCTTCCAATAACTATTTGAACCAAATAATATTAGAATAACTTACTGTTGCTACAACATACTCTACTTTTGTTGTGGATTGGGATGTACAATTTTTCTTTTTACTTGTCCAAGAAACCAACCTCTTTCCAAGAAAGAAAGCTCTTCCACTTTTACTTTTTTTTATCATCAACGTTTCCTACCCAATCTGCATCAGTAAACACTTTTAAATCTAGATTACCTCCAAATTTCTACCATAATCCATAATCTTCAATTCCTTTCAAATATCTCATGATCCTTTTGATTGCCATCATGCGGTTTTCTCTTATTTTTGCTGAAAATATTGCTACAATACCAACTACAAGGGTGATATCTAGCCTTGTATGCACTACATACTATAACTTGTTGGAAATGACAATGGAGTAACTGAGAGGGGGAGGGGGTGTATCAGTTACCACAAAAACATTTCACAGTCCCTTAGGTGTCTAAAAGCTTGATCTTAGTTACAAATTACTGAAATTTGATAATGCAGCAAATAATAATTATTATTAAGAATTGATAACCAAAAACAATTCAACAATCATGAACACTAGAGACACCAGATTTAACGTGGAAATCCAATATGGGAAAAATCACCAATGTAACTAGTTATTGTTTTTCACTCTTATGAAGTGAGCCCTATTAGGAGCCAACCCTGTTAAAGGTTACAAAACACACTATTAGGTGTGACCCTGCTAGAGGATTTAATCACCCTATTAGGAGTGGCCTTGCTAGAGGTTTTTAGAACAATTCAACTAAACTATCACCTTGTTAGAGGATTTATAAAATGGTTGTTAAACCAACTCTGTTAAGAGATTTTGAGTTCACTGTTACAATGGTTAGAAAGTAACAATGAAGTGATCTGATACAATATGCAACTTATCTTTGCCAATTACAGATCTCTGTTATTCTTGAATGAATACTTACTAATCAAATACAACTTTTTAGCTCCTTCAATGCATCTGATCCTTCATCAGACTTTTCTCAACATTCGCCTTTTCATTTCACACTATAATGCACCTTCATAACTTTTTCACTCTTCTTTTTTGATTTACAACTTGAGTGACCATATATACCTTTCAGATTATCTTAGTCGGCTCAAATCACTGACCAATAATCAAACAAATACAATAGTCGGCTAGAAATAATTAAAATTACAAACTAACAAATCCCTTTACTGGCTGACCCTGCTCGGTTAATACTGTTCAAAAAATAATTCCTGTGTTAACCGACTGAGTTCGATTAATACAGTGAACTTCGTGACAACCCTTCAATCGCTGGGAGAACTTGGTAAGTATTGAGTTTCCATAGATGACCGAGTGAGCTTAGTGGAAACTATCTTTGCCAAATTCCTTTGTTGACCAAGTGATCTTGGTTAACACTTTTTGCCTCATTTTCTTCGATAACCGAGTGAGCTTAGTTAACACTTGTCTGCTTTATTTTCTTTGATGACTGAGTAAGCTCGGTTAACACTTGTCTGCCTTATTTTCTATGATGAATGAGTAAGCTTGGTTAATACTGACTGCTTCATTTTCTTTGATGACCAAGTGAGCTTAGTTGACACTATCTACCTCATTTTCTTCGATGACCGAGTGAGCTTAGTTGACACTGTAGCTGAGCTTGGTTAGATGAGACTAATAACTGATATGAAATTTGTGTGACATTAAGGACAACATTATCCAAAAATCTCCCTCTTTGGCATTGATGGCAACACAACATGTCATAACAGAATGAAATTTTGAAATAAGTCCAACAAGACAACAGACTTCTCCCTCTTTTAATAGTCTCCCTCTTTTAAGGAACTTCATAGCAGATTTTTCAAATTTCACAAATTTCAGAAGGATATGACAGTAGATCTCTCCCTCTTTGACAAAACATGCCAAAGATAACAGAAGTAAAGTGAATTGCAATGTACCTTTAGTACTGATTCATATGCAATGATTTTTGATTAAACTGCATCAACAGATAGATCTTCAATCTTATATGCGTTGATGCATCACTAAAAATTATTTTAGTGAACTTCAGATAAGTGAATGACCCTTAACTTACCTCTAAGATACAAAAATGCATCCTTAGATAAGGGCTTTGTGAATATATCAGCAATTTGTTCTTTTGTGTGAACATATTCCAATCTGATCTCCTTGTCTTGCACCAATTCTCTGACAAAATGATATTTGATTGCAATATGCTTGGTCTTGGAATGCATCACTGGATTCTTAGATATGTTGATTGCACTAGTATTGTCACAGAACATAACAACTGGTTCTTTGATTTCCATCTTCATTCCTTGTAATAACTGCTTAAAACAAACAATGTTAGAATAGTTTACTGCTGCAGCAACATACTCTACCTCTGCTGTAGATTGGGATGTAAAATTTTGCTTTTTGCTTGTCCAAGAAACCAATCTCTTTCCAAGAAAGAATGCTCCTCCACTTGTGCTTTTTCTGTCATCAAGATTCCCTGCCCAATCAACATCAGTAAAAACTTTCAAATCCAAATTACCTCCAAATTTGTACCATATTCCATAATCTTCAGTTTCTTTTAAATATCTCATTATTCTCTTGATTGCCATTAGGTGAGTTTCTCTTGGTTTTGCTGAAAATCTTGCAACAATACCAACTGCAAGAGCAATATCTGGCCTAGTATGAACTACATACTGCAACTTTTCAATCATATATCTATACAATGTTTGATCTACTTCTTTGGATTCATCATCTTTGGTAAGTTTCAATCCAGTACACATAGGAGTTCCAACAGGTTTACAGTCCTCCATACCAAGCTTTTTCAATATCTCCTTGATGTATTTTGATTGAGTAATGAAGATGCCATTCTTATTTTGTTGAATTTGAAAACCAACAAAGAATTTTATTTCACCAAACATAGACATTTCAAATTCCTTGTTCATTTGTTCTAAAAATTCTTCGCAAAGATCATCATTCCCTGTGAAAATAGTATCATCTACAAATATTTCTGCCAAGACAATCTTATTATCTGGTCCTTCCTTTATATACAAGCTACTATTATCATTAGTTCTTTGAAAACCAATCTAAATAAGATAGTTATGCAATGTTTCATACCATGCTCTAGGGGCTTGTTTCAAACCATACAATGCCTTGTGTAATTTGCATACCATGTTCCTTTTATCTGGATCAACAAAACCTTTAGGTTGTTCAATGTAAACCTCTTCATCTAGTATTCCATTGAGGAATGCTAACTTGACATCCATCTGATAAAATTTGAATCCTTTGTGAGAAGCATATACAAGTAAGGTTCTGAATCCTTCCAATCTTGCAAAAGGAGAAAAAGTTTCCCCATTATCTATGCCTTCTTCTTGAGAGTATCCTTTGCATACCAATCTATCTTTGTTTTTGGATACCTTACCATCTTCAGTCAACTTGTTTCTGAATACCCACTTGGTTCCAATTATATTCTTATCTTCAGGCCTAGGTACAAGAGTCCATGTCTTATTCTTCTCTATTTGTTCTATTTCATCATTCATTGCCTCAATCCAACTATCATTTTCCAATGCATCTTTAATACTTCTAGGTTCAAAATCAGCAAGTAAACAAGTATTTTTCAACTTACTTCTTGTTAGGGTTCCTTCAGATTTGTCTCCAATGATCTGATCTGGTGTATGATGTCTTCTGACATATTTAGCTAATACAGGTTCTTTACATCTTGAATGAGTTTCATTGAATTTTGCTTGTGCTTCATTTTCATGTTTAAGTTGTTCTGGCTTGGTTGCTTCAGACTCGGTAGATACTTGCTCAGTAGTGTCTAAATGTTGTTGTGGCTCAATTTAAACTATTTGCAACTTGGTTACTAAAGACTCAAGAGTTGAGGATTCTTGAGTGAACGACATACTTGGTATAGTATCTGGTTCAATGTAAACAAATCTCTTGTAGTCTTAAGGTATCTTTTTTCTTTCTTCTTCTGATTTGTCTGCAAACTCATCAACTTTCACATGTGCACTTTCTATTACTTTGTGAGTGGATAGATTTAAACATCTATATGCTTTGCTTTTGCAAGAATATCCCAAAAATATTCCTTCATCACCTTTTACATCAAATTTTCCTTTTCTAGATTCTTTCAAAATATAACATTTTCTTCCAAATGCTTTCAGATAACTTACATTGGGTTTGTAGCCATACCATAATTCATAGGGAGTCTTGAATGAGTCCTTCAACTGTACTCGATTTAAGGTATGAACTGCAGTGCTGATGGCTTCCTTCCAGTATTTGATAGCAATGTTTTTTTCTATCATCAGGGTTCTTGCACAATCCATAATGGATTTGTTTCTTCTTTTAGCTATTCCATTTTGTTTTGGAGTTCTTGGTGCTGAAACCTATCTTTTAATACCTCTTTCAATGTAGAAGTTATTGAATTCATGTGAAATGAATTCACCACCTCTGTTTGACCTTAAAAATTTCAGCCTTTTCCCTATTTCTTTTTCTACTCTTGCCAAATACCATTTGAATTTCTCAAATGCTTTTGATTTATTCCTTAGATACATGACAGTCATCATTCTTGAATAGTCATCAACAAAAAGAATGAAAAACTTTTCTCTAGTATAGCTTTCTATTCCAATGGGTCCACATAAATTAGTATGCACAATTTCTAACATATCTTCAGACTGATAGTTTTTACCCTTAAAACTAGTCTTTCCCATTTTACCAATTTGACAATTCTTGCATAGACCAACCTCAGGTTTCTTAATGTTGGGAATGCCTCTTACTTTCTTGAATTTGCTTATTTTTACCAAATTATCAAAATTGATATGACACAACCTTTTATGCCATAACCAACTCTCTTCAATTTGAGCAATAAAACATGAGCATTTACCAAGTTCTAGATAGAACAAGTTACCTTTAGTTTGGGTGCCAGATCCTATCAATTTTTCTTGTTCATTCAACGGTCTTGCCTTTCCATGCATGAATTCCACCTTGAATCCAGTATTTAGTAACTGTGCAACATTTAGCAAATTATGTTTGAGACCTTCAACCCAATAGGCATTATTACATATAAGTTCTTTGGATAGATAGATTATTCCTCTTCCTTTTATGAAATGAGGTTCATTATTACCAAACCTTACACTGCCACCATCATAGTCTTCAAACTGATCAAACTTAGTTTTATCACCAGTCATATGATGTGAGCAACTGCTGTCTATAATCCATGTATCATTCTTACTTACATGAAAGATAAGAGCCATTTTATCTTCGTCATCACCGTTAGAGTCATCTTTAACAGCAATATAAACAATTTCATCCTCACTATTATCAGAATCCTTAGAATTTTCAGCCATGAAACATGATTTCTTAGCTTTGTTCTTGGATGATTTAAAGTCTTTCTTGCCATTCCATTTGTGATCTTTCTTTTCATCATTGTTTTGCTTGTTTGGGAACCTTACTACAATATGACCAATTTCATTACAAGAAAAATAGATTAGAGGAACTTTACCTTTGTATTTTCCTCTACCTCTAGAATATTTCCTTGCTAGTAGAGCTTCAATCACTTCGAGATCACTATCTGAACTTTGGCTTGATTCATTTTCACTTTTTGACTATGATTCTATCTTCTTTTTGTTTTTCTCTTTGAGTGAGAGCTTGGCTGAAAATGCTGATTCAATGTTTTTGGAGGCTGGAACATAGTTGTCAAAGTTATCTAGTTCAAATGCAGTTAGTCTTTCGACTATGGCCTCAAGATTTATCTTATGATTTGCTTCACACCTTCTTTCCTAAATTGTAGAGACTCTGATTGCATAAACAGGAAGCAAGGTTCTAAGAACTTTTCTTACAAATGTTTCTCCTTTGATGTCACCTCTAGCTGCCCTGATTGCACTTACACATGCTTTAACTCTTTCAACATACTTTGCAATGTTTTCATCCTCTCTCATCCTCATTTGATCAAACTGTCCTCTTAGACTTTTTGCTTTTTCTCTTCTCACATTATCATCTCCTCCATAGATCTCTTTTAGCTTGATCCACATGTCAAAGGTAATTTTGCAGTCCTTAATGTCATCAAATTCTTCATAGGTGAGAGCAAATGCTATGTCTATCATCATATTGTTGTGAGTCTTCTTTTCAGTAATATCATTAACTGACAGTGTGCCAGAAGGTTCTTCATATTCTTCTTCAAGGTATTTCAGTCCAGTATCACCAATAGTAGCCAGATGAAGTTTCATCAATCCTTGCCATGCTGAGAAGTTATCTCTGTTAAGTTTTGGAATTTCTCTTTTGTAAGACATCTTGATCTTTGACTTAGAACCTTGAAATCTTTTCCTGCAAGCACCAAAAGCTCTGATACCAATTGTTGGAAATGAGAATGGAGTAACTGAGAGGGGGAGGGGGTGAATTAGTTACCACAAAAATATTTCACAATCCCTTAGATTTCTAAAAGCTTGATCTTAGTTAAAAATTATTGAAACTTGATAATGCAATAAATAATTATTATTATTAAGAACTTATAACCAAAAACAATTCAGCAATCATGAACACTAGAGACACCACATTTAACATGGAAACCCAATATGGAAAAAACCACCAATGTAACTAGTTACTATTCTTCACTCTTTTGAAGTGAGCCCTATTAGGGGCCAACCCTATTAAAGGTTACAAAACACACTGTTAGGTGTCACCCTATTAGAGGATTTAATCACCCTATTAGGAGTGGCCTTGTTAGAGGTCTTTAGAATAATTCAACTGAACTGTCACCTTGTTAGAAGATTTATAGAATGGCTGTTAAACCAACTCTGTTAAGAGATTTTGAGTTCACTGTTACAATGGTTAGAAAGCAACAATGAAGTGATCTGATACAATATGCAACTTATCTTTGCTGATTACAGATCTTTGTTATTCTTAACTGAATCCTTACTGATCAAATACAACTTTTCAGCTCCTTCAATGCATCTGATCCTTCATCAGACTTTTCTCAACATTCACCTTTTCATTTCACACTGTAATGCACCTTCATAACTTTTTCACTCTTCTTTTTTGATTTACAACTTGAGTGACCATAGATACCATTCAAATTATCTTAGTCGGCTCAAATCACTGACCAATAATCAAACAAATACAATAGTCAGGTAGAAATAATTAAAATTACAAACTAACAAATCCCTTTACTAGCCAACCCTGCTTGGTTAATACTGTTCAAAAAATAATTCATGTGTTAACTGACTAAGTTCGATTAATACAGTGAACTTCGTGACAACCCTTCAATCGCCGAGAGAACTTGGTAAGTGTTGAGTTTCCATAGATGACCGAGTGAGCTCAGTGGGAACTGTCTTTGCCAAATTCCTTTGTTGACCAAGTGATCTCGGTTAACACTGTCTGCCTCATTTTCTTTGATAACCGAGTGAGCTCGGTTAACACTTGTCTGCTTTATTTTCTTTGATGATTGAGTAAGCTTAGTTAACACTTTTCTACCTTATTTTCTTTGATGACCGAGTAAGCTTGGTTAATACTGACTGCTTCATTTTCTTTGATGATTGAGTGAGCTCGGTTGACACTATCTGCCTCATTTTTTTTTATGACTGAGTGAGCTCGATTGAAACTGTAGCTAAGCTCAGTTAGCTAAGACTAATAACTGATATGACATTTGTGTGACATTAAGGACAACATTATCCAACATAACTTTCCAATCATAGATCTATACAATGTCTGGTCCACTTCCTTTGATTCATCATCCTTGGTAAGTTTCAATCTAGTACACATAGGAGTTCCAACTAGTTTGCAGTCTTCCATGCCAAACTTTTTCAATATTTCCTTGATATATTTAGATTGATTGATATAGATGCCATTCTTACTTTGTTGAATTTAAAGACCAACAAATAATTTAATCTCACCAAACATTGACATCTCAAATTCCTTGTTCATTTGCTCTAAAAATTCTTTGCAAAGATCATCATTCTCTATGAACAAAGTATCATCCACAAATATTTCTGCCAAAATAATCTTATTATCTGGTCCTTCCTTGATATACAAGCTATTGTTATCATTAGTTCTCTAAAAACCAATTTGAATAAGATAGTTATGTAATCTTTCATACCATGCTCTAGGGGTTTGTTTCAGACCATACAATGCTTTTTGTAACTTTCAGACCATGTCCTTCATGTCTAGATTAACAAAACCTTTAGGCTACTCAATGTACACCTTCTCATCTAGTACACCATTGAGAAATTCTGACTTGAAATCCATTTGATAAACTTTAAATCCTTTATATGCAGCATATGCAAGTAAGGTCCTGACACCTTTCAATCTTGCAATAGGAGAAAAAGCCTCTCCATAGTCTATTCCTTCTTATTGAGAGTATCCTTTGCATACCAGTCTAGCTTTGTTCCTTGAAACCTTACCATCTTGATTCAACTTATTTCTAAATATCCACTTAGTTCCAATCACATTTTTCTCTTTAGGCCTGCGTACATGAGTCCATGTTTTTTTTTCTCTATCTACTCTATCTCTTCATTCACAAACTTAATCAAAATTTTATTTTCTAATTCATCTTTTACACTTCTAGGTTCAAAATCAACAAGTAAACAAGTACCCTTCAACTTACTTCTTGTCATAGTACCTTTGAATTTATCACCAATGATCTGATCTGGTGCATGATTTATCCTTACATAATTAGCTAATATAGGTTCCTTGCCTTTTGAATGCTTTACATTCTCATCCTCATGTACTTTAGCTTCAGGTTTTGGCTATTTTGTCTATTACTCAAGTCTTTTAGACTCGATAGGCATTGGCTCATTAGCATCAGAATGTGACTCGAGTTCCTGTAGCTTAGTTTGAACTTCCTACAACTCAATTATTGAAGACTCGAGAGTAGAAGATTTTTGATTGACATATGTATCTAGCACCATATCAAGTTCAATGAAAACAAATCTCCTATAATATTTTGGTTCCCTTTTTCTTTCTTCTTCAATTCTTTCTACAAACTCATCAATTATCACATGTGCACTTTCTATGACTTTGTGAGTAGACAAGTTCAAACATCTATATGCTTTACTTTTGCAAGAATATCCCAAAAATATTCCTTCATCACCTTTCATGTCAAATTTACCTTTTTTAGATTCTTTCAAAATGCAACATTTTCTTCCAAATACTTTTAGGTAACTTACATTGGGTTTATGACCATACCATAATTCATAGGGGGTTTTGAATGAATCCTTCTTCAGCTGTACTTGGTTCAAGGTATGAACTACAATGTTGATAGCTTCTTTCTAGTATTTGATAGCAATGTTCTTTTCAATCATTGAGATTCTTGTATAGTCCATGATAGATCTATTCCTTCTTTCAACTATTCCATTATGCTCAGGAGTTTTAGGGGCTGATACCTATCTTTTGATCCCTCTTTCAATGCAAAAGTTATTGAACTCATGTGAAATGAATTCACCACTTCTGTCTAACCTCAAAAATTTTAGTCATTTCCCTATTTCCTTATCTACTCTATCCAAATACTATTTGAACTTCTCAAATGCTTCTAATTTCTCTCTCAAGTACATGATAGTCATCATTCTTGAGTAATCATAAAAAAAAAGAATGAAGAATTTTTCACCAGTATAGCTTTCAATTCCAATAGGTCCACACAAATCAATATGCATAATTTCTAAAACTTTTTCAGACTAATAGTTCTTACTTTTGAAGCTACTCTTTTCCATCTTACTAATTTGACAATTCTTGCATGGACCAACCTTAAGTTTCTTTATATTAGGAATGCCTCTTACTTTCCTAAATTTACTTATTTTCACCAAGTTATCAAAGTTCACATGACACAACCTCCTATGCCATAGCCAAATTTTTTCAACTTGAGAAATAAAACATGAACATTCACCAAGTTTAAGATAGAACAAGTTACTCTTTGTTTGAGTGCCTAATCCAATCAGCTTTCCTTTATCATCCAGTAGTCTTGCTTTTCTATGCATGGATTCAACTTTGAATCCATTATTGAGTAGATGTGCCACACTCAATAGATTATGTTTTAGTCCTTCTGCCCAATATGCATTATCACATACAAGTTCTTTCGTTAGTGAGATTTCTCCTCTTATTTTTATGCAACAAGGTTCATTATGTTAGAATTCTTTAGAATAACTCAGAGGGGGAGGGTGAATTAGTTATCCAAGGTCCAAATGCCCTAATAATACTTTTTCACAACTTTCAATGAATCCATTCACTTTTCACCCATCCAAACATAAATCAACCATATTAGCAAGTTACAGTAAATCAACATGCAGAGATAAAACATGCAAGATCAACACATGACACAGTGATTTATGTGGAAACCCAATTTGAGAAAAATCACCAGTAATATGCTACTTGATTTTCACTCTTCTAAAGTGATGCCCTATTAAAAGCCCTCCCTCTTAAAGGCTTACAACACACTATTAAACGTGACCTTGTTAGAGGATTTCACTAAAGTGTTAGGAATGGGCTTGGTTAAAGGACTTCTGAACATTCACTTGGAATGTCATCCTGTTAAAGGATTTACCTCATGGCTATTAAACCAAATTAAGTCCATAGGATTTAAACTAACTGTTACAATTGCTAGAGAGTAATGATAATGACTTTTTGATCGGATATAATTTACAACATACTTTGTAGATTTTAGATCACACTTCTAGTTCAATCCTTTTGCTTGGCTTTAATCACTTCAGCTCTGATTGCTTGTCTTCCTCTCAAGCTTCATCTCCTTGAGTCTTCTTACTCATCATACTAATGCATCTATATCTGAGGTCTTCTTATTGAAACAAAGTAACTATGCTCCCTTTCTTCCTTAGCACCTCCTTCATCACTTTATGCTTTCATGCTTGACCGCCTCTCTACTTTTTCTTCATGAACTTATGACTCTTTAAATAAAAATCTAATTTTTCTTTTCTATTCAATTTTCCTTCTCCAATTTTAGGGTTTCAAATAGATTAGGTAGGATACAATGTATCTACCCCATATCTTGCTCTTATCTAGAACCTTTGTCTAGAGTCTTGTTGTATCTTCAAAAACATTCTACATGGTGTTTTGTGCCACCAACTCATCGTTCTTATCTTCCATTCAATTTACAAACTTCTAGATAACAATCTTGTTGGCTTAGATCTGGAAAATCATCAATTTTCAAAATAATGTAGCAACTTGGCATTATTGGTTTACTAATGCTCAGCACCTCTGTGTTACTTGGCACTATTGGTTTACTAGTGCTCTTCACCTCTATGTTACTCGACACTTGTATTTGCTTGGCACTTGTATTTTCTCGGCACTTGAAGTTCACTCAGCATCTGAAGTTCACTCGGCATCTGAAGTTGAACTTGCTCAGCTTCAACTAGGAATCTGTTTGGCACCTACTATCTTGCTCAGCTCCCTCTCTCTAATGAACTTAGTTGGGCTTTACAAAAGAATTACCTAAAACCTTACATCTTTAATATGTTTCAATGTTCCCATTCTCTGTATGTTATAGTATGTCATCAAATACACTTTTTCATCAATGGCTTAGATGATCCTTGTACTTCATTAAAACATCATAACTTCAACCTTTCTCTAGGTGTTCTAGTTACATCTTATTGATTCCTCCTCCTTGTCAATCAACTAATTGATAGTATTAAGATCACTTAAGCAATTGTCATTCCTACAAGTAGCAAGTTTGACATCAATGACAAAAAAATGATTGAGAACATTCTTTACCAATTCCATATGATCATTCCAACAACTTTCCTCATGATCTTTTCAATCATTTTCAACAATCTCCTTCTTTGGCATTGATGACAAACCAAACTGATCAATTAATCAACTTAGTTACCACCAAAGATTGCATATGTTTCTTACTACTTTTCTTGGCTACTGCATCTTTACTACTGATCTCATATATCTCCCTCTTTCATATATATCTCCCTCTTGCTTTGTATTGATCAGGACCAGCTCCATATGATCCTTCCAACAACTTTCCTAATGATCTTTTCAATCATTTTCAACAATCTCCCTCTTTGGCATTGATGGAAAACCAAACTAATCAATTGATCAACTTAGTTACCACCAAAGATTACATACATTATTTACTACTTTTCTTGGCTACTGCATCTTTACTACTGATCTCATATATCTCCCTCTTTCATATATATCTCCCTCTTGCTTTGTATTGATCTGGTTTTTGCATATTTCCCCTTCTTTGACATAAATGCCAAAGATGTAGCATTTTTACCATGCAAAATATAAGCTTTGGCTTTTTGATATCTTCTCCCTCTGTCACCATGCTTGTGACTGATTAGGAGTTTCTGCTCCTACTGTCATCCTTTGCATCATTCTTCTGATATTTTAGTGGTTTATTGATGTTGATGCAAGGCAACTTCCTTGTTATTTTATAATGCTTGAGTTGGGGGCATTACCCCCAACTTTCCTCTAAGATATTCATAAGCCTCCTTGGGCAATGGTTTGGTGAAGATATCTATAGTTTTTTCTTTTGTGTGAATGTGTTCCAACTTCACTTGTTTGTCTTCTACCAATTCTCTAACATAGTGATACTTGATTGCAATGTGCTTGGTTTTTGCATGCATTAATGGATTTTTGGATATGTTTATAGCACTTTTATTATCACAATACAATATCATAGGTTTTGTTACCTCTTCTTTCATTTCTTTCAATAAATGTGTGAGCCACACAATGTTTGTGCAATTGACTACTGCTGCCACATATTCTGATTCTGCAGTGGACTAGGATGTGCATGTTTGTTTCTTGTTAGTCCAAGTGATTAGTCTTTTACCTAAAAATAATGCATCTCCACTTGTGCTTTTTCTATCATCAATGTTGCCTCCCCAATCTGCATCTATATATGCATTGAGCTCAAACTTTCCATTCTTTTTGTAGTATAGACCAAAGTTATTAGTTCCTTTAAGATATCTTATTATTCTTTTTACTGCTATGAGATGATTTTCTTTAGGATTAGCAGAGAATCTATCCACTGTTCCAACTACTAATGCTATGTCTGGTCTACTATGTACAACATATTGTAGTTTTCCAATCATGTATCTATACATTATTTGATTGACTCCAGTTGATTCATCATTTTTGGATAGCTTATTTCCTATTGTCATTGGTGTGTTGACTAGTTTGGACTCCTCTAATCCAAATGTTTTAAGAATCTCTTTAATGTACTTTGATTGTGTCACAAATATACCATGTTTGAGTTGATGCACTTGCAATTCAAAAAAAAATTTGATTTCTCCAAACATAGACATCTCAAATTCATGTTTCATTTTGTCAGCAAAGCCTTTGCAAAGAACTTTCTTTCCACCAAACACTATGTAATCCACAAAGATTTTAGATACAACAATATTCTTACCTTCTTCTTCTTTGATGCACATGTTGATATTATCATCAGTTCTTTCAAATCCTATTTGCACTAGATACTTTTGAAGTCTCTCATACCATGCTCTAGGTGCTTGTTTCAAACCATAGAGTACTTTATGTAGCTTACAAACCATATCCCTATTGTTCTCATCAACAAATCCTTCTAGTTGTTCAATGTAGATTTCTTCTTCTAGTATACCATTTTAAAAAGTAGACTTTACATCCATCTGATAGACTCTAAAATCTTTATATGCAGCATATGCAAGTAAAGTTCTTACTCTTTCCATTCTAGCAATAGGAGAAAATGTTTCCCCATAGTCTAGTCCTTCTTCATGTGCATAACCCTTGCATGCTAGTCTAGCTTTGTTTCTGGTAATCTCACCATTCTCATTTAGCTTGTTTTTGAATACCCACTTGGTGCCAATCACATTCTTGTCAACTGGTCTGGGAACCAAACTCCAGGTTTTGTTCTTCTTTATTTGATCAATCTCTTCTTCCATAGCTTTGTACCAGTCATCATCTTGTAATGTACCATATACTGTCTTAGGTTTAGATTTTCTGATCAGACATAATTCATGTCTTAGTCTATTCCTTATCATTGGTCTTGCATCTTTGTCACCAATTATCAGTTCAACAAGGTGATGTCTTTTTACATATTTGGATAATCTTGGTTCTGTCCTTATTTCCATGTTTGGTCTTTCAGATTCAGAATCACTATGCACTTCGTTGTCAAGTTGTTCTTCATCTATTTCATGTGTACTATTTTTAGAATCAGATTGTGCATTTCCTTCATTTTGCAACTCGGCTTCTAAATGCAACTCGCTATTCACTGGTTGTGACTTGGCTAAAACTAAAATTTGTCAACTTCCTCATCAATAGGCATTCCTTCATAAGAATACACAAAGGTTCTGTATTCATCCATTCTCTTTGGTTCTTCGACTTGGACTTCTGTATGCTCAGCAAAGTTTATATTTGCACTTTCCACAATTTTGTTAGTGTTAGTATTCAAACACTTGTATGCCTTACTTCTAGTGGAGTAACCAAAAAAATGCCTTCATCACTTTTTGCATCAAATTTTCCATTTCTAGTATCTTTAAAGATAAAGCATTTGCAACCAAACACTTTCAAATGTTTTACATTGGGTGAGTGACCATACCATAATTCAAAAAGTGTTGTATTTGTACCTTTCTTGACTAGTACTTGGTTTAGTGTATGAAGAGCTACACTTATAGCTTCTCTCCAATATTTTAGAGCAATAGTCTTTTGCATCATTAATGTTTTGGCATAGCCAATCACAGATCTATTTCTTCTTTCAGCAATTCCATTATGTGGGGGAGTTCTTGGAGCTGATGTTTGTCTTTTGATTCCTTTATCATTACAGAATATCTTGAATTCATTTGATGTGAATTCACCACCTCTGTCTGATCTTAGGCATTTCAAGCTCTTTCTTGTTTCCTTTTCAACTCTAGCTACATACCACTTAAACATTTGAAAAGCATTAGATTTTTTTTTTAAGAATATAACAGTCATCATCCTGGAATAGTCATCAACAAACAACATTATGTATTTATCTCCTCTATAGCTTTGTACTTCCATTGGACCACATAAATTATTATGAACTAACTCAAGTACTTCTTTAGATGTATAGTTTTTGCTTTTGAAACTTGACTTTGTCATCTTTCCTAGCAGAAATTGTTTGCACATGATATTATCTATTGGAAATAGAAATGAAGTAACTGAGAGGGGAGGGGTCAATCAGTTACCACAAAAATATTTCTACAGACCCTTAGATGTCTTTAAAATACAACTATTGCTGACACTTGGTAATCACACAAATAAATGATGAAGTTTGATGGATGTTATGTTAACTTTATTAAGCATTTAAAGTGATTAACATGCATGCATAAAGAAATAACATGAACACAAGAGACACCAGATTTAACATGGAAACCCAATTTGGGAAAAACCACCAAGTAACTAGTTACCAATTTTCACTCTTCTGAAGTGAGCCTTGTTAGGAGCTAACCCTATTAAAGGTTACAAAACACATTGTTAGAAAAACTCTATTAGAGGATTTGATCACCTTGTTAGAAGTGGCCTTGTGAGAGGTCTTTAAAAAAATTCAACTGAATTGTCACGTTGTTAGAGGATTTACAGAAATGGTTGTCAAACCAACTCTATTAAGAGATTTTGAATCATTGTTACAATTATTAGAAAGAAAAAATGAAGTGATATGAGATATATGCAACTTATCTTTGCTGAATATAGATCTCTATTCTGCTTCATTAAATCCTTACTGATCGAATGCAACTCTGCAGCTTCATAAGATGATAGATTCTTCCTCAACATTCGCTCATGTAATTGCTTATACATTCGCACTTTTATGCATCCAAACACTTCTACATCTATTGAATTTACAACTTGACCTTTCATATATACCTTATATATTTTCAAGTCGGCTCAATTACAAGTTTACAACAACTGGAAAAACATAGATCAGTCGGCTGCACAAAACAATTAAACTTAATTCTTAATTATTTTCTACCTGACCTAGCTCGTTAACCACTGCTTCAAAATGGTTTCTCCATGTTAACCAAGTGAAGCTCACTAAACACTGCAAACCTTGCAATTTCCTTTGGAGACCGAGTTAACTCGATAAATACTAACCTTCCTTTGTTTACCAAGTGAGCTTGGTAAAAGCTAATTTTTTTTTGCTTACCGAGTGAGCTTGGTAAAAGCTAATCTTTCCTTTCCTTACCGAGTGAGCTTAGTAAAAGTTAACTTGTCTTTGCTTACTGAGTGAGCTCGGTAAAAGCTAACTTGCCTTTGCTTATCGAGTGAGCTCGGTAAAAGCTAACTTGCCTTTGCTTACTGAGTGAGCTCGATAAAAGCTAACTTACCTTTGTAATGTTCAGGAATGCTTGGTAGTCACTATAAATTGCTTTGCTAACCATCTGAGCTCGATAGACTCTTTCGGATGACTGATATGACATTTGTGTAACATCAAAGACAATACACAATCAACAATTGTATCCAACAATCTCCCTCTTTGGCATTGATGGCAACACAACATGTCATAGCAGAAAAGAAATTTGAAAACAAGTCTTTTACTTATATCGCAACACAACATGTTAATATGAAAATTCTCCCTCTAAGATAGAAAACTCTTCCTCTTACAATAATATCCTTCTATTTTAAACAAATTTCAATGAGATATGACAGTAATAAACTCTCCCTCTTTGACAACACATGCCGAACACAATTCAAACTCAAATGAATTTTAGTGTACCTTTAGTACTAATTCATATGCAATGTTTCCTAGTTATGTTGCATCAACTGATAGATTTTCAATCTAGTATGAGTTGATGCATTATTAGAACTTTATTTTAGTGAACTTTGGATAGGGGAGTGACACTTAACTTACCTCTTAGATACAAGAATGCATCCTTCGGTAATTGTTTTGTGAATACATCAGAAATTTGGTCCTTTGTATGAATATATTCCAATCTAATATCCTTATCTTGCACCAATTCTCTGACAAAATGATATTTTATTGCAATGTGCTTGGTTTTGGAATGCATCACTAGATTTTTAGATATGTTGATTGAACTTGTATTTTCACAGAACATAACAACAGGTTCTTTGATTTCCATCTTCATGCCTTCCAAAAATTGTTCAAACCAAAAAATGTTAGAGCAGTTTACTACTGCAGCAACATACTCTACCTCTGCTGTTGATTGAGATGTACAATTCTGCTTTTTGCTTGTCCAAGAAACCAACCTTTTTCTAAGAAAAAATGCACCTCCACTTGTACTTTTTCTGTCATCAAGGTTTCCTACCCAATTAGCATCAGTAAATACTTTCAAATCCAAATTTCCTCCAAACTTATACCATAAACCATACTCTTTAGTTTCTTTTAAATATCTCATTATTCTTTTGATTGCCATCAAGTGGTTTTCTCTTAGTTTTGCTAAAAATCTTGCTACAATATCAATTGCAAGAGCAATATCTGGCCTTGTATGAACTACATACTACAATTTTCCAATCATAGATCTATACAATGTTTGATCTACTTCCTTTGATTCATCTTCCTTGGTAAGTTTTAATCTGTTACACATAGGACTCCCAACTAGTTTACAATCTTCCATTCCAAACTTTTTCAATATCTCTTTGATGTACTTTGATTGAGTAATGTAGATTCCATTTTTATTCTGTTGAATTTGAAGACCAACAAAGAATTTGATCTCACCAAACATGGACATTTCAAATTCATTTTTCATTTGTTCTGAGAATTCTTTGCACAGATCATCATTCCCTATGAAAATAGTATTGTCTACAAATATTTTTGCCAAGACAATCTTATTATCTGGTCCTTCCTTAATATACAAGCTACTATTATCATTAGTTCTTTGAAAACCAATCTAAATAAGATAGTTATGCAATCTTTCATACCATGCTCTAGGGGCTTGTTTTAGACCATACAATGCCTTATGTAATTTGCAGATCATGTTCTTCTTATCTAGATTAACAAAACCTTCAAGTTGTTCAATATAAACCTCTTCATCCAGTATACCATTGAGGAATGCTGATTTGAGATCTATCTGATAAACTTTGAAACCCTTGTGAGCAGCATATGCTAGTAAGGTTCTGACTCCTTCCAATCTTGCAACAAGAGAAAAAGTTTCTCCATAGTCTATTCCTTCTTCTTGAGCATATCTTTTGCATACTAGTCTAGCTTTGTTTCTTGATACCTTACTATCTTCATCCAACTTGTTTCTGAATACCCACTTAGTTCCAATTACATTTTTGTCTTTAGATCTGGGTACAAGAGTCCACGTCTTATTTTTCTCTATTTTCTCTATTTCTTCATTCATAGTCACAATCCACCTATCATTTTCCAATGCATCTTTGACATTTCTAGGTTCAAAATCAGCAAGTAAACAAGTACCTTTTAGCTTATTTCTTGTCATGGTTCCTTTAGATTTATCTCCAATGATCTGATCTGCTGAATGATGTTTTCTGCCATACTTGGCTAATATAGGTTCCTTTCCTTTTGAATGGATTTCATTATTATCCTTTTGCATTTCAACTTCAGGCTCTTTCTATTCAGGCTCAGTAGATATTTTCTTGATAAATACTTGCTCGGTAGATACTGAGTTTAACTCAATTTGTTGTGATTCGGTTTGAACTTCCTGTAACTCGGTTATAGATGACTTGGGAGTAGAAGTTTTTTGATTCTCTGATATAACTGGTACTATATCAGGTTCACTGAAGACAAACCTTTTATAATCTTCTGGTTCCCTTTTGCTTTCTTCTTCAGTCCTTTCTGCAAACTCATCAACTTTCACATGTGCACTTTCTATGACTTTGTGAATAGACAAGTTTAAACATCTATATTCCTTACTTGTGCATGAGTATCCAAGGAATATACCTTCATCACCTTTTACATCAAATTTTCCTTTCTAGATTCTTTCAAAATGTAACATTTACTTCCAAATAATTTAAGATAACTTACATTAGGTTTATAGCCATACCATAACTCATAGGAGGTTTTGAATGAGTCTTTTTTCAGCTGTACTCGATTCAAGGTATAGACTATAGTGCTGATTGCTTCCTTCCAGTATTTAATAGCAATGCTCTTTTCAATCATTAATGTTCTTGCACAATCCATGATGGATCTATTTCTTCTTTCAGCTTTTCCATTCTACTGGCGTGTTCCAAGTGTTGATACCTATCTTTTGATTCCTCTTTCAATGCAAAAGTTATTGAATTCTTATGAAATGAATTCTCCACCTCTGTCTAATCTCAAGCATTTAAATCTTTTTCCTGTTTCCTTTTCTACTCTGGCCAAATACCATTTGAACTTTTCAAATGCTTCTGATTTATTTCTTAAATACATGACTGTCATCATTCTTGAGTAATCATTAACAAAAAGAATGAACTTTTCTCCAATATAGCTTTCAATTCCAATAGGTCCACATAAATCAGTATGCACAATTTCTAGTATGTCTTTAGACTAATAGTTTTTACTTTTAAAACTAGTCTTTCCCATCTTTCCAATTTGACAATTTTTGCATAGATCGACCTTAAGTTTCTTTATGTTGGGAATGCCTTTTACTTTTTTGAACTTTCTTATCTTTACCAGATTATCAAAGTTTATATGACACAACCTCTTATGTCATAACCAACTTTCTTCAACTTGAGCAATGAAACATGAACATTCACCTAGTTCAAGATAGAACAAGTTACCTTTAGTTTGGGTTCCTAATCTAATCAACTTTCCTTTCCCATCCAACAGTATTGTTTTACCATGCATGAATTCTACTTTGATTCCATTATTGAGTAGTTGTGCCACACTTAACAAATTATGCTTTAGTCCTTCTACCCAATAGGCATTATTACATATAATATATTTGGTTAGAGGCATTCTTCCTCTTAATTTTATACAACAAGGTTCATTGTTACCAAATCTTACACTGCCACTGTCATAGTCTTCAAAGTATTCAAACTTAGTTTTGTCGCCAATCATGTGATGATAGCAACCACTATCTATGATCCATGTATCATTTTTTCTCATATGAGAAATGAGTGCCATTTCTTCATCACTATTAGATTCATGTTTCACAGCAATATAGACAATCTCATATTCTTCTTCATCATTAGAGTCATTAGAATCTTTAGCCATAAAACATGTTTTCTTACCTTTGTCCTTGAATGATTTGAAATCTTTCATGTCATTCCATTTTTTATTTTTCTTTTCATCTTTATTCTTCTTGTTTGGACATCTAGTAGCAATATGACCAACTTCTTCACATGAAATAGAAGGGCTTCAATTACTTCAAGATCACTGTCTGAACTTTGGTTTGATTCATCTTCACTTTTTGACTGAGATTTCTTTTTTCCTTTGTCCTTGAGTGAAAGTTTGGCTTCAAATGCTGATTCAATGTTTTTGGAAGCTTGAACATAGTTATCAAAGTTGTCCAGTTCAAATGCAATCAATCTTCCAACTATAGCCTCTAGATTTATCTTATGATTTACTTCACATATTCTTTCCTAAATTGCAGAGACTCTGATTGCACAAATGGGAAGGAGAGTTCTAAGAAATTTTCTTATAACTATCTCTTCACTGATATCTCCACTAGAAGCTTTGATTGCATTGACACATGCTTTAACTCTTTCAACATATTTTGCAATGTTTTCATCCTCTCTCATCCTCATTTGATCAAATTGTCCTCTTAGACTTTTTTCTTTGGCTCTTCTAACATTATCATCTCCTCCATATATCTCTTTCATCTTTTTCCACATTTCAAAGGAAGATTTGCAGTCCTTGATATCATCAAATTTTTCATAACTTAGAGCAGATGCTATATCTATCATCATAATGTTATGAGTCTTCTTTTCAACAATATCATTGATAGATAGTGTACCAGCTGGTTCTACATATTGTTCATCAAGGTACTTCAGTCCTGTATCACCAATGGATGCTAGGTGAAGTCTCATTAGTCCTTGCCTTGCTAAGAAGTTATTTTTGTTAAGCCTTGGGATTTCCCTTTTGTAAGACATCTTGATCTTTGGCTTAGATCCTTGAAATCTTATCCTGCAAGCACCAAAAGCTCTAATACCAATTGTTGGAAATAGAAATGGAATAACTGAGAGGGGAGGGGTGAATCAATTACCACAAAAATATTTTTACAGACCCTTAGATGTCTTCAAAATACAACTACTGTTGACACTTGGTAATCACACAAATAAATTTTGAAGCTTGATAGATGTTCTATTAACTTTATTAAGAATTTAAAGTGATTAACATGCATGCATAGAGAAATAACATGAACACAAGAGACACCAGATTTAATGTGGAAACCCAATTTGGGAAAAACCACCAAGTAACTAGTTACCAATTTTCACTCTTCTAAAGTGAGCCCTATTAGGAGCCAACCTTGTTAAAGGTTAAAAAAAACACTATTAGGTGTGACCCTATTAGAGGATTTGATCACCTTGTTAGAAGTGGCCTTATGAGAGGTCTTTAAAAAAATTCAACTGAATTGTCACCTTGTTAGAGGATTTACAAAAATGGCTATCAAACCAACTCTGTTAAGAGATTTTGAATCACTATTACAATTATTAGAAAGAAACAATGAAGTGATCTGAGATATATGCAACTTATCTTTTCTAAATATAGATCTCTGTTTTGCTTCATTAAATCCTTACTGATCAAATACAATGCTGCAACTTCATAGAGATGAGAATTCTTCCTCAACATTCGCTCATGTAATTGCTTATACATTCGCACTTTTATGCATCCACACACTTCTACATCTATTGAATTTACAAATTGACCTTTCATATATACCTTATAGATTGTCAAGTCAGCTCAATTACAAGTTTACAACAACTAGAAAAACATAGATTAGTCAGCTGCACAAAACAATTAAACTTAATTCTTAATTCTTTTCTACTCGACCCAGCTCGGTGACCACTGCTTCAAAATGGTTTCCCCATGTTAACCAAGTGAAGCTCGGTAAACACTGAAAACCTTGCAACTTCCTTCAGAGATCGAGTTAACTCGATAAATACTAACCTTCCTTTGTTTACCGAGTGAGCTCGATAAAAGCTAATTTTTCTTCACTTACCGAGTGAGCTCGGTAAAAGCTAGTCTTGCCTTTGCTTACCAAGTGAGCTCGGTAAAAGTTAACTTGTCTTTGCTTACTGAGTGAGCTTGGTAAAAGCTAACTTGCCTTTGCTTATCGAGTGAGCTCAGTAAAAGCTAACTTGCCTTTGCTTACCGAGTGAGCTCGGTAAAAGCTAACTTACCTTTGTAATGTTCAAGAATGCTCGGTAGTCACTATAAATTTCTTTACTAACCATCTGAGCTCGATAGACTCTGTCTGATGACTGATATGAAAATTTTGTAATATCAAAGACAATACACAATTAACAATTGTATCCAACAATTATCAAGCTTCTTCAATTTTGGTAAACCTCTGACTTTCTTCATTTTACTGATATTGACCAGATTGTCAAAGTTGACATGACATAATCTTCTATGCCATAACCATTCATCATCAAATTTTGCAATAAAACAAGAAAAATCATCCTTATCAAGGTAAAATAGATTAATTCTTGTTTGATCTCCTTTTCCTATCAATTTACCATCAGTATCATAGATTTTTGCAATTTTGTTTCCAAATTCTATTTTGCATCCTATATTGCCTAACTGTGAGACACTCAACAAATTGTAGTTTAATCCTTCAACATAGTATGCATTATCATATGAATTTTTTTTTTTGAGTTTAATGGAACCTGTTCCTTTGATTTGACATGGTGCATCATTACCAAATCTAACACTATTTCCATCATATTGAGTAAAGTTAACGAACTTACTTTTGTCTCTTGTCATGTGATGTGAGCATCCACTGTCTATGATCCACATGTCATTCTTGTTCATACATGTTACCGATGTTGTGGGCTCTTCTTCATCAGATTGGTCCTTCATGGCTACATAAACAACTTCATCATCATTATCATCAGAATTTTCTTCAACAATATAACACTTCTTACCTTTTTCTTTGTAATCTCTCTTGCCATCATCTCTTCTGAATTTATTTTTGTTGCCTTCCTTGTAATCCTTTTTTTGTGTACACCTGGAAGCAATATGACCTACTTCATTGCAATTGAAACAAATCATAGGTATATTACCTTTGAATTTTCCTTTACCTCTGTGAAATATTCTAGCAAGCAATGCTTTCAATTGTTCCACATATTCCTCATCAGTGCTACTGTCACTGGATACATATTTCATTTTTCTTCCTTTCTTTGATTTTACCTATTCAGCATCTTTCAGTGATAGCTTGGCCTTGAAAGAATATTCAACATTCTTAGGTATGTAGTTGTCAAAGTTACATAACTCAAATGAAGTGAGTCTACCTATTATACCTTCAAAACTTAGATTGTTTCCTAGTACACATCTTAGTTCTTGTATTGCTGATACTCTAATAGCATAGATAGGGAGTAGGGTTCTTAAGAACTTACTATTAAAAATATCTTCATCGAATTCACCACTCAAGCATCTTATTGCACTTACCACTTCTTTTATTCTTACACCATACTGAGTAGCATTCTCATTTTCCTCCATTTTCATATCATCAAACTTTCCTTTGAGACTTTCTCTTTTTCCTCTTTGTACATTATGATCTCCTCCATAGATGTCTAATAGGGCTTTTCACATTTTGAATGTATTGTGACATCCTTTGATATCATCAAATTCAGCATAGTTGAGTGCATAAGCAATCTCCAGCATTGTCTGATTGTGTTCCTATTTGTTTTTTCATATCTTCTGTAGTAAGAGTACTAGTTGGATCTACAAGTTCAATAAAAATTGAATTTTGGGCATAATCTCCCATGGATCCAAGATGTAGCTTCATCAAGCTTTGCCATGCAATAAAGTTTTCTTTTTTGAGCTTGGGAACTTCTCTCTTAGGCATTTTGATCCTTTCTGCTTATAGTCCCTTTAAACTGAATCAATAGTATAGCTCTGATACCAATTGTTAGAATTCTTTAGAATAACTAGAGGGGGGGGGGTGGGGTGGCTGAATCAGTTATCCAAGGTCCAAATGCCATAACAATACTTTTTCACTACTTTTAATCAATCCATACACTTTTCATCCATCCAAACTTAAATCAACCATATTAGCAAGTTACAGTAAATCAACATGCAAAGATAAAACATGCAAGATCAACACATGACATAGTGATTTATGTGGAAACTCAATTTGTGAAAATCCACTAGTAACATGCTACTTGATTTTCACTCTTCTAAAGTGATGCCCTATTAAAAGCCTTCCCTATTAAAGGCTTACAACACACTGTTAAATGTGATCTTGTTAGAGGATTTCACCATACTGTTAGGAATGGGCCTGGTTAAAGGACTTCTAAACATTCAATTGGAATGTCACCATGTTAAAGGATTTTCCTCATGGCTATTAAACCAACCTAAGTCCATAGGATTTAAACTAATTGTTACAATTTCTAGAGAGTAATGATAATGACTTTTTGATCTGATATAACTTATAACATACTTTGCAGATTTTAGATCACACTTCCAGTTCAATCATTTTGCTTGGCTTTAATCACTTTAGCTCTGACTGCTTGTCTTCCTCTCAAGCTTCGTCTCCTTGATTCTTCTTACTCATCATACCAATGCATCCATATCTAGGGTATTCTTATTGAAATAGAGTAACTATGCTCTCTTTCTTCCTTATCACCTCCTTTAGCACTTTATGCTTTCATTCTTGACCGCCTCTCTACTTTTTCTTCATGAACTTATGATTCTTTAAATAGAAATTTGATTTTTCTTTTCCACTCAATTCTCCTTCTCCAATTTTAGGGTTTCAAATGGATTAGGTAGGATATAATGTATCTACCCCATATCTTGCTCCTATCTAGAAACTTCATCTCGAGTCTAGTTGTATCTTCAAAAATGTTCTGCATGGTGTTTTGTGCTACTAGCTCATCATTCTTATCTTCCATTTAATTCACACACTTTTAGATAACAATCTTGTTGGCTTAGATCTAGCAAATCTTCAATTTTTGAAATAATGCAGTAACTCGGCATTATTTGTTTACTGATGCTCGACACCTCTCTGTTACTCGACAGTATTGGTTTACTATTGCTTGGAACCTCTGTGTTACTTGGCACTTGTATTTTCTTGGCACTTTAAGTTCACTTGACATCTGAAGTTCACTCGGCATCTGAAGTTGAATTTTGTCGGCTTCAACTAGGAATCTGTTCGACACCTACTAGCTTTCTTGACTCCCTCTCTCTAATGAACTTAGTTGGGCTTTACAAAAGACTGAGCTAAAACCTTACATCTTTGATATATTTTAGTTTTCCCATTCTCTATGTGTTATAGTATGTCATCAAATACACTTTTTCATCAATGGCTTAGCTGATCCTTGTACTTCATTACAACAACATAACTTCAACCTCTCTCTAGGTGTTCTAGTTACATCTTATTGATTGCCTCCTCCTTGTCAATCAACTAATTGATAGTATTAGGATCACTTAAGCAATTTTCATTCCTACAAGTAGCAAGTTTGACATCAATGACAAAAAAATTATTGAGAACATTTTTTACCAGTTCCATATGATCATTCCAACAACTTTCCTCATGATCTTTTCAATCATTTTTAACACATTATTACAAAATCTCATACTACCACCATCATAGTTTTCAAAATGTTCAAACTTAGTTTTATCACCAGTCATATGATGAGAGAAACCACTATCTATAATCCATGTATCAATTTTTCTGACATGAGAGATAAGTGCCATTTTTCTCATCATTTTTAGACTCATCTTTCACAACAATGCACACAATTTCATCTTCTTCATCATTAGAATCATTAGAATCCTTAGCCATGAAACATGTTTTCTTACCTTTGTCCTTGAATGATTTGAAGTCTTTCTTTCCATTGCACTTGTGACCTTTCTTCTCATCCTTGCTTTGCTTATTTGGGAACCTAGCAATAATATGTCCAATTTCCTCACATGAAAAAAAGAAGTTAGAGGAACCTTACCTTTGTATTTCCCTTTGCCTCTAGAATATTTCCTTACTAGTAGAGCTTCAACCACCTCAAGATCACTATCAGAACTCTATTATGATTCTTCTTCACTTTCTAACCAAGAATTATTTATCTTCTTGCCTTTCTCCTTCAGTGAAATCTTGGCTTTAAATAGTTATCATAGTTGTCTAGCTCAAATGCAGTCAATCTTTCAACTATGGCCTCTAAATTTATCTTATGATTTTCTTCACATCTTCTTTCTTGAATTATAGAAAATCTAATTGCATAAATGGGAAGCAATGTTCTAAGAACTTTACTTATAACTATTTCCTCCTTGATATCTCCTCTAGATTCTTTGATTGCACTAACACTTGCTTTGACTCTTTCAACATATTTTGCAATGTTTTCATCCTCTCTCATCCTCATTTGATCAAATTATCCTCTTAAATTTTTTTCTTTGGCTCTTCTTACATTATCATCTCCTCCGTAGATTTCTTTCAGCTTGTTCCACATTTCAAAGGCAATTTTCTAGTCCTTAACATCATCAAATTCTTCATAACTTAGGGCAAAAGAAATGTCTATCATCATGATGTTATGAGTCTTTTTCTTAGTAATTTCATTAGTAGATAATGTACCAAAAGGAGTTACATATGCTTCATTTAGATATTTCAATCATGTATCTCCAATGGAAGCTAGATGGAGTCTCATGAGACCTTACCATGCTGAAAAGTTATCCTTGTTAAGTCTTGGAATTTCCCTCTTGTAAGACATCCTAATCTTTAGCTTAGATCCTTGAAATCCTTCCTACAAGTACAAAATGCTCTGATACCAAATTTTGGAATTATAGATCGAGTAACTTGGGTGGGGGAGTGTGGGGGTGGGTGAGGGGGTGAATTGGTTACCAAAAAAACAAATCCATAGATCCCTTAGATGTCTTAAAACTTAATTACTACTGTCACTTGGTAGCTACACAAAAAAATGTTGCAACTCAGTAGATTAACTTGTTACTGATCTTTGAGTATTCAAAATTATTAACATGAACACAAGAGACACCAGATTTAATGTGAAAACCCAATATGGGAAAAACCACCAAGTAACTAGCTACCAATTTTCACTCTTCTGAAGTGATCCATGTCAGGAGCCAACCCTATTAAAGGTTACAAAACACACTATTAGGTGTGATCTGGTTAGAGGATTTAATCACCCTGTTAGGAGTGGCCTTGCTAGATGACTTTAGAACAATACAATTGAACTATCCACCTTGTTAGAGGATTTATAAAATGGTTGTTAGACCAACTCTATTAAGAGATTTAGGAATTACTGCTACAATGGTGAGAAAGTAACAATAAGTGACCTGAATGAGATGCAACTTAACTTTGCTAATACATATCTCTTCTCTACTTCAATAGATCCTGACTAATCAAATACAAATCTACCGCTCCTCAAGGATATCTAATCCTTCTTCAAAATTCTCTCACACTTATTCTTCACAATCAACTCACTTGCATACTCGTTCATTCATACATCTATTCATACATTTGAAAACACAACTTGACCTTTTATTTATACATTATAGATTGTCAAGTTGACTCAATTACATGTTACATTTACCAATAAACCATACATTAGTTAGCTACAAGCATTTCATTAAACAAGTAAAATTTATTTCCCAAAATAATCAAATATTTCATTGACCAATCCAGCTCAGTAAATACTAGTCTAGAAATGTTTTCTAGTGTTAACCAAGTGAAGCTTGGTAAACACTGCAAACTCTGCAAAATCTTTTAGAGACTAAGTGAACTGAATAAGAACTTATTTTCCTTCATTGACCTTGTGAGCTCGGTAGAGATCTGAGTTTCTACCACAAAATCCTTCAGTGCCCAAGTGAGCTTGCTAGAGATTGAGTTCTCAATGTAACCTCCAAAAATGCTTAGAGACTCTATAATTCTCTTTGCTAACCTTCTGAGCTCGGTAGAATCTATATTTTGCCTTGCTGACCAATTGAGCTCAGTAGATTCTGATTGATAACTAATATGACATTTGTATAACATCAAAGACAACACACAATTGAATAATTGTATCCAATAGAGGAAGCCTATTCCAAATTTTTTCTTTTAGTTGCTAGTGCTGAGGGTGGGCTCTCTAAGTATTTCCTTTTATATAGGGGAACAAGTTGTATGCCTATGTTTTTGACTCAACATATCTTGCCCTTCTTTGCATGGTATATTACCATAGGCTTATTATTACCCTATTTTCCAATCTCTTTTCAATATCTATGGCTTGATCAAGGTATACTTGTATCCAAATCTCATTCTTCTCATTAAGGGTTTGCATAACCCAACAAAAAAATTTATAAATTTTTTAATCTTATCTCCCTACTATTTAATACCAGAAAAAGTATCATATTCCTTATCTAAACTATTAATAAACTCTAGGACCATACTATATACTTTTCACTTTTCCTTTTTAACTTCTTGTTCTTGCAAAGAATATTCAAATCTTAAAATATCTTTAGGAAAGTAACCAATTTGTTGATAAGATTTAGCTTTAGTTCTATATTTAAACATGTCATTAAATTCTTTTGGATGAATGAAATGAGGATGGGATTGAGCCATCTAGTACCTATCAAGAAACTTACCCAGATGTTTCCATCATCCTTTTGTAAGCACAAAATTAGGAACTGCTATGAATTTTGGGAAGATTTTTACTCTAGATCTACCCACCAACTATCATTCTTCAAGTCCTCCTATCTACCATAGAAATTTTGTAATCCCAACCTTCAAAGGAACTTGATAAGGAAGAACATGAAGTTTCCCCTAGAAAGCATGCACTCTAAAAACAATAGCTACAAAGTATGGGATAATATCCCCCAAGTTGTGTGAGGCCTCACCCTGACCCATCATAGCATAGATACTTTATCTACATTTTAATACTTAGAACTTGATATTTTGACACACATTTGAGTTTTTGATGGAAGGTGACTTATATTACCTATTTTATTTTGGTATTTACATTAGTGACTTTCACCTATGGTAGGTACTAGGACCTCACTTGCATGTTTGATAAATTAATAGTATAGATTCATTATTTCTTCAATATGATAGATTATGGATTATGATGTGATTCAAAAGTTTAATTTGATTGCATTATTTAAGAGTAATGTTGTTATGTAGATTTGCGACATTTTAATGTTTTGAATGTTTAGTATGGGATTGATTAGAAAAGGAAACTTAATAGTGATAATTGAATATATTAATTTATGTGAATTATGAATATTAAAATTTACATGCACCTATATACATGTAATTTAATATGATTTTCATTGGACTACTAATGCTCAAGTGTAGTGTGTAGGAAATTGAACCATGGAAACTAATTGGGGAAACAAGTTCCAAATTTATGTGGATAGATTTTTTCCAAGGCATGTCTTTGGAAGATTCAAAGCCTCATTGTGATGTGTTTATTTCATAAATATAATTTTGCATGTTTCTGGTAAATTTTTAGTCTCATAAATAGATTAGGGACATATCATGGTGAACTGTAATGTATTTTAATCTATCACTTGACACTTGTAATTATTTGTGTGTTAATGACATGTCACTTAGGGTTTTGGTCATGGTAACACTTAACCTTAAACTAATTTCCTTTCAAAATATTAAGTAAATCTACTTGGAGAAAGGATAGGATGGGTCATCATCAAGAGAAATTCGAATTCAAACTTGACAAGGATTTTAGAGGGTAAAGATGTGGTCACAAAGAGTCATTTTTTGTAAAAATAAACCACCCATATGTTAGCATAACATGTTAAGGGTCTAAATTTGACCATTTTAGTGCTTAGCTTGCCTAGGGTACCCCTTAACCAATGCATTCTTTCACCAATTCGAAAATTGAGTTGTTCCATGAGTTGATCCCCATCTTTCCACTTAGTCGAAAGTAGCAAATTTGGTAGGGACCAAGTTTTAAGAAATAGTTGCTTGATGCTTTTTTCCAAAAAAAAATAATTGGAGAGTATTTTTAGTGGACTTGGACAAACTAGTGGGGTGTTCACCCACTCTCTAAGTTTAGAGACATCTAGGGTTTGTAAAGAGAGTGCTTGAGGAGAAGGGAAATTTTTATCAACTATTGCTTGCCTTTAGCTTTGATCTATTAGCATGAATGCTGATGATACTACATTGGAGGAGTATCCTAAGAATTGGAGAGTATTGATATCTTGCATTCATGACTACATTTTTCATTCATGTCAACATAACATGGTTTTTGTAAAGACTGGCTGAGCAGCAAATATAGATCTTGATGGTACGAACAATATTTTGATTGTCTAGTGATGTGCAATCATGGACATTTTCTACACTATGTTCTGATGGCATACTCAAGTGTGTAGAGTTAAAGTAAAAAACTTACAAAAGATGTACCTAATTTATAGAGAGCAGTTTAGAAATAGAGTATTGGGGAAGAATGTCATGCCTAAAATACGAGGGCAAAAACACACAATTTTTATTTTATTTTAAATGTTAAATATTAATAATAAAGAGGTACACTAAGGTTGAAGAGTTGAATACAAAATTTCAAGAATTAGATTCACTACATTACTCTTAAGTTTATAAACATGAGGATTGAATCAAACGTTAAATTTGAAACTTTCGTTATAAGATTGATATTGATCATTAGTTACATTTTTACATAGTTATACTTAATTAAATTTGTAACTTAATTAAAAAACTAATTTCTTGATTAATCTAAAATTTAACATTTCAAATTTATAATACATTATCTTTTAGACTAAATTAACTTTAATACTAAGCTCTTAACATCCAAACTCTATTAACAAAATTTAATAATCATAACATACATTAATTAATTTAAAACATTACTGAACAAGTATGTTTACAACAAGACAACGAAAGAACCTTTTCTTTTAATCACCACTTAATCAAGCTAATTGATAACTAATGTTTAATTATTTAATAGTAAAATGTGCTAATATTAACACATAAAAACTAATCCACTAATTTTTTTTATAAAAGAAAAACTAAATTAAACTACTAAAATATATATATATATATATATATAAGTTTACAATTCCTAAACAATAACAACTACTAATCATAATCAATGACTAACTTTTTTAATAACAAAACTACTAACAAATAATAATAAAAGATGTAACAATGTTAACATAAACTAATTAACACTAGTCACATTAAAAAAAACTTTAAATAAATAACTAAAACAAACTATTCTAAGACCAATCCTAACTTTCTAACCACGTACACTCTACCCTACACTCATCAATCCCATGTGCTCACCAAGGAAATATGCACTTCCCAAGTGCTACACTTGGGTACAATGCACTGCCCAAGTGATGATACACTCTGACACCACCCACTATGTGATGTGGCGATAAGGGATGGAAGGTAGGTTTAAACATTAATTTTGTTCAAACTTTCAAAACACAAAGCAAGGATGAAATCAATGCTTTTTCCATGAGATTTAAGTCACTGCACAAGGATAAGATGGGGGGGGGGGCGGGGGGGGGGGGGTATAGTGATGTCACCCTGTGGCAGCTAATATTGATTTTGCTACAAAACTTTTTCAAACACCTCACCAAAGGCTAGCGCCAAGTAAGGGAGGGTTAAGTGCATAAAGCAAAGTGGGTAAGTAAGGCTATTAGTTTATGTTTTCATACAATTATATTCATTTGTTAATTTATTTAAATATTGAAAGCACATTTATATATTTCATTTATGGATATTAAAGATTCTTCAAGATTCCCTGTCACAAGGGGGAAAACTTTAAATTGGTTCCTGATACAAAAACCAGAGATTTTTTTTACTCTCTTGAGACTTTATTTTTTTGTCTTAATTTTTTTTCTTAGTATAAATTTTGAAGTTGATATATTAACCAAGAGGGTTTTTTTTTTTTTTTCATAAATCTAATAGGACTTCTTACAACTAATTAAACTAAGAAATTTAATTATCCATTTAAATCACAATGCAAGAATTGTTTTGTTTCCAATAATCATGAAAATTGAACCTACATTCAAAACATAATTTTTTTTGCTTTCAACGTATAAGAAAACATTGAAATTTTGCCTAATTGAATAAACATCATTTTCATCTTATTTTTGATGTGCACCCATATTAACTAAAAATTACAATTAAATCTCATGAGAAGCAATAATTCTCAATCACCATTTTATTGGCAAACTTGATTCAAAGGCTCAGCCAGGAAAGAACTAGGAAGAAAACCCGATGTCATTGCCATTACAATAAAGTTTTGAAATAAAAATTCACATAGGATTCCAATCCCAAAATTTTAACAATCCAATTAAATTTCCTTCATGACCCTTATCAAGGGATCCATATCACTTTCGGCAATACATTACTAAGATTGTGGAGAGAATAGAATCTGATCAGTTGTCAAACAAGCATGACCAAGAGACAAAATCAAACATGCATATTCATGCTAATTTTTCACAATGGGATTCACAATGAATAAAAAATAGGGAAAGATGGATTTTTCCAATAGGAGATGTCAGACACAACACCAAAATAGATGCCCAATCGGGGCTAGAAATCAAGAACTTTTGTTCTTCCATTTTAACATGCCAACTCATATGAGGTTTGTGCTGATAGGTAGGGGCCCATAAAAACCTACCCTCTCTTCCTCTTCTCACCTTGAGAAGAGACTCTACACTATTGGAGTCCAACTAAAAGGACCTTTCCCAAAATTGGCCACTTTTGCCCTATCCAAGGGTGAGTATTGCCAAAACACCCATACAAGAAAACATCAAAATACAAACAAAAACATGAAAGAAAAGCATTCAAGAAACATGGTTTGAATCCTTCCCCACATACCCAACATACATACAAGCATACAAATAAACAATCCCAATAGCATAAGCATGAAACAAGCATGAAAAATCTAAACAAGGGAGGTGAAGAACTCCTACCTTCACAAAGAGGTAATGGAAAATGAACAAATTGAGAAGAGATTTTCTTTCCTTCCTTCAATCTTCCAAGACTCCTCTCTAAAAGTAGAGATTGGGTAACAACCAAAACTACTCTAAGAAGGGCCTCTAAATAAGATCCCAATTCAACCACCAAAAAGGGCAATAACTTCCCCCACTCACCTACAAATCTAAAAGTCTCTAACCCAACCAATCCTAAGGTTAACCACTAAGTGGACTTGAGGTGATGCAACTCATGATAACCATTTTCAATTTTCGCACAAAGGCAAAAATAGACTTTTTGAGTGACCTCAAAAGTTAATAAAAGGGGCTTAGGGGGTGAAAAATACCCCTAACCCATACCCATACCCCTAGGGTATAATGATTCCATATTTTAAAGGTCTTAGAAATTGATTTGGGACTAAACAAAAGCTAGGAATAATTAGGACCAACTAACAACTCCAAAATGTAGATTAAGCACTAATCCAGATTAGGGGTGACTAAACTTGATTAAGAAACAAATTAGCAAAAATGACACTAACTTAATCCGACTTAGGTCCAAAGGTTACACAGATAACCCTAACTAGCTTGTTGGAATGCATATGCAATTCACAAGTGTCAAGTGACACTATAAGAACACAGTTATGAACATTAACATTTACTGATCACAAAAAGGTACATTCATACATCTCACAAAATAATTTAGTTACGAACAACAAGGTTTCCAAAAATAGCACATAGGGATTATTTTTGTTCCTCCATTAGGTTTCTCAGCTAAAATATCTTGTACACTCATTGCACACATCAGTAGTCCCACAAAATCACATGCACATATGTATACATGTATCAGGGATTCACATAAATTGAAACATACATCTTAAAATTAGTCAGGGTTTCTCTCATCCTACTCATTCTTAACCATTAAAATATCTTAATCAAAGTGTTAATCCTACATTTACTTATCTCATCATCATACATATACATAAAACATTGAATGATGAACATCAAATATCTGAAAGTAACATCACACAACATGAAATAATATAATATGTTCAAAGCATTAGATAATGTTCTGACATCTCGAGTCTTAAGTATCAAAATAATAGTAATGTATCACTATGCTACGATGGGTTGGGGTGAGGCCTCACAAAGAAGTTCCTAATTTTTGTTGGCTATCTTACATTTGAGATGTAATGAAGAGATACATAGTTAGACAGTAATAGAAGACAATTAATTGAAGATGTCAGTGAGTGTGCAAACCCTAGTAATGCACGTGTGAAGTTTTGTATAGACTATGAGATTATAATGCTATTGTAATTATAATTTATTAATTATCTTATTGTAGTTAATTAGACAAGCCTCAAGGCTAACTCAAGGAATTATTATGAAGATATGGTATAAAGAAAATATGTTTCTCTTAATTAAAGATTGTAGCTATTTTATAAAATGTGAAGTGTGAAATGGAGAGAAGTGATTAAGGAATGCATGTAAGTGACCCAAAGGATTATTACATGTGAAGTTGGTGATTTGGTTACAAGATCAGAAGAATAAGACATTCAATTGATAAGAAAGGGAAAGAGGAAGGAACAATACAATATAATCTATTATTCTACAAGGAATAATACAAATATCATTTTGATAGTGGGTTCATTGGTCTCACTCTTGAAGTTGTTTGGGCTATGGGTTCAATTATCTTACACAACTTCTAATAGGGTTGGAATCTACTAACAGGGATTCAAAGTCTTCTAACAAAGACACATATGCACTAAATATATTCATATAATCCTAATAGGGTTCATTCTCTAACATGAAATATTTATATTAGTATATCATCTTGTGGGTACAATCCCCACTGTGGTTTTCCCTCTAATTAAGGTTTTCCCTAGTTAACATAGCTAGTTCTATTGTGTATGAGTATCTTATTGTCATTTTAGTTGATATTATTCATATGTTTATGCTTTTTTAAGGTTAATAATTGTGATAATAGTTGTATAACTAATTCACTCCCCTAATTAAATCAGTGGACTATGTATTCTAATAATTGGTATCAGAGCATTAGGTCATTGAAGGATAAGCTTAACAGCTTTGGGAGATCAATGGTGAATCTTTTTAGAAAAGATAGCCCTATATTTTATGGGGCCAACTATAATAATTGGAAGGAGAAGATGAAGACTTATATATTGTGCATGGGTTTGAGATATTGGATTTTAACAAAGAGTAAGAAGAAAATCATTGAAGAAGAAAAGCTTGAAGGTTACAATGAAGAAGAAAGATATTTGTTCATGTGTAATATGAGAGAAAGAGAAGCTCTATTGACAGCTCTTCTAGAGAATGAATAAAATTAGGCAAAGTCACTTGAATCTTCTTATGAAATTTGGAAAGCATTAGAATCTACTTTTGAAGGTGATGATCATGCAAAGATAATGAGATTATAGAATTGGATATGTGCATTTCAAAGTGCTAGAATGATTGAAGGTGAATTTTTAAGAAGTGTTGGAATTATTTAGAATAATTCAATGCTTAGTAGACCCATATCCATGACACCTTATTATGCATACATCTGTTAGATCATACAATACACAAACTTTGCATGTTACTATCCTAGGACAAAACAACTATGCAAAAATGTAAACATGAAACATAACAGATTCAATAACACATTTGATACAAGGATTTTACATGAAAACTCATTTTTGGAAAAACCACTAACTTAACATGCTAATAATTCTCACTCTCCTAAAGTGATGCCCTATGAAAGGCCAACCCTGTTAAAGGTTACAATACAGACTATTAAATGTAACCTGGTTAGAAGATTTCAATTACCTTGTTACAAGTGAGCATTTTTGGAGTAATTCAAACCATTCCATGAGAATGTCACCTCGTTAAAGAATTTACAAATGACTGTTAGGAGAGCCTAAATCCAAAGGATTTACCCTAGATTGATACAATTATTAGAAAGTAATAGTAAAGCTTGATCTAATAACAAATTACAACTCACTTGTAGATTATAGATCTTTTTTTAAAGTCCTACATTCTACTTGGCTTTCACACACTTCATCTTTGATAGCTTGTTCACCCTTCAATCATTTATACTCTTAAGTCTTCTTGCTTTTCATGTCAACTATAGTCTCTTCTATATGGCCACTGAATGAAGTAATATCCTAGACTCCTTGTCTTCCTTAGGTTCTCACACATGACAACATTTTATTTTGACCAACTCTCTCTCTAAATAGAGAATTTATATTTTTTTTGCTTAACCACAATCGTCAATTTTAGGGTTAGGAAAGATTAGGTAGGATACAATGAATCCACCTAATTTTCCATTTAGTTCCTCTAGAAACTTCTTTTATAATCCTGTTTGATTTCATCATAAAATGGTTTACCTTGAATTCTATGCCACTTGCTCATCATAGCTAACTTCCACACACTTTACACAATTCAAGAAAACAAAATAGCAATATTAGATTTGTCAAATCTTAGATTTAACATGAATACTAGCACTCAACATCAATATACTCTCACCTAGCTTCTATATTAATGTTCTTCCACTCGGACAAGACTAGTTTACTTAGCAAAAACTTAACTTTAGTCAACATATGCTAACAATCACTCAACTTGCACTAATTTTTATCTTTTCTCGACATCTCTATGTTTCACTTGGCTTCTAGTAATTTCTACTCATCTTGCATTGACTTCTTGACAAGGCTTGATAGATACTTTTCATACTTGATCTCCTTCTAGCCTTAACTTGAGTAATCTTTCATTTTAGACGTTAAGTAGATAAATAATGTACTATAGTATCAATGTCTTACTTGGTCTTAAGGATTTTTTTTACATACCAAATAACTCAATCTTTCTCTAGGTGTTGTTCTTATCTCCTCTTTTCAAGTCCTCTTCATCAATCAACTAAATGATAGCTTTCAGACCAAAAAAGCAATTGGTTTACTAGCAAGTAGTAGGTTTAACATCATTTACAAAATAATGATTATTCCATTACATGTTCTTCACTTCAAAAAATATTGTATCAATGATCTCCCCCCTTGGAATTGATGGCAAACCAATACCAGCAATAATACTAAAAAGAAAATAAATATTTGAAATTTCTCCCTCCATTAGTGTAGTATATGCCCTTCCTCTATGTAGGGTAATGTGAGCTTTGTCTAGTTCCTTTAATATTTACTTTATCTTCTCCCTCTAACTTATATCTCCTCTTTTTGATATTGAAGTATCTATCTCTCTTAGATCTATTCTTATATCTCCCTCAGTACTTTCTCTCTCTTACTAGGTAGATGTATTTCTTCAATTTTATATCTCCCTTTTTGAAAACAATACAAAATACTTGAGATCTCTGTATAAAAATGTAATCAATTCTAGATTCTCCCTCTATCACCTTCCATGTCATAGTACATCATTTAATTTAGTTCCATCATTACTTTAGGTAGCTCCTAAAGTAATATTCATTGCATTAAGTTGTAAGATACAACATTCAGGTAAATTGATGCAAGGCACTACTGATGCTATTTGAGTAGCTTTGGATAGTTTTACTATACATAGTTCTCCTCTTAGATACTCATGAGCATCCTTAGGTAAATATTTTGTAAACCATCTACTCTTTTGCACTCACATATTCAATCCTCACTTCTTTTTCTTGAACTAATTCTCTAAAGAAATGATACTTTATTGCAATGTGCTTAGTCTTTATGTGCACCACAGGGTTCTTTGATATATTTATAGAACTTGTATTATCATAATAAAGTACCATAGGTTTAATGATTTTCTCCTTCATAAGTTTGAGTAGTTGTTTGATCCATACAATATTTGTACAATTTACTACAACAACCACATATTCAGCTTCAGCGGTGTTGGTGTTTTTTTAACTATTGAACAACAAAAGCTCAATACCAAGATAACAATACTCAAAATCTAGGGACTAGCTACTTCCCATTAACAATTATGTTTGCATATTATTTGGAATCAGCTTCAACAAAACTAGGACTGATTTTCTACTCTTTAGGTTCTGCAAAACCAAGGTGGGTATACCTAAGGGAATGATTCAAATGAATGCTATTATATGATAATCCTATTAGTTTCATTCTAATTCTTTCCTTTTATCTTAGACATATACATAGTTTATCCATTCCTTGACATTTTTAGATGATATACATCCCTTATAAGTAGATCTAGTCACAATTCTTCTCAGATTTGCAAGTATTTCTAGCAATAGTAGCTAACTCAAGCTTAAAGGATACATGCAAACAAGTGTTGGGAATCTTTGAAACTCTTCAAATAGTAAAATAAAGTTGATTTTGATTTTAGACTTAGTGTTTATTCATGATCTACCTATCTACAAACTAGATTAACTAGATCAATTCCTATTCCATTGGGATTTAGAGTATACTACGATTTATAGATTTGACTTGTTCCATGACAACAAATATTATCAGAAATTCTTACTAGAATTTATTCTTACAAACATTATTTCTATTACCATAACAAACCCATAATATTCACTAAAGCATTTACTTGATTCATTGAATTAATAGCAATAATGAATTGACATACAACCTAAGTGAATTGCATTCAAGTGGACAAGCTTTGGTTACACAATATCAAAATAACCAGGTAATAATAATGGAGACAAAATTCAGCAAGAATAGATATGGGAACGGTTCAACTTTGTATTAATCTCCTTTGAAGATTTTCATACAATTGTAATAAAACTTAGAATGACTCTAGAAAAGACATTAGACCCCTGTAATATCAATATATTCCAACTATTTGTAGAGAGAATACATCATAAGTTTTTCACCCATAAATAGGACCAAACCATACTCAATATAAACTCAAACTTTATTATGAATTAGACCCTTCTCTAGCCTTAGAATCTCACTTATATAATGTGAGATGCAACAATCTTTAGGCATAGAGAACTAACAACTCTCCTATAGAAAAAAGACTTTTTACAAGTGTTAGCTATGATAAAAGACAAAAAGGTGTGTAATAGAAATACTTTTACATCAAAATATTCTTTTGGGTGAACCACTTTTCTGTTACACCTCCAAAATTGTGAGATCAATGATTTTCTTCGATGTTATTCTAATTCTTCAGAGTACATGGCTATTAGGCTTGAGAGTGATGTGTCTTGTTCTGCTACCTACAAGCTTAACTTGACTTGGGGGTTCTCGTTGTCCTCGTCATGGATGGTTAAAGTAACAATTACCTTTGCATCTTCTTTTCCCCCATCATCTTCTACCATCTATTCTACAGACATAAATTTATCTTTCCACTTGTTGAAAATAGTGTCATCAGGCCAATCAAATTTGAGGATTTCCCTATGTATTTTTAGTACAAAATTTCTAGTTGCTTCTATTTTAATGAGATCCTTCCTGATAATATTGAAAAAATAACTGCACTTTGACCAGCTCTTCATTGCTCATTGGCTATAGTAGATGCCCATTTTCATTTACAACATTATTCATTCTTTGGCTAAATATTTCATCTAATTCCCTTTTCCATTATTCCTTTTCTTTTATTCTATCAACATTTTTGAGAGCACTAGGAAAAAGGTCAAACTTCTCAGTTACATACTTGGAGAAACAAATTGTTATTCCTTTTTGAATAGGAAACTATTTGTCATCAAAATACTCTAGCTTATTAAGCAAATCAAAAATCTTTTATATTTGGTGACATGGCAACTGGATGACAAATATGCACATAGTGGTAATGCCATTATTTCTTTCACTCCACTTCTTTACAATGGGTATCAATTTACCTTCATCTCCTTTTATTTCATCCTAAATAGCTACAATTCTTGCCAACTAATCATAAAATGTTGGCCACTCAATTCTATCTATTAAGTACACTACAACTTGCTTTATCTTTTCTTCATAATGATTATTCAATTCTACATGCATTGCATATAATTTATTCTTTTCTTCTTCAAATTCCTCTACAATGTAGAATTCAGGCCTCTGTGAGGTGTTTGGTATATCAAGAATGGCCTCTGTGGGGTGTTTGGTATATCAAGAATGGTAGTTGATTTGAATGGCTCAACTGGTGGCTGGGGATATACAATTCTTAGCCTACTGGATTCCCCCATCTTCCTCTTCCCAAGTTGCTTATCGATTTGAGATACCTAATTTTCCAATAGCTATATCTATTTTTCTTTGCTCATAGGCCTTTAGAACTTCTTCAAATTTAGCATTAAGTTCTAAGAACTTACTCTATTCTTTCCTGGACACCACATTCCCAAATTTTAACATTTTTGCAATCATTCCAAAAATTTATTGGCTACTCACTTCATCAGCCCTATATAGTGTAAGAGTACCAGTATGTGTTGAACTAGAAATTTCTTGCATTCTAGTTTTATCTCTTTTTTCAATTGACCAAATTACTAGGGCTTGATGATCATCACTAAATTTGATTCCCCTATGTGCTTTTCATATTTCTTCCTCTATTGTATATTGCACATTTTTTATCTTTTGTAATTAAGTCAAAGATCAGAGCATTAGCTATATCCCACTAAGGCAAAATTAGGACCCCTAACTCCTTAACTAACTGCCTCCCAGCCTCAAGTATTAACTAGGCAAAATCAATCAAAAATTTAGATTTTACCTCTTCCTCAATAATAGAGTCTAGTTTGCTAGGTTGTTCTGCCTTTATTTCCTTACATACTTTCTTAAAATTTCCTATATTCTTTCTCCATAAAAATTGTGCAAAAGCCTTAGATTTTGTTGGTGTTTGAAAATGCTATAGGTTTCCAATTACCCCAATGAAAATAAGACACATCTAGGGGCACCTAACTCCCATCCTGAACACATCTTTTCAAACATCAGGCAAACTATAAGGATTGACCCTTATTCTACTTCAGGCTTTGCAATACCTAGGCGGGTGAACCTCATAAGATCTAATTGTGTGACTAGTTTAATGAGCATAATCAAGATCTAGAATAACAAATGAAAACACTAAATCTTCTATACTTTACCAAGAAAATCACAAGCATGAAATAGCTAATATCGTGATTCATGAAACTGGTAAGCTAAGTGAGGGTTAAAATTTGAATCACTTTCAACATGAAAGGTAAAACATTTGATTAATGATGTTGACATCAGCAAGACCTAGGTATGAGCAACAAAATTGAATGATCCTGCAACTACTCAATGCCTTATTTATTGGAAAATTACATGAATTACAACCATACATCTCTTATAAATCTTTAACATAATTCCTACATCAAGATCGCTAATGTATCTTTCACCTTGTGAATAGATATCTACATCAAAATGAATCTCATACTCAAAATATCCCATCATGAAATCTACAAGCCTTGTGATAAACACCAAGAAATTACATGACTCTTTGTTCCACAAAAAAGGTATTTCAATCACATACATCCTTAAACAAAATGCAACCTGATTCATGCTCTTGGTTCACAAATTAGGAGAAATTACATATTCATGAATAAGAGACAAGATTTAGACTGAATTTAAAACCCTTTCCTGTGTTTTATTCATTCCCCTTGAAAATGAATACATGAAAGATGTATAGAAAATAATTCATGAATCACCTAAAAAATTCCAACTATTTGCATTAAAATTTAATTTTTTCTCAATACAAGAATAAATTTCTGAAGTCTGGTGTCTCAGTAGTGAGAAGTTTTTCTCAGCAAAACTAGAACCTCTACAATGAGAAAGAATGAGAATGATATAGAGGAAGGAATTTCTAGATCTGCTCTGCATTTGACATGTGTCCACTTGAAATTCCCTCTCCTAGCAATGAAAAGAGTCTCTCTACCTTTCTCTACAATGGGTGAATCAGATCCTTAAGCATTTTGACTCTCAAAAGCATAAAGTATCTGAGATATTTGGTTGAAAAGATAACTAATTTTTGATGTCAAATTTGACCTTAAGGAAAAAGTGAAAAATGAGTTGAATATGACCTTTAGAAGCCAAGAAAACCTCTTAGAATTGATTTTCTTCACTTTCACATTTTAACAAGCCTTTATATCTACCTCATAACCAATTCTGATGATCAATGACAAATTTTGCCCATTCTGTTGAGAATGCCTTGGGAATCACAAATTGGCTTATAGTGTGAACCAGTGAATAGTTGTACAAAAACCAACCTCATTTTTGTTCCAACGGTATATTGGAGTACCTATTTTGAGCAAAAATTGCCCCTGTTATGCCTCTTCGAAGATCAGGCTCCCACTCTATGGCCAAAGCAAATAAAAGAATAACTTTAATTTTTTTTAAAAGCCTATAGTTTAAACCATAAGAATTCACTATTTAAAATTAAAGTTTTTAAATTTTAGAATGAACATGCAAATAGGGATCTTTTTAAATTTTAAACTCCTTTATATCCCCTCAACCAATTCAATAGTGTCATTTTTCACATCTCTGGGAGGTCCTCTGGGCAAGCCCCACTTGTCAATCTCTAATAGGCCAGTGAACTCAGGTGGGCCCCACACATCCTTCCCAACTCTTGCCAAATTTCTAAATTTTCCAATAAGTCACCATGTCACTTGTCAAAAAATTTCCAATTTTCAGTGGAGACATGGTGACCATCGGATTTCGATCAACTTTTTGGTGACTTCATCCTAGACTGCCACATCATCGCCACCATTGCACCTATTTATGCACTTGCTCATCGTCACATGGTCCCACATGTCACTACCACCTCAATGATTGTTATGTGACCATAGTTAACTAGTGAGAAACTCTGCTTGGTGACATACTAACAGTCATTATATCCTACATGTGGTGTGATCTCCTTCCTCAAATTCCATGTCAGCATCTCAAGCATGCATGTTCAAAATTTATGTTTGCTAACCTCTAGCTGGCATTCTAGTTTGAGACCCACACACACACCTTTCTTTCAACAAAGGTTGGTTGTCTTAAAGACAACTTACCTTTGGAATCTAATATTATTTAAAGGCTTAAAACTTTCTGACACAATCAATGTGGGACATAATTTTTATATGGTTTTTTCTCTATCCTCTATGATTGCTTTGGAATGCCTTCCTTCCTTTTTTATGGCATCTTATTCTCCTTCTAATTCGTATGATATTCGATTATAAATGCAAACCAAAGTTTCTCCATGGTGTTGACTGCCTTGACATGGGCATTATTCTTGCAACTCTTCAAGCTCCTTGTGTGTTTCCTTCATCTGTAGGGTCTATCTTGTTGATGTGATGCTCCTTCCAATTCCCCTATGGATTACTTTTTATTTGGTCTATTCTTCCTTTTAATATGCTCCCTATATTGATTGTCATGCATAGATTTTGGAATATTATCAACTTCATTGTAGATTCCCACTTGCATAGGAGTTCCCTCTAAATTGAGATGCCTAGATTTTTAAAACTACTACCTTCACTCTTTCCATTTGGGTGCCTTCAACTACATCTTCAAAATTTAACAAGTGGCTTCTACCTTTAATCTATGTGGGAATCTTTCCTTTCCTCCTATTTGATGTGGATGGTGCTCTGCCTTTTCCAATCATGTTGCCTTGCCTCTTTGTCTCTTGCTATGGCACTAACTTGTACCTTAACTGATGCTCTATTTTGTTTCCATGACTCCCCCTTTGGCATGATCTTTTTAAATTGTAAATCCTTTCAATGAAAAGTCTTTGAAAACTGAGTGAACACTATGTTGGGTGGGATTTTCCATTTTTAGTGTTTTTAACACTACCTTTGCAACATATGTCATGTGTTGGATATCATCCCATGCCAAGTTAGTTTTACCTGATTGAGCTTTGTTTTTCATAACCTTATCATACTCATCCATGAGTATCCTTTTTGAATTAGCATTTTCTTCTAAAAATTTCATAGCCCACATCAGAGCAGTCCCTGTTGAGGCATGTCCTACTAAAAGAAGACCAAGATAGTTATCTTTAATTTCTAAGTTTGTCATTCTTTCTTCTTGAGAAAACCCATCTCTAGATATCGTTGATTGAATGAAGTCATCTTTAATCTCCTCTTGCTTTCTTCTCCTCTAAAATATGTTGCCTAATAAGGTCATTAAAATCTCATAGGCCTTGTTTCCTCTGTAATAGCTTGTCCCTGGTAGTTTGATATCAAAGCTAGTTGTGCCATCAATTATGTAGCTTAGATAATTCTAGTCCATTTTCCAGGCTTGCTAATATATGGCTTATTATTCGAAAAGAAAACATTGAGGTTCCATCAAAGACTGAGACTATTTTTGTAGACCACCCATCAAGAGTCTCAAGACAGATGGCTTCCATTTTCTCAAAGTTTTTATTTATATTATCTAATAATAGTGGTTCTCCAACCAATATTCTTATTTTCCTATGAATATCACCTCCTCCATAGAATATATTGTCACTCCCCAACAAATATTTAGCACTTTGGGTGCCTCCAAACTGAAACAATTTGTGTTCTGATTGAAACAACAATTTTTCTTCTTCTCTATTAGATGCAAATACCCATTTACATCCAAGAATGTTGGTCATAAATGTTCTTCCATACCTTATGGAATTAGTCAGGCCCCCAAGTGGGTCCGACTAAAATTAATTTTGTTTCTAAACACCTAAAGTGTAAATTGATCCATTCACCCTCTCATACTAATTAGAAACAAGTTCAATCATTGAACCATCAATTAAATCTCATTTTACCATTAATATGCAAACTGTCAATTTAATGCTAGAGGGTCCTTTGATTGGCCTTAAAATATGACTAGAACACCTAATCAAGCTCTGAAATCAGACATAATAACTCTTTACCCCACACACTTTTACCTTGTTGAATCTCATCTCATGATGAATTTGGGATCAAAAGATATTGACCATCAAAGTGACCCTTCCAAAATTTCCTACAAGCAAACATGTTAGAAAATCATAAAATGCTTTCAGATTCATCTTTAAAACTAGGCTAATTGACACTTGGAAAAATGAAAACTGGGGTGTTGGTTCAATGTCATGAGGAGAGTATGGATCTAAAATTTGGGCTCATTATGAATGACTAGGCACAAATGGTGAGCGGTCAAAGTGGGCTACTCAAATTTGTAGACTGGAAACAACGATAGAAAAGTGATTTTACAAACAGAATTGACCTAGGAAAGTCTGCAGATGGATTCATCATGACTTGAAAATTGACACATTTAAAGTATTTTCAAAGTATAACGTAGTGGTACAATCCAATTGATCTCAGCTATCATGGATTAGGAGCTATAACATCACGAATAGGGGTTCTAACAAATTTGCAAATGCTGACACTAGTAAACCTTTAGAAATTGCATTTGGAATCACGTTTGAAAACTAATCAAATATATTTGTCATAAGCTCAAACTTGAAACATAACAATTCTCTAACCTCTAAAATGCAAAACAAAAGGAATTTTAACATTTTGGTCAACTGGGTCAAAATTATGGCAAGTCAAATAGGGCTTCCAAAAATTTAGAATAATTCATATCAGCATGACATTAGTAGATGACCAACTTTGAGGGATTCAAAACCTAGTAAAATAGAATTGAAACAACTTGAAATCTAAAATATGGGCTCTTTGGTATTGACACTAAACACTCCCAAAGTGATGATTCATGAAACATAAATGGGTGCAAGATATTCAATTGCAAACAAGGCCTCCTATCATTGTTTGACACTTGAGCAAAAATGCAGAATTGATAAGTGCTCAAAATGGGACTTCACGAAATGGCTTGAAATGATAATTTAACTTCATGAAACATATAGATGCACTAAATGCAAGGTGCTAGAAGCATTAAAAATCTCTTGGGCCTCTCAAGTATAGTTGAGTATGCATGCATTTAAAAGCCTTTAAGGACTTGATTTTCTCAAAGGTACTCAAAATTGGGGTTACAATTTTGAGCACCAATAGTGGCTCTGTCTGGGGATGCATGTCCCTTGTGGGCATGGAAAGGATTTATATCTCTAGAAGAAGTAGACCATTCTCAAAACTTTTCTCGAACAACTTTATTGAAAGGAAGAAACAACTACCTCTACTATGTATAAACAATGGCCCCGAGCCACCGAACTTCAACAAAAACTTTTATCTCTATCATAAATATGATTTTCATCTGAACATGCATGAGGTAAACTAAAAATACTTCTCCTATTAGTTTCACCAATTAGATCAACATTATGAAATGAATCACTTGAAAAAATGAAATCAACACCTTCACTTTCATAATGCATAAAAAAACTAGCTTCACTTTCAACCACTTGCTCATTATGAAAGTTATGATCAACATGCTCAAAAATATCAAACTAAAACTGAAAATCCTCTTCATTTAATGACTCATACATGCTATCAACTTTGAATATGAAGGCTTCATACTCAACTTGGGGAAAGGATCACACATACCTTCAAATTGTGTTTCCTTATACATAACCAGATTGTACTCAAATTAACACTTTGATTTGTACTCACACACGTCATCAATGTCAAAATCTGAAACTAATCCAAAGTCCTTTAGTGATTCTTCACAATCAGCAAATGAATCAGTCATATTAAAACATTCATCATAAAAATCCTTGCAAGGAGTAGGAAAATTTTTCAATAATCATCTCATCAAACACCTTGTCCTCATAATCACAATTGAAATGCTTATTAGTGTATTCACTATCACATCCAGAAGAAGAATAAGCTGATTTCTTATAGCAGTATGATAGTTCATCAGCATTTATACCTAGCTCAACTAAATCTAAAAATTCCATTTTTTCTTCGAACAAGGGGTTGATAATACTTTGTAGTGATCCTTTTTGAACATCTTGAGAAAATATAGGTTGATCGTCATCAAGACTTTCATCATATAAAGCATTAGTGTACACTTTAAATCCATTTCTAACATTATTGTTATGGAAATTTTTAGCATGTGAAGAAAAATTAGAGCTATATGAAGACTTGATTTCTTCTCCATCAGTGGAGCATATAGAAATTAAACTAATGCTATTCTCATTGTCTTCATCAAGGTGATTCAAATATCTTGCAAACCTATCATTATTTATTTTACAAATAGGTGCTAATTCATTGATCTTAGGATCACTCATGTACTATTGATTATTACTAAATGCATCCTCAAGACATTCTTCTACACAATTATGCAATCCATTCTTATAAAAAACCTCTTTATCTTCATATTGTGTATACAACCTTTCATCACAACTTTCAAATTGAAGCTAAGTTGTACAATTCTGAAATGGAATTTCAATTTCAAATTTAGAGAAAGAACTTATACCTTTACTTTCATAAGAGTGGAAACTTCTATTGTTGCTTTCTTCTTCCCAATTTGCATCTTATTCACATGAATATGCATATGTATTGTCACTATCCTCTTCTTGCCTCGAGCAAAAACTCTCACCATTTTCTTCAACTGATGCTTCTTCATAATATGTCAGATCAGAAAATTCACCTTTGTCACTTGACACATCACTTCCAACTTCTTGATCCTCATACTAAGATGAATACCTTTCCTTTTCATGATTGGTTATGTTTTTAGCATAATGCAAATAATTAATAGAAGAATAAATAACTAAAATTATATCTTGCATGTATACTTTGTCAAATGAATCAAATCTATCATTGGCTATTGTAATACTATAAACATGTGCATTCAATTCAGAAAGAAGGGAATCATCTCTTCTTTGCAACAAAGAGACTTTATTTACACATGTCTTTAATTCTGAAATTTCAAGAAGATTTTTTACAATAGCAAGGTTACTTATTTGTTGATCTAAAAATAAACACTCCATTTAACATTGATTTTTCCTTTGCACCTCATCTTGTTGGCAAACATTTTTAGAGAAATGACTTCTAGTCAATCCATATTTTATGTTATTTTCAATCTCCATTGCTGTCATGAATGCCTGATGCAAAGTCTCAAGTTCCTTATCTCTCAATAAGTAACTCATCTTCTTATCAAATGCTTCTAACTTTTAGGAATATCATTCAAAACTTTTGCAAATCTAATATTGAATTAAGGAACTAACTCACTATTCCTAATTTGAATATTCAATAACTTATCAAAATTATTAGATATGCTTTTTCTTTCCCCAAATTGCTTCATGAAAGCTAAAATTAATTCGTCCCAAGATGAAATTGAACATGCTAGTAAAAATAAAAACCAATCCCTAGCATCAACTTGTAAAGTTTGGACAAACAACTTCATAAGAATGTCTTCATGAGAAATTTCAAAATAACCAACCAAGTCACTAAATACATAAATATAATTACTGGCTAAAGTTTCATGGTTACCACTAAACCTAGGTAGATACTTTCTGAGATTGTACGGCATAGTATTCAGGAAACCATGAATGCCATCAAAACATAATGGCATATATCTCTTGGTAGAAATAGATCTATAATTCCCACTAACTATCTACATACTAGGTGAAGAGAAATTTGCCATTTCTAAAAAACTTATAACTCAATCACCAAGATTGCTTTCAGTACTCATTAATTGTAGGAGATCTAGAATCCTTTCTACCAATTCAGATATTCAAACATACTTCAAAATGCATAAACACTTTTGTTGAGTCTGCTTTTCACAAAGTATGTTGAACTGTATTAAACCATTCTCCTAGTTAATGCTAAAAACCATTTGATGTAGAACCTTTTGTAAATCTTACTTTCATGTTAACAAAATCACATGAAAGTGGAAAAACACCTTTAGTGTTGATGCATGAAAAAATAGATCTACTGATTGGCATAGGTGTCAGTTCTAATTCTTCACACCACTATTCACAACTTTGTAGAGTTGCCACCTCCTTAAAGAGGAAAATGAAATCACAATATGATTCACCTTTTTTATATTCAAATTTCTTATGAATATAGATCAACACGACACTTTAGAACTCATCGATCAGGGACTCAGATATCTCTCTTCTTGCTTAAAACTTAACATAACTTTTAGATCTACCTAATTCAGTTGAAAAGTCTTGGAAACATTTATATAGAACAAATCTCCACTGGTATAGAGATCCTTGAGAGAGTTTCCACTCACAATTGTGAGAAATATTTTAAAAATATGATATATAACATGAAAAATCTGAACTAGGTTTTCAATTTGTAGAACTTTGAAGAGAGAAAAATATTTGAACAATTCTGACTCTGATTTGACAACAACAATTCAAAAACTAAAATTGGCTAAATTGATTGAAAATTAAACTTAGTAGCAACACAATCTACATTCAATCTTTCAAAGCTTCTATTGTCCAAACATAAGCTTAATTGGGGAACACAAAATGTTTCATACAAAACTGAATATGCAAAAGATATCAGAGATTTCTTGCTCCTTATCAATGAATTCCTTCATAGACTCCCTAGGAGAGTCACCATTTTTTTGTTGTTTGAAAACACTATAGGTTTCCACTTACCTTGATGAGAATAAGAAACATCTATTGGTAGCTAATTCCCATTCTTAACACATCTTTTCAAACATTGGGCCAACTATAAGGCTTGAACCTTCTTCTACTTTAGGCTCTACAAAACCTAGGTGGGTGAACCTCTTAAGATTTGATTATGTGACAAGTGAAATTACCATAATCAGGATCTAGAATAATAGATGAAACCCCTAAATATTCTATACTTAACATAGAAAATCACAAGCATGAAATAGCTAATAGCATGACACATGAAACTAGTAAGCTAAGTGAGGGTTAGAATTTGAATAACTTTCAACATGAACAGGAAAACATTTGATTAATGATGTTGATATCAGCAAGAGCTAGGTATGAGAAACAAAACTAAATGATCCTACAACTAGTCAATGCCTTATTTATTGGGAAATTACATGAATTACAACCATACATATCCTAGAAATCTTTGATGTGATTCTTACATCAAGATCCCTAATCTACCTTTCACCTTGTGAATAGACATCTACATCAAAATGAATCTCATACTCAGACTATCCCATTATAAAATCTGCAAACCTTGTGCTAAACACCAAGCAATTACATGGCTCTTTGTTCCACAAGAAAGACATTGTAATCACATACATCCTTAAATAGAGTACAACCTAATTCATGCTCTTGGTTCAAAAATTAGGAGAAATTACATATTTATGAAAAGGAGACAAGATTTTGACTAAATTTACAACCCTTTTTTTTGTTTTATTCATTCTCCTTAAAAATGAATACATGAAAGGTGAATAGAAAATAACTCACAAATCTCCTAAAAAATTCAAACTATCTACATTAAAACTTAACTACCCAATACAAGAAAAAATTGTTGAGGAATGGTGCCTCAACAGTGAGAAGTTTTTCTCAATAAAACTAGAACCTCTACAATGAGAAATAATGAGAATGATATAGAGGAAGGAATTTTTGGATTTGCTCTACTTTTGACATGTGTCCACTTGAAATTCCCTCTCCTAGCAATGAAAAGAATCTCTCTAATATCTCTTTGCAATGGGTGAATCAAATCTTTAACCATTTTGGCTCTCAAAAGCATAAATCATCTAAGATATTTGGCTAAAAAGATAACTAGTTTCTAATGTCAAATTTGAACTCAAGGTAAAAGGGAAAAATTAGTTGAATACAACCTTTAGAAGACAAGAAAATCTCTTAGAATTGATTTTCTTCAATTTCACACTTCAACAAGCCTTTATATCTGCCTCATGACCAATTCTAATGATCAATGACCACTTTTGCCCATTCTGTTGAGAATGCCCCAAGAATCACAAATTGGTTAATAATGTGAACTAGTGAAGACCTGTGCAAAAACCAACCTCATATTCAGAAAATTTAGATCATTCCAATAGTATATTAGAGCACCTATTTTGAGCAAAAATTACCCCTATTATGACTCTTTGAAGATTGGGCTCCCACTCTATGGCCAAAGCAAATAAAAGAATAAATTTTAAAATTTTAAAGAAGCCTATAATTTAAACCATAGGAATTTACTATTTGAAATCAAAATTTTCAAATTTTAGAATGAACATGCAAACATGGATATTTTTAAATTTAAACTCCTTTATATCCCCTCAACCAGTTGAACAACACCATTTGTCACATCTCTGGTAGGTCCTCTAGGAAAGTACCACTTGTCAATCTTTGATAGGCCAATGAACTTAGGTATACCTCACACATCCTTCCCAACTCTCGCCATATTTTTGGATTTTTTGGCAAGTCACCATATCACTTGCTAAAAAATCTCCCATTTTCTAGTGGCGACATGGAAACCACCAAATTCTAATCAACTTTTTTGGTGACTTCATCCTAGACAACCACATCATCACCTCCTCTATGCCTACTCATCACCACCTGGTCCCACATATCACTGCCACCTCAATGGTCACTATGTTTCCATAGTTAACTGGTGAGCAAGTTTGCTTGGTGACATAGTGATGATCATTAGATCTTACACATGGTGTGATATCCTTCCTTAGATTGCATGTCAACATCTCGAGCATACAGGTTGAAAATTTATGTTTGACGACCTCCAGTTGGCATTCTTGGGGCTCACATGCACACCTTGCCTTCAAAAAAAGTTAGTTTTCTTTAAGAGAACTTACCTTTGGAGTCCAATATTATTTAAAGGCTTAAAAATTTTCCACACAATCAATGTGGGACATATGTTTTATATGGTTTTTTCTCTATCCTCTATGATTGCTTTGGAAAACCTTCCTTCCTTTTTTATGGCATCTTATTCTCCTTCTAATTTGTATGATATTCGATTACAAATTCAAATCAAGGCTTCTCCATGGATTTGACTACCTTGATGTGGGTATTATTCTTACAACTCTTCAAGCTCCCTATGTATTTGCTTCATGCGAAGGGTCTATCTTGTTGACATGAAGCACCTTCCAACTCCCCTGCAAATCACTTTTTCTCTGGTTAGTTCTACCTTTTAATATGCTCTCTGAGCACCTTCCAACTCCCCTGCAAATCACTTTTTCTTTGGTTAGTTCTACCTTTTAATATGATCCCTATATTGATCTCCATGTACATATTTTTGAATATCATCAACATTATTATAGATTCCCCTTTGTGTAGGGGTTCCCTCTAAACTAAGATGCCTCCCTTTTTAAAACTACTACCTTCACTCTTTCCATTTGGGTGCCTCCAACTACATCTTCAAACTTTAACAAGTAGCTTCTACCTTTAATCAGTGTAGGTATCTTTCCTTTCATCATGTTTAACATGGATGGTACTCTGCCTTTTCCAGTCATGTTGCCTTGCCTCTTTATCTCTTGTTATGCAACTAATCGCACCTTAATTGGTGCTCTATTTTGTTACAACAGCTCCCCTTTTGGCATGATCTTTTTAAATTGTAAATCCTTAAAATGAAAAGTCTTTGACAACTGAGAGAACACTCCATTGGGTGGGATTTTCCATTTTGAGTGTTTCTAAGACTACCTTTGAAGCATATGACATGTTTTGGATATCATCCCATGCCAAGTTAGTTTTACCTGATCCAGCTTTATTTTTCATAATCTTATATACTTGTCCATGAGTATCCTTTCTAAATCAGGATTTTCTTCCAAAAATTTCATAGCCCACATGAGATCAGCCCCCGTTGAGGCATTTCCTACTAAAAGAAGACCAAGAGAATTATCTTTAATCTCTAAGTTAGTCAGTCTTTCTTCTTAAGGAAACCCATCTCTAGATATCATTGATTGAATGAAGTCATCTTTAATCTCCTTTCTTCTCCTCTAAATTATGTTGTCTAATAAGGTCATTAAACTCTCACCGGCCTTGCATCTTCTATAATAGCTTTTCCCTAGTAGTTTGATATCAAAGCCAGTTGTCCCATCAAGGATATCAATGAAGTTCTTATGCAACTTAGATAACTCTAGTCCATTTTCTAGGTTTGCTAGTATATGGCTTATTATTTGAAAAGAAAACATTGAAGTTCCATCAAAGAATGAGATTATTTTTCTCAACCATCCATCAAGAGTCTCAAGATAGATGGCTTACATTTTATCAAATTTTTTCTTTAGATTATCTTATAATAGTGGTTCTCTAACCAATCTTCTTATTTTCCTATGAATATCTCCTCCTGCATAGAATATACTATCACTCCCCAAAAAAATTTTAGCACTTTGGATGCCTCCAAACTGGAACAATTTGTGTTCTGATTGAAAAACCAATTTTTCTTCTTCTTTATTGGATGTGAATATCCATTTTCATCCAAGAATGTTGGTCATAAATTTTCTTCCATACCTTGTGGAATTACTCAGCCCCCCAAGTGGGTTTGACTATAAAAAAAATAAAATTGAACACCTAAAGTGCCAAAGCGATCCATTCACCCTCTCGTACTAGTTAGAAACAAGTTCAATCACTGAACCATTAATTAAAACTCATTTTACCATTAATTTGCAAACTGCTAATTTAATGCTAGAGGGTTCTTTGACTGGCTTTAAAAACTAACCAAAACACTTGATTGAGCTCTGAAATCAAGCACACTGACTCTTTCCCCACACACTTTTACCCTATTGAATCTTGTCTCATGATGAATTTGGGGTTACAAGATATTGACTGTCAAAGTGACCCTTTTAGAATTGAATGCAAGAAAATGTTAGAAAACTATAAAATGCTTTCAAGTTTGGCTCTAAAAACTAGGCAAACTAACACTTGGGAGGAAAAAAATTGGGGCATTGGCTCACTATCATGAGGAGAGAAAGGATCTACAATTTGGTTTCATGATGAATAACCACGCACAAATTGCAAGTGGTCAAAGTGGGCTACTCAAATTTGTAGACTAGAAACAATGATAGAAAAGCAATTTTTACAAATGAAATTGACCTGGGAAAGTTTGCAAATGGATTCTTCATGACTTGAAAATTGGTGCAGTTAAAGTATTTTTAGAGTACAACATAGTTGTACAATCCAATAAATCTCACCTATCATGGATTAGGAGTTATAACATCATGAACAGGGGTTTTGACAAATTTTCAAATGTTGACACCAGTAAAACTTAAAAATTGCATTTGGAATCACATTTGAAAACTGATCAAATGAACTTTTCATAAGCTCAAACTTGAAGCATAAGAATTCTCTGACCTCTAAAATGGATCACAAAAGGAATTTTATCATTTTTGTCAATTGGGTCAAAATTATGGCAGGTCAAATAGGGCTTCCCAAAATTTAGAATAATTCATATCAGCATGACATCAATAAATGTTGAACTTTGAGGTATTCAAAATCTAGTCAAACAGACTCAAAACAACTCAATATCTAAAACATGGGATCTTTGGATGGACACTAAACACTCCTAAAGCAATAAGTCATGAAACATAACTGGGTGTGAGATATTCAATTGCAAACAAGGCCTCCTATTGTTGTTTGACACTTTAGCAAAAATGTAGAACTAACAAGTGCTCAAAACAAGACTTCACGAAATGGCTCAAAATGATAATTTAACCTCATGAAACATATAAAAGCATTGAATGTGACATGATAGAAGCATTAAACACCTCTTGGGCCTCTCAAGTATAGTCAAGTACACATGCATTTAAAAGCCTTTAAGGACTTGATTTTCTCAAAGGTACTCAAAATCGAGTCTACAATTTTGAGCACCAACAGATTTAATTTTTTTGCATCATTTATAAACTTCTAAGAAGCTTGAGAAATGGTTGGATCTATCTCCTTACCTTGACAATCAGCAATTGTGAGGTCTAACGAGGGTAGAGGAGGTTCTTGAGGCACTCCTCTTTACATGTCTACAAAAGTGACAATTACATCCCCTTCTCCACCTATTTGTATTAGTTTCTCTCTTAAGGATGCTTCATCCTCTATTCTAATTGGGTTTTGAGTTGTGGAATACTCTTCTACACTAGAAGAGGATCCTTGTTCCAATTTCTACCTCTTTGGTTCAATAGGTGTAGGTGGGCTCTCTAGCTTTGGGCTTCTGTGAGGGGGAACCTATATATGTTTTGAACTACTATGTACCCTAACCTCTTTTGCAATGTATACTGATCTAGATCAACTATCATTATTTTTTTTAATCTTCTCTCCACCTTTGCTACTCTGTCAAGATAGGCTTTGACATATGTAGCCTTCTTCTCATTCATAGTTTACATTATTGTAGCAAAATTATTCATCAATACATGCATTTTGGCTCCCTAATATTTTTTCTCTTTCAAAGGATCATAATCAGAGTCAAATGCATTAATGAATTCCAAAATTTTACTAAATATTATATATTTCTCTTGCCTCAGCTCTTGTTCCTATAAGGAGAATTTATTCCTAATAATATCTTCAGGGAAATAAACCTGCTATGTGATATGGGTAGCTCTTGTCCTTTCTCTCAGAAGATCAAAGAATCCCTTTGGGTCAATGTACCTTGCATGGGATTTTTCCATATTGTACTTATTCAAAAATAGACTAAGGTGTCTCCATCCCTTCCTCACAAAAATAAAATCATGCAGCAGAGTAACAACTACGAAGAAAGTGCCCTTACCCTTACCAATCATATCTCTTTCCCCAATGGTGCTGATCTACCACAACAATTCTACTATCCCTATCCTCAATGGAAAATGGAAAGGTAGAACATAAGGCTTCCCTAAAAAACCATATACCCTAATCACTATAGAAACATTATATGGGATTATATCACTGCAATTGTCACTAACTAGGAGCCCTCTTGCATAGTGTTTAGGTCTGACCAATTCTAACAGTGACTATGGGATCGTAGGGCTATCCCCTCTCAAAAGGAATCTAAGCCTAGATGCAAAATACCTATTAAACCTTACAAAATTGGCATTCCTAGCCTCCCAAGTCATATTAACACTCCACAATTAGACTAGTAACTTTTCACCATCCCTTTACAATTCTAGTTCCATATCTTTAGAGAAAAAAGGCATCTCCCTTAAAAGACATACATGCATGAGCAGGGAGTACCAACAAAAGGGTTTTTTTACCTCTCCTTTTGATATTGCTACCAAACCATTGTGTATTTCTTCTACTAGGAAAGAGGAAAAATCCAAAATACTACTCATTCCAAACTATAATGTTTGAGCCATAATAAGAACAATAGATCTTAGGATGTAGTCCCCTTCATCCATCCCAAAGATTTGATAGAGGGAAAAGTACAAAGCTCGAAGCCTAGGATTGAATTTTTTCTCATTAGTGGCTATGGGGTAGTGGGTGTAACTAAAGGTAGTGTCCCAATTATGGTGAAATGTTATTATAGAGGCCCTACTCTTAGGTACATATTTGTGCATCATACCTTGCTTGAAGGTCATCGATGTCAATAATCTTGTTTACAACATGGTTATGGTTGAGGTTGAAAAACTCATGAATCAATTCATGAAAAACCCTAAATAAATTATCACCAGCATAATTGTTCACAAACGTAGTAATTGGATCATATTTCTTAGCTAGGTCAACCAGTAGATCACTATCAAAGAAAATCCTAGGGACTACTAATTTTCCAATATTGAACTCCCAGACATTACTTAAAGGGGTATCTAGTTTTCTTTTAGCAAACCTTTTTTTGAATAGTTCTAAACCTCCCATGGAAATCTAAGCATCTCTCAAATTATTTTCCTTATCATAGAAACCCTTAGCAACCACTAACTTAGGGTTGTTTGGAATGAAATCCCTACCAGTTGTTATTTCATGCACATATGGGTGAAATTGCTCAAGGAAATCATCATGGAAAAACCTCTTAAGATAGTCAATGTTTCTAGAGAATTCCTTTTGTGGAGGCATTTTTTGAAAAATTCAAGTTTCACACAACAATTCCTTGACTTTAGGAGAATGCAAAGCACTTACCTACTGAACTATGTCTCTTTTCTGTTGAAATTTTCTATAACTCACTAAACACCTGGTAACATTTTGTGCCCTATTTATGGAAAATTTTATGCTTTGATAACCTTTCATGATTTTATGATTCAATTATGGTAGATTCACAAATTATAATCATGTATTAAGATCACACGATTGAGCTCTGTGTGACATTAACTTCCATTAGCCATTATTTCCATGTTGCACTCAAATTTGAATCTTATTCGTCAATCTCATAACATCGAATGACCTTGTTTCAAAATACAAAACTGCTTTATGGCTTTAAAGATCCATCCACATGTTGAACAAGTGCTTCCCCATATTACTTAAAATTCTTTCATCTTCATAATGTGGGCAAGCACTAGCCGTCAATCTTCCCTCAAATTGATGGTCAAGAAAATAAAACATCTTTGCAGTAATATTTTCAAAAGTGAAATCCAACTAGCATAATAACTCAGCATCTATTTCCAGCCTGTCACACTTCAGCACACCTTGTTGCAATTGGTCCCACTCTTCTATGCATTATTTTAGTGCTTCCTTGCATTACTTAAAATTCTTATAGCTTTATAATGTAGGCAAGTGACAACCCTTAATCTTGGTCAAATCAATGATCAGATAATTTTGTATTGCTATAACACCTAATCAACTCTTTAGCCAATAGAAAATCTCCACATGAAATAGTAGATTTTGACAATTTTCATGCAAGTACCTTCCTTGTTACCTCCTAAAAAATTGGTTCCATAACATCATCCGTGACATGTTTTAGATAGATGCTTCCTCATTTTTCCTAACTATTAATTATCTTCACAATGTGGGTAAACACTAGCTGTTGATCTTTGAAAGATCAATGATAGAACAATCTTAGAACTTGGGCAATATGAGATAGAATTAATGATATTAGCATGGACACATGTCATTAAGGCACTTCTCTTCATTGTGCAAAACTTGTGCAACTTCATCAAGCAAGAAAGTGTTATTTGTTGATCAATCCAAGATCAACGATGGAGCAATATGATGGTGTGGAAAGCCATGTCATAATTTTTAACCAATAGAAATATGGTACCTATGGTAAGGAAAACAAACAAGTATTAATATTGAAAATTTATCTCACAAAGTGTAGCACTAACATCATCGTGAACACATGTCCACAAGGCACTTCCCTGCATTGCTTAAAATCCATGTAACTTCTTCAAGTAGGAAATCATTATTTGTTGATTGATCCAAGATCAATGGTGGATTGGAAACAAATTAAATTCTGCTCATGGTACTTCACCTACTATCACCATGGATAGGTTTCAACACAGTCCTTGCCCACTTTGTTTAAAACTCGATCAACTTTACCAAGCGAGAAAGTGTTGATCATTGATCTGGAACAAACAATGGTGTAGTGAAACTATGGAAGAAATATCCACATTGCAAAGAAAAACCAATGAGAGATCAAATAAGTGGAAAGTGTTAGGACATTGTGGCATGATAGGGAAATGACATCATTTAGGGACACGTGTTGCAATAGCACTTCCCTACTTTACTTAAGTCTCTTGCATCTCCATAATGTGGGTAAGTGCTATTCATTGATCTTGCTTTAGATTGACAATTGGCAAAAACTATCCTTTCAAACATAGAAAAAATGACCTTGATCAAGAACTGCTTAGAAAATAAATGGTTTAATCACAAAAATAAAGTCATCTTTTATGAAAAAAAAAACCTACGATAAAATATAATCCAATGCCAATTTGAAAACACTAACCCTTTTGAACACTAGGGCACAAAATGGGGTTTCTATCCTATACTTTAGGAAATTGAATTGGGGTCTTGATTTAGGATTACTAGATCAACAAGAAGGGCCTTGGTTTTTCTTTTATGGGAAATCATAAGCCACATACAAAAACTAGGCCAATAGTGGCTTTGTCTAGGGACATTGAATAAATTGGATTCAAATTGAGGGCTTAGAATCCCTGGGGGAAGCAGGCCACAAGCTTGACCTTTTTACTTTTAAAAACTTTGAGAGAGAAAAATCACAGAATAGAAAAATATACAAGAGCTATACAGAAGACACAAAGATTTTACAAAATATACAAGAAAACCTAGACTATTGTTCATGGAAGAAACAAGTATTTTTCAAGAAAAATATTTCTTCAAAAACTATCCATGAATTAGTAGTTCAAGAATGTTACCTGAAAAATCCTTGAGAATATAAGAGTCCTATTGGGATGAAAAATTGCATGATTCATTTTTAGTCCCATTTCAAATTTTGAGTCAAACCAAGGCCTATGAATTCCCATAATTGCATATATACCTGGCTATCAATGTGAGACCCCTAAGGTGTTCAATGTTTCTAACACCTTCCATTCATCTTGTCTACTTGCTCCATGAAGTTAAATTGACATTCTGAGTCATTTGGTGAAGTTTTGTTTTGAGCTAGTTCCAAATTTGCATTTTCACCTATGTCAAATAGCGATAAGTGGCCTTGTTTGCATCTAAATATCTCACACCTAGAAATGTTTTAGGACTCACAGCTTTGGGAGTGTCTAGTATCCATACCCAAGAACATAGGTTTCAGATTTTGAGTCATTTTGAGTTTGTTTGATTAGGTTTCAAACCCCTCAAAGTTGGTCACTTATTTGTTTTCAAGCATTTGCACTTTGTTCCTAAATTTTGGGAGGCCCTATTTGACGTATTGTAACGTCTGACCAGTTGATCAAAATGCTAAATTTCCTTTTTCATTGCATTGTAAAGGTTAGAGACTTGTTATCTTTCAAGTTTTAGCTCTTTATGAATCTGTTTGATTAGTTTTCAAATGCGATTCCAAACACAATTTCTAAAGTTTTACTAGTGTTAGCATTTGTAGATTGATCAGTACCCCTATTTAGGACATCATAACTTGAAATCCATGATTTCCTAGGTCAAATGGATTGTACCACTATGTTTTCTTCCAAAAATTCTTTAAGTGTGCCAATTTTTAGGTCTTGACAAATCTGTCTACACACTTTTTGAGATCAATTCCATTTGCAAAAATTGTTATCTTGTCAATGTTTCTAGTCAGCAATTTTGAGTAGCTCACTTTTTTTGCTTTCCATTCACCCCTAGTTATTCATCCCTAGCCCAAATCGTAGATCCATAATGTCCTCATGACAGACAACCAATGCTCCAGTTTTCATTTGCCCAAGTTTTTGAGCCAAATCCAAACCCAGTTTGTTGTTTTCTAACATGTTTTCTTGTAGGTGAATCTAAGAGGGAAACTTTGACAGTCAGTATCTTTTGGCTAGGAATTTTTCATGAGACAAGACTTGGCAAGATGAAATTATGCGGAAGAAAGATTTAGTGTGCCAATTTTTAGAGCTTGGTCAGGTGTTTGGATCAGTTTTTAAGGCCAGTCCAAGGACATCCTGGCACCAAATTCATAGTTTGCAAATAAGTGGTAAAGCAAGTTTTATTTGATGATTTAGTGATTGAGCTTGATTTTAATCAGTCTGAGGTGATGAATGGATTAGTTTTAAGACTTAGGTGTTCAAAAACAATTTTTTTTTAGCCAAACCCACTTTGGGCCTAACTGATTTCGATAGCCTGATAAGAGAATCATGAGTTTTTCAAAGATGTTAAGGGTGAAATCACTATGATTTTATTCGTTATAATCACTAGATCATGAAGCTCTTAGAAACTAAAGAGTCATTGTCATGGAGAGGTAGTGGAAATTATGTGAAAATGGGCCCAACGCTTGTGTAAATCATCACAACCCACGATTGCGTGCCCTACATATAGGACTGGATTAATCTTGGTTAACGATGCTTCCTGCATCAAATTTAAAAAGGACAAAGGGAAGATCAATGTTAGTCTTGTAAAAAAATCCAAGAAGGTTCATTTTTAGTATGTACAATAGATAAGATAAATTTGTGCCATATTCCTCTTGGTGCCACAACTCGTTTGTTATCCTCAAATAAGTGGCTTGTGTTGCAAAGCATGCATGAATGCAATGAACACCAAGACATCAATTATGGAGGTGACTATTGAAGATTGAAAGGTTTCTGGAAATTGTATTAACATTTCCTATATGCTATCACTGAGAATGTCCATGTTTTATGTTTCAAAGGTGCTTCTCACTTTTGGAAGTATGATGTACATCTTGGTTAAATTGGGGGAGATTATTGTCTAGATGTGGTGTAGGGAATAAAGATTACATTGAGGCGCCAAAAGGAAAAATCTGCCAATAGTTTTCAAAGCCATGACATCAAATAAAAGACATCTAAGCACAAGAAGAGCTTAGAGGTGTCAGCAACAAATAGGGCGACTGTCATGTCCCCTTTTCAAATAACTAAAAATAATAATCTTTGCTAAGCCAGGCAGGCCCAAAAAGGTGAAGTTTCAGCAAAATGGGATAAATCTTTGGAAGTGAATGGACTAATAAATGAAAATTATTATTAAAATATGTTTTATTAACTGCTCTTGGATGTGAGTTAGGGTTATGCCCTCTTTTTAGGGGTTTGGAGGCATTTTGGGCTCATTCTAGAACTTGATTTTGCTCATTTCTTTGTTATTCTTCAAAGGTTGCCAAACCTGTGGAGAAGGAGACCCAAGAAAGGGAGTTTGCAAGTTTCCAAAGAGACCCATGAACGGGAGTTTGCAGGTTTCTAAGAAGGCTAAGGATAGGATTTTGAAGCCATTCCATGTGCATGCTCATGCAGAGTTTGCCTTTGTGCTGAATAGTGCAGATTTGTGAGTTTTCGGGTGTATTTTTTTGTAGGAGTTTGGTGTTTCCGATTGAGTATTTTATATCAGTTTGGGTTGCTGCTGTATATCAGAATTTTAAATGTTAAAATAGATCTGAAAATATGTATTTGGGTATGATTATACTTCTTTGATAGATTATTAAGTTTTTCTGGTGATTCTGGGCTATTTTGTGCTATTTTTGGGAGCCCAATGAGCATTGTTTTTGTCCTCCGTTTGGGAGCTATTATGTGCATGTTATACAGATCTAGAAATGTCATTTTATAGGCTTTTATGCTGCTCAAATTTTTGTAAAAATTTCCACTTTTAGATTTATTGATAATAGGTGAAGCTGTGAAGCTTTTGGCACTATTTCTGGCATACCCGATTTGGGGTTTATTGAGAAATTGGTGGATCTTTGTGATATTAGTTGTTTGATTTTGAAAATATGATTAGAGGCATGAAATATCATATAAAATCAGTAAAGGGACATTTTAGTGGTATTGTATCCATGATCTTTCCAGCTTGAGGGTTTGTAGAAGTTTGCATCTCAGTTTTGACAACTACCCAGATCTTGCATGTCAGTTTTGAGAACTACCCAGATCTTGCATGTCAATTTTGACAACTACCCAAATCTTTCATGTCAGTTTTGACAACTAACTAGATCTTGCATGTCATAATTTATGGTTGCATGTTGCTTCTAATCAGTTGCATGTCAAAATCTATGATTGCATGCTACTTCTAATCATTTGCATGTTAGTTCTTGGTGAATTTGGTGGTTACATGTTGCTTCTAATTAGCTGCATGTCAAAATCTATGGTTGCATGCTACTTCTAATAAATTTCATGTTAGTTCTTGGTGTTTGAAGAAGTTATAACCTATTGAGGTTACACTCTACTTTATCCAGAATGGACAGGTATAGTACAGAGTCTTAGAGGACACGATCTTGGACAATTGATATCCCGAATTAGAACAGTAGAAAGGATGGTTATTTAGACATTCGAGATAAACTTAGGAAAATAATCCATGACATGTCTAAATAGTTGGTTGAGCACCATCATATAATGAATGACATGTTGTCCTTCCCAGCTAAGGTGGATAAGTTGACTGGATTTCTATTTGGCAGATTTTCTCACAAGGCAGATGACACAATTACCAAGAACTTGCATGAGGATTTTGAGAAACAAGCTTATAGCTAGGCTGAGGTCTCAGATTCTACTCTGCCACAGGAGGTAGTGAGAAAGTATATTACGTAGATTGATAGTAATGGTCAACTTGATACTCAAATTGAGACAATTGTATACAGGTCATTAAAGGGTGATGTCACAGGTATTCAAGATGGTATAGTTACAACAGGTAGTGACTACAGCATAGTGGGTTTAGATGATGATTATGAGGATGTTGTTGTGCATGATGGTGTGATACCTAGTAGAGATGAGTAGACATTGAGCATTCATGACTTTTCTAAGAAAGAGTACTAGGCACATTTAGATGCTTCGACACATGAGGTTGAGGCTAGTAGTACTTAACATGATTTGTCCAATAGGCTGAAAGTGGACAAAGATAATATTGTGACTTCATTATCTCATCATGACAAGTATATGGAGTTAGTTGGTATTGGTCATATTACTTAGGTGAGGAGTTTTCTTGAGTTACCAATTGATTCTAGTTTATAGATATGGACTCGAGATTATTATATTGGCATTTGGGATTCAGTTGACTGGAGATCTTTAACACTTTTTGGTAGTAGTGTTTGTTTGGGTGCTATCATGGATTTGATTAGCAGATTGCACAATGTTGTCTTTTTTTGTGCCAACAGCTTGTCCGATGTTGGTATTAGTTTTTATACATTGGTGTTGGGCTTTGTTCATATATCCAGTCAACCATACTTGCTGGAATGTGTTGATGATCTTTCATATTTGGCAGTGTGTACCAATGAGTCCTAGGATCATATTAGCATTGATGACATCTAGGAGGATGTAGTGGGTAGTTTTGAAGACTTAGTTTCCTTGGTAGTTTCTTTTGGTATAGAGGAGTTAGACATCAGTGCTACAGTTTTTGATACTCCCTATGTCGATATGAGCTTTGGAGTTGATTCACAGGATATGGATGGTAATACTCTAGAGACTAGTAACTTTGAGGATACTCCTTTAGACAGTGCATTAGAGGAGGTTTGTAGGAGACAGTCTAGCTAGTGCCATCATGTGTCTAATTAGTTGAGAGTTAGTGAGGGAGACATTGCTATCGCTTGCCAACATTTCAATGTTGCCCATCAATTGTTAGCAGTTTATGGATGGGCTAGTAGGAGCAGGGAGGCAGTTATCTTTCCTTGACAGAGTTCCACTCTTTATGGGAGGCTATCCAGATTCTGAGATAGGATTATATGCAGTTGGTAGCCAATAGAGATTATCTTATGGAGTGGGGCAATATAGCATATGATGCATTGTTGGTCAAGGAAGATGAGGTGAGTGAGCTTACTGAGCAGCTTGAGGTGACTTCTGAGATTATTGAGAGTACACAATTGGCTTTCAAGGAGTCAAAGTTTCATTTGGCTAAGGTGACCATGGAGTTAGAGCAACTACAATCTTTACCTGATTCTATACAGTCACAAGCTATGGTGTTTGGTGATCCGAGGATGTCCATGGCTGAGATTGTGAGAGATAGTGGAGATGGGGATGCATCCATCCTTGATACTAACATTGGCATATCAGGTTCATTCCCACTAGAGTTAGGTTCAGTTGTTGTAGCAAATTTTTGTATGCCTGACATGGTGGTGGCCTCTAGTACTGATGGCACGGACACTAGAGATGTATCAAAGATCATGTGTGATGTTGGTGATTCAGCAATTGGCATGGTTCCTGCTAGTAATACTACTCCCTTGGTGATATCTTCAGAGGTGGTAGTCAGTTCCAACATGGTTAATGATCAATTGTAGTTAGTTTCATATGGATTATAGTCTGAGCCACTGACTGAGATTGGTGCATTCTATCGGCATTACACTATGAGGTATGCTCATCAATTTACCTTTGATGACCATGCTAATGAGATGATGATACAAAGATGTACTTTGGTTCCTAGTGCTTGTCATAAGTTATGGGATAGTTTGACACCTCGGGATGAGAGTTGTGATGAGCATGACATGGTGATAGGTTTTGCAGTTGATAGCTTGATAATACATTACTTAGAGCAAGAGTTTGGGAGTAATGCTTTAGCAATTGTTGTGACTGATTCCACTCCTTTGGCTATGACATCTCCTAGCTTAGTTGCTGGTTAGTCACAATGGGCTATATCACTTGTTCATGGAAAATTTGGTTTGGGTTCCATTTCTTACTCTTTATCTTGTAATGTCTTTTCACCATCAGTAGTGCATGGGAGTTATGGTTATGAGATAGTGGTTGGTGATTTGCAGAGTTGTGTTGACTGTAGGAGTTGTACAGTGTGTGGATTCTCCATACTTGGTATAGTTTCATTCGAGAGCATTCACCATTGTTGCAGAGTTGGATTGTACATTCCATATAGGACAATGGGATGCGTTGATGGTATTTATTATGTTGGTAGTTTGATTTGTCAACTTTACTTGGGTTTTGATGTTCTAAGAGTTTGTGTCTCATGGGTTTTTGACTGTGGCAGTGGCGACTTTGGAGTTTGGTTGAGCTATAATTGTCAATTTGATTATGGATTCCTCTTGGTCATATTTCAGAGGATATTGCAGGAGCCAGTGTTAATTGGTAGTAGTATAGTTCATGACTACATTTGGGATCCTGGTGGATTGATTGGTTTATTGTTCAACCATTTCTTGAGGAAAAGAAATATTTGGGAGGGGAGGACTTGTCATGTCCCCTTTTCAAATAACTAAAAATAATAATCTTTGCTAAGGCAGGCAGACCCAAAAAGGTGAAGTTTTAGCAAAAGGGGATACATCTTTGGAAGCGAATGGACTAATAAATGAAAATTATTATTAGAATATGTTTTATTAACCTCTCTTGGACATGAGTTAGGGTTATGCCCTCTTTTAAGGGTTTTGGAGACATTTTTCTCATTCCAGAACTTGATTTTGCTCATTTCTTTGTTATTCTTCAGAGGTTGCCAAAACTGTGGAGAAGGAGACCCAAGAACGAGAGTTTGCAAGTTTCCAGGGAGACCCAAGAATAGGAGTTTTCAGGTTTCTAGGAAGGCTAAGGATGGGATTTTGAAGCCATTCCATGTGCATTCTCATGTAGAGTTTGCCTTTGTGCTGATCAGTGCAGATTTGTGAGTTTTCGGGTGTATTTTTTTGTAGGAGTTTGGTGTTTCTGGTTGAGTATTTCATATCAGTTTGGGTTTTTTCTGTATATAAAAATTTTAAATGTTAAAATAGATCTGAAAATATGTATTTGGATATGATTATACTTCTGTGATAGATTATTAAGTTTTTGTGGTGATTCTGAGCTATTTTGTGCTATTTTCGGGAGCCCGATGAGCATTGTTTTTGTCCTCCGTTTGGGAGCTATTATGTGCATATTATACAGATCTGGAAATGTCATTTTATAGGCTTTTATGCTGCTCAAATTTTTGTAAAAATTTCCACTTTCAGATTTATTAATAATAGGTGAAGGTGTGAAGCTTTTGGCACTATTTCTGGCATACCCGATTTGGGGTTTATTGAGAAATTGGTGGATCTTTGTGATATTAGTTGTTTGATTTTGAAAATCTGATTAGAGGCATGAAATATCATATAAAACTAGTAAAGGGACATTTTAGTGACACCTAGCATTAATGAACTTGCATGTTAATAGAGTAGGGTGCAGTAGGGGCACATGTGAATGAGACTCCAAGGTAGCAGAGAGGCCCACATCATCCAGAAAGGGCCCACGATAGAGATGAAGGGGCAAAAGTATATGACTGCAAAAAAATTCCAGTCAAAGACAATAAAGCCACCAACACAGCAGGAGACATACCAGTAAAGGCAAGCTCATAAAAGGAACACAACAGATGTGTTGGGTGTAAATTTTCTAAAAATGCAAAGACTTGGATGAGAAAACATTAAATAGCATAGAGCACTTTACATTGAAAAGGTAGAACACCTATGCTAAGGGAAGGAGGTGTAGCATGAAAGTGAACATAGGAGGGAGCATTCTATTGATGATGAAAAGGAGACCCATCGCCGATGAAGGTAGAGGAACCATTTCATTATTCAGGGGAGGCATTGTGCCTTGTTTAAAGGAAATGTGCATGTGTTAAAGGAGATACATGTTTTTAGCAGAGGGACAAACATGGAAAAATCTGCTATTTTTAAAGAGAAAGGCATAGATAAAGCAAAGAATGTCTTTACTTATTGAGATATATTGCATGCCTTCTTCAAAACACTTCCTCAGACTTGGCGACAAAATAGAACATTTATTCCCAGCAATATCTGATTTAAAAATGTTAACGAGTGTAGTTATAGAAGAAACATGAGATTTTCAAATCCATTGTATGCAGCAAGCCAAGCCATTCATGCCATGGACTAGAGTAGTATCAATGTACAAAAAGGATATCTACAATATAGAAGCCGCATAAGTAGAACATGGAAGGGAGGAATTAGCAAACGAAATATCCCACAATGTGTGGGTGATATAATGTTTAGTCATTTAAATACAATTCTTTGCAAATTGTTTAATGTCTTGGAGACAAGAACCTTTGAAGTGCCAACCATGCAAGGTGGACCCTGCTTGGATAGGTGGCGACAGAATGAAAATTTTGAACAAACTACCATAATAAAAGAGATGACATCATCCCATTTCAAAGGGACTGAAAAAGCCAATAATCTAGCTAGTCACTATGGCACTAGCCAGAAAATCCAAGAAATTTTGGCTAGTGACATAGCGACTAGCCAAAAAATTCAAGAACATGGTAAAAGATAAAATATGATCATGGGGCCTATGTGTAGTGCAGTCAGCGAATTGAGCAATGCCACATGGCAGTGGATAAAATGACTATACGACGATGTGGCAAGATTGCAAATGGAGGAAGGAGATGTTGACATGTGTCCAAATCAGAGGGTCGTCACTAACTCGCCAAGCAGAAGATGCACAAGATTTATCATAGCAAGTTAGCAATAATATGACACATGGCGATCTAATGGTGTCCAGTGAGCTGAGGGGATAACAAAGCAAAAAATAAAATTTTGAAATTAATGATTCTCTCGTGCATTTTTTAAAAAGAGGATAATTTCAAATTGAAAATGTTTTTATTCTATAGAAGGCCATAACAGGGATTTATTTTGTCAAAAATTGGCACTCCAATATACCGTTGGAACCGAGAGAAAATGAACTATCCATTTTTGGGATCAAATTTTGCACAAGTGTTCATCAGTTCCTACTATAGGTCAATTTGTGATATTAGGTGCATTGGTAGTGGAATGAGCAGATTTCTTCATTGATGATAAAAAGTCAGTTGTAGAGTGGTTTTGAAGACTTTTTGGAATCTGAAGAAGAAGAAAATCAAGCCAAATCAGTTTTATTGCATTCTACAAGCCATTTTCAACTAATTTGTTACTTTTATCGAGTGCATTTTAACATTAGAAATCAGTTACATCCTTTCATCATCAAATGCCTGAGATATTTTTGATGCCTTTGAGAGATGAAATGATGAGGGGATTTGATTGTTAGTTACAGAGAGAAGGTAGAGAGATGTTTCTTCTGCTTCTTGGAAGGAATTCTGAAGGGGCACTTGTCATCTCCTGATCAGATCTAGGATTCTCTTCTTCTTCCTATATCTATTTTTCTTCTTCTCTTTTGTAAGGGTTGGAAAATTTGGAAAGTCTCTCTGAATGAAAACACTTAGCAGAATTGACCCTGGAATTGATGAATTCTAGATCGAAGATCTGGGATGTGCTAGTTCCAGACCATGAAGCCTTGCTTTGGCTATGATACGCCCTTCGCATCCCATTAGTTTCTCATTCCTACCATTTTCTCTCTTGTATGTCAACATATGTTATTATACAGTCTAGTTTATTAGGTGATTTGGGAGTTAATTTCATGCATTTTCATGTATTATTTCAAGGAAATAAATACAAAGAATAGTAATGGTTTAGTTTCAGTTTAAATCTTGTCTCCATTCTTAGTTGATTTGTGATGTTTTATGATCTTTGAACAAAGATCCTAGGTCATTTTTGTAGTCCCTTAAGGTTGTATGTTGTTTCATTATTGCTGATGATTCAAGGAATTGTGTAAATACTTCAGAGATTCAACAGGGTTACAATTTTATTGAGAAGGATATCAGGTAAGAATGAGATTTGAAATGAACATTGATGTCTATTTGCAAGGTTAATGGATAGATCACATATATGAATATATGAATAAGTATCTGATATCAAAATGCATGAGGGAGATTCATGAATTTTCCCAATGGATCAGGCACTGACCAGATACAGGGTCATTAAGTTGTTTTTCATGCATGGTTTTCATCCACTTTCCCCCACCCACATAAAATCAAAATCAAAATCATCTTTACATTTTATGTTAAATGACCTAATTGTTTAACCCTCATCCAGCTTGTGAATATTCTAGATTTTCATTTAGCTATTGCATATCTATGTCATTTCATGAGTTACTAGGAGATATAAGGGGTTTTTATCTGCATTAAATAGATTTAGGGATATATTTTGCACTGGTAAGGTATCAATTGAATCTGAGGTCCACCTACCTAGGTCTTGCAAAGCCTAAAGAAGAAGAAGGGTCATGCCTTATAGTTGGCTCGTTGTCAGAAATGGCATGTTGAAAATGGGAGTTAGCTGCCCCTATATGTGTCACTTTCTCAGTGGGATAATTGAAAACCCTCTAGCATATTCAAACACTAACAAGTCCTTTCCCCATGTATTTTCAATTAGATAAGGACCTAACCATATAGGATCAAAATTACTATATTTTTATTTATCCTCAATCTTGGCATTCCACATGAGGACTAAATCTCCATCTTCAAATTTCCTGCTCATTTTCTTTTTATCATAGAGTGCTTTGAACTATAGTTGCAACTTCTAATTTCTAATTGATGGCTATCTTCTAGTTTCTGCTAGTCCTATAAGCTCATCTAACCTTTCTTGCATATCATTAGTAATATCTTCATCATATAACTAGATGTAATTGTAAAGTCCTACTAAGTTGTTCTAAGGCATTATTGCCTAAATTCCATACACCATATCAAAAGGTGCTACACTAATGGCTTTCTTCACAATCACCTTATTAGCCTATATGGCTAATTGTAGCTTAGAATCCCCAGCTTTCTTATTATCATCTAGTTTCCTTTTTATTATTTTAAAAAAAATCTTATTTGTGAACTCAGCTTGTCCATTCCCTTGTGGATGATAAGGGGAAGAAGTTGATCTTGTAATTCCATACTTGTCACAAAATATTATGAACTCCTTAGACCTAAAGCACATTGTATTATCTGTTACAATTTTCTGAGGACAACCAAATCTAGAAATAATGTTATTTAGCAAGAAATTATTGACAACTTTACTAGTTGCATTTCTTGTAGGGACTACCTCCACCCACTTTGTGAAATAATTAGTGGCGATCAATATCCATGAATAACTAGCACTAGACTTAGGAGAAATTTCTCCTATGAAATCCATTCCCCATTTTTGAAATGGTGCTTAAACCTCTACTAACTTCAATGGAGTATTTCTTGAGAATTTCAACTTACTTGTGAATCTCTAACAGGCATCACATTTTCTAACTATCACCTAAGCATCTTTAAAAAGAGAAGGCCAATAGAAACCAACTCTCATTATCTTTTGGGCAGTCATCTTGGCCATATAATGTCATCCAAAAACTCCAAAATGTATTTCCTTCAATATCTCTTTTGACTTTTCTTGATCAACACATTTTAGTAGAACTCCTTCAAAACTTCTCCACCATAAATCATTCTGGCTAATAGCTTGTAACTTGGTATTTCTTTTTTCATTCTCATTCAAATGAGGAGGGGCTTCCATATGTTGTAGATAATGGATGACATTGGTATACCATTCACATTGGTCCATATCAATAGCTGCCACTATTTTAGCATCTATTTTGATTCCATCCTTTGATACTATATGTCCCAATAGTTTACCTTTAGTTACCACAAATGTACACTTCTTAGGGTTTAATGACACTCCATATTCTAAGGCTTTGATGATAATCTTCTCCAAATATCTACAATGGTCTATAGGCCTTTTGGAATAAGTTGTAAGGTCATCTTGGTATACAAACATGAACTTATTGATATACTTAAGGAAAGATAAATCTATAGCTCTTTGAAAAGTAGCACCAATATTAATCAATCCAAAAGGCATTCTCACATACACATAAGTCCCCCATGGATTTTTAAATGTTGTCTTAACCTACTTTTCTTCTTTCACTAGGACTTGGTTATATACCCTAAGAACAAATCCATCATGGACATCAACTCATAACTAGTCACTTTTTGTAACATAGCCTCCATATTTAGCAACCCATAATTATTTTTTAAAGAAGTAATGTTTAGGTTTCTGAAATCCACACACAATCTGATGTCTCCATTCTTTTTCCTAATAGGTACTAGATTTGAGACCCAAATGGAATGTCTAATTGGTTTAATTATCCCTCCATCTCTTAATTTCATCAATTATTCTTGCATTTGGGTGCTAGGGTGGGATTTACTAGTCTCTTCTTCTACCTAAAAGGTTTCATATTTTGTTTGAGTGGAATGAGATGTCAAAAAAGATCTTCTCTATAAGGCTTTAGGTCATCATAAAATCATGCAAAAACATGTCTATATTTTCTCAATAGGTCAATCAAAGGATTTCTAATTTTAGCTAACAAATTTTGACCAATATAAGCTTTCTTAGGGGCCTCATTAGTACCCAAATTGATTTCTTCTAGCTCTTGAGGTTTACAATATTTAGCCTTAGGCCTTACACTATCTTGGTTGTCAAACATATTCTCCAAAACAACCAAATGCTTAGGTACTTTATTAGTCTTTAATTGTATGACCTCTTGACCAAAGATTGTTTCCTTCCCATCTATGGTTTTAACCAAATCACTACAGTCCAACTCTTGACCATGGTATTTATCTTCATTCAACAATAAATTCACAATGTCTTTGTCATCTTCAAATACTTGCCAATGTTCAATATTATCAAGTATTGAGGGTCTAATCTAGATCTCAATTTGTGAAATTTCTGCAAATGATACATCTTTTGGTTTAATTGCTACATTTTTTGATAGGTCAACCATCTTATTCTAAGTTTTGTTTCTCCATGAAATGCCAAATGCATCAAAGAATTCTATCCGATCCCATACAACAATTCTATACTATTTCAATCTTTTATTTTTAGAGGCATATGTCCCCCTTATCTATGAGATAACCAATTATAAATCACCTATAGCATGCATCTTTTTAATTCCATGGTGGGTAGTAACTTTCAATCCTACCAATCGAGCTTCATATTCAGCTATATTGTTGGTGCATGAGAATTTCAAAGTGAAGGAATACCTAAAAGTGTTCTTCTCCAGAGAGACAAATACTACTCCTACTCCTACACCTTCTTTAGAGCTAGCCCCATCAAAGTACATGGTTTGTAAAATTGTTGAATCAATACAACATTCAACATGTTGCTCAACCACAACAAGAAATTTCTCAACTTCTTCGATAATTAACTCTACCCTAAAAGCATTCACACTAGTGTCCAAGAAACAAGTAGAATCTTTGTCAAATTCTTCCCCAAAAATATGACTTACCCTTGGTTCTTTATCACTTTAATAGCCTTATCTCCTATATGAAAAGTTGCATAGGTTAGGTCACATTGTAGGCTACCTCCCATAGCAACACTCCATTTTCTAGAAAACAACATTCCATAATGTAGAGGAATATCAACTACAAGGACTGACATGGTCAACTCTACCTTAGGGTATGTAGCTAACGTAAATGGTAAAGCATTAATTGTACCTAGAACTAGAAATTTTCTATCATCTATACCTCTGCATCTACCTTTCTTAGTATCTACCTTCAACCCTAGGGCTTCCATTACTTTGAAAGGCATGATGGTGTTAGAAGCTCTTGAATCTATCATGCAATTTTTTAGGGTTTTTCCCTTTATAATCAGAGTGAGAAAGAAAGGGTCAATATCTTCTATATATGCTATAGTTGAATCATCCAAGAACGTTTGGAGAATTTGAGACATAATGCAACTGTCTTCTAATACCAACGGTGTTTGTTGGATGAAATTTTTTTTTAAAACATTGTTATCAGTTCCTATTTCACCCAATCATGACAAGGCCTTTCTTTTATGCTCTTCAATTCTAAATAGTTCAGATAAAGGTAGTTTTACCATTATTTGGGACAACATAAATATCATATCAATAGGTTTTGATATAGTGGGTTTCATAAGAATACTTGGAGGTGAAATTTTTTGAATAGTAGGCACCATTATTTATTTGGCAAAATTAGATCTCAATTTCTTTTCTTGCATGATTGCTTTTGTTATCTCATCTGTTTGTAATTGAACCTTCTTCTTGGGTTCCCACTCCTTGGTTTTGATGTCTTTAACTTTAACTACCTCTACATTAGCCTCATTATTTTCATCCTTCATCTTATGTGTAATATCCTTGATGAATATACTAGAAGGCTTCCCAAAAACATTATTAACTATTTTTCTTCTCAAATTGTAATTGCTATGTAGTTGGTAGATCATCTCTAGAGTGATCCTATCAATTTCCTCTTTAGAAGGCATTCTCAAGTTCACATGACCAACTTCAGAAGATGTAGAACATACCTTATCTTCATCATACTCTTCATCATATGAGAACACTTGTTAATGATGTAACTGATAGGAAATTCTCTTATTTTCAAGGTCACTTTAAGTCTCTTCCAAATCAGAATCCACACAATCATTGCACATGCTCACCATATTATAGCTTACATCATCATAACTTTTTTCTTCTTTTGCCTCCTCATTTTGTGAACTATGATCTAAAAAAAATGACTGAGCAACTACACAGTACTCTAAAGAGTGAGGTGATTGACAAATACTACACCTTGGCACATCATTAATCATATTAATAGATCTTTTATGTAGAGCATCTAGTATACCCTTATCTTTTACATTCTAGGTTTGGCTAGGAATTGTCTTACCATCCTTCCACTAAGTGGTATAAGGGTATTTCTACATTTTAGGTTGTCTATTGAAATTATTGTTGTTCACTAGGGCCTTCTCACCAACATTTGGCTTATGTATATTGAAAGTAGCTGGGTTTATTTTTTATAACAAGTCCAACACCTAACCTATTGTAGGTTCTTCAACCTTCTTTTCTATACAGGTTTTATCAACTTCTCTTTTGTTGTTATTCTTGGGATTGAACAACTTTGGATCATCTCTCCTACCAAGCTTGCTAGATGTTTTCCTATTATTTTCAATATTCACTACAATCTTATAAGCATCCCTCAAAGTTTTAGGATCTTTATCCCTCAACTGGTAAGCCATCTTCTTGTCAAAAGCATTGAAATAGTTTGTAAGACAAACACCCTCTATCAACCTCATAACATAGAACAATTTGTACATACCCTTTTGGAATCTTACATTGAAATCAAATGTAGACTAATTAGGTTTCTTCTTGATGTTATTAAAATCATTCAACATAGACCCAAAATTAGTATTATCTCCATATTTTTCTTTGAACAATTTCTCCAAGTCACTCCATGAACTAATGTTGTCATAAGGTAATCTTCTGAACCAGTCCCTTGCATCTTCAGTCAATGAATGAACAAATAACTACATCACCACATCTTCATGTTCAACTTCAAAGTAATTTATCATATCTATGATAATTTTCAAGTGTTCTTCACTAGTAATAGCATTATTTCCAAAGAGCTTGACAACTTTATCTCTTAAATCAAAAGATATAGGCTATGGAGCACCCAAAATACCTACAAATGACATTTTTCTATATTTTTCCATGTAGATGGGCTTCTTCTAAAAACAAACAATATTTGAGGTGCTTGCTATATTGGCTTGATTGAGAAAAATATTTTGAGATTGTTGAGGTTGGATGATTGGGACTTGAGTACTAATGGTGGATGATGAGGTAGGGGCAGATTGAGATATTCACTAAGTTGAAATTACTAGTCCAAAAAGAGGTACAAAAGTTACAATTGGGGTAGAAAAGTTTGGCGATGAAGCCAATGTAGAATTAGACTTTATGAACTAGATTTTTCTCCTAGTTGCTATGGCTTGGGCTTCATTCTCAACCTTCTCAAGTTCTTTTTCAAGATCTTGTTTCTCTTTACTAGCCTTTTCCAAATCTAGATCTAATTTTGACATTGGGGGATTTAGAAATTTATTGGTTGCTTCTTGAGGCTCATTTTTCTAGATTCCTACAGCATTACCTTTTCCTTAATCTATCTACTTGATAGTAGGTTCTACCTAGTTACTCTAGACAGGCTTGTAGGGTTGAACATAGGAAATAACATGTTCTTGTTTTTGGCTTAGGAATTTTTCTTGTTCCTAGACTTTGGCTCTCAAAATATCTACATCTCCAAAGACATCAACATGAAGGATTGAAGTTATATCTTCTAACTTCTTATTTTTTTCTTTTAAAGAAGCTATCCTTCTAAGAAAATTATCTCTTTCAACAATGGCATCTAGGGTGGCTTGCTCTCTTTCCTTTTCTAGACGAGCATATTTAGCTTCTTCCTTAGCAACCCATTTCTTCAAAAATCCTATCTCTAACCATACTTCTTTAGGATCTATAGAAGTGGCTTTTGAATCAGCAGGATCATCTAGGTGTATAAGATTAGCTTTCATGTATAGGACCACTCTAGGATTAAAAAGATCTCCAAATGAACTCCTAAGTCCTAGCCTATTATTCATCTTAGTTATCAAATCTAGCCTAGGGTATGCATTCCCTATTGGTGACATATTCTTGTCTTGATAGGTTCTTTCATCTAGTAATGGGGTACTAAATATTCCTCCTAAAAGTCTTATGGTTTTTTATTCAAAACTGAGTGAAGAGGACTCTCTCCCTACCATTGGTTGGTATTGAGAATCAATTTATATACTACCTCTTGGCTTCCAAGTGGGGTTTGGGTCTACCTTTTTCTTATTCAAGTTCTTCCTACCACCTTGAGGTAAGTTAGTATACATTGGTACATCAAGGTTGGATCGTGTGTAAGCTCTTGTGTTTTCTTCTTGTCAGCCATATTTACTATTTATCAAATAAGTACTAGCTTCAAAACCTTGATTGAGTTGTCACCATATTCTAGGGAAAATAAAATAGTTAAAATTACTACCGACTTTAAGGAAAGGACACAAGATAACATATAAATATATGATATACAAATGAACTAATCACTAGGATCATAAGCTTGCAACTCTTTCTTGACACATAAGATACTTGGAAGGGCTATGTACATCAGTGCACATCTATGGTATTTGGTTTGCTTTTTCCTTTTTTAAATTCTCAAGGTTTGTCACTAAAACATGTCCACTATAACCATGAGCAATACTAAAAGATCTGAGAAACACATACCCAAAAAGAACAAATAAATTGTAGTACTTCTTACACTTGTGTTGGACAACTCCCTAGTAGAGTCACCATTTTGTTGGTTTTTTTCAACTATTGAACAACAAAAGCTCAATACCAAGATAATAATAATTAAAAATCTAAGGACTAGCTGCTTCCCATTAACAATTATGTTTCCATATTATTTGGAACAAACTTCAACAAAACTAGGACTAGTTTTTTACTCTTTAGGTTCTACAAAACCAAGGTGAGTATACCTAAGGGGATGATTCAAATGAATGCTATTTTATGAGAATCCAATTAGTTTCATTTTGATTCTCAGATTCTATCTCTAACATATACATAGTTTATCCATTCCTTGACATTTTTAGATGATAGACATCCCTTATAAGCAGATTTGGTCACAATTCTTCTTAGATTTGCAAGTATTTCTAGAAATAGTAGCTAACTCAAGCTTAAAGGCTACATGCAAACAAGTGTTGACCATCTTTGAAACTCTTCAAATAGTAAAATAAAGTTGATTTTGATTTTAGACTTAGTGCTTATTCATGATCTACCTATCTATAGACTAGATGAACTAGATCAGTGCCTATTGCATTTTGATTCAGAGTATACTCCAATTTATAGATCTAGCTTGTTGTATTACAACAAATATAATCAACAATTTTGACTGGAATTCATTCTTACAGACATCTTTTCTATTACCATAGCAATCCCATAAAATTCACTAAAGAATTTTTGTAGTTCATTAAATTAATAGCAATAATAAATTGACATACAACCTAAGTGAATTGCATTCAAGTGGAAAAGCTTTGGTTACACAATATCAGAATAACCAGGTAATAACAATGGAGACAAAATGCTATGCAGGGTACTAAGTAAATGCTTGGAGAAGGGTGCTCGTGGAAAATTGGCAATGGGTCTAGGGTGAGTTTTTGGGAAGATGTTTGGCTTAAGGATCACCCCCTGATCGAAGATGTTCAAGATCTGAATCAAGTTGACTTATGCAAGCAGAGATATGGCACTCTTGTTAGTCATTATTGGCAGAATGATGCCTGGGTTAACTTGAAGGACATTGATCAAAGTTTCTATCACATCCAATTATCTCTCAATGTTGTTTCTCTTCACCCTTCTTTTGCCGATGAGATTATTTTGTATGATGATCCTAGTGGGCCATACAAGGTTTCTTCTCTCTTTGCTTCTAAGGAGAAGGAAAATCATCCCTTGTGGTCTCAGGCTTGGATTAAGGGTCTCATTCCTAAAATTAATTTCTTCTTTTGGGTACTGCTTCAAAATAAAATTTTGACCCTTGATAACTTGCAGAAAAGAGGTATAAATTTGGTGAATTGGTGTATTTTATGTAAGAATGGTTTTGAAGATAGAGACCACCTATTTTTGAACTGCTCTTATTCCTAGATGGTTTGGACTAAGATCCTAATGTATTGGAACTTGACTTGGGTTCATCATAACAATGTGGAATCTTCTTTTAAAAGCTGGAAATGCCCATCTAAGAATTCTGATGTTCAATTTCTATGGAAAATTACTCTGCCTCATCTCTGTTGGGGTATTTGGAAAGAAAGGAATAATATAATTTTTAGAAACAGAGAGGTTCTTGGATGGGTGCTTGGTCAGAATATTATTAGAGCTTGTAAGGAGAATTTTAGATCTTTGAAAATATCTGATCAAACCTTTCCTATTGATAATCCTATGTTTCCTAGAAACCCTAAGACTCAAACTGATAACCCAAGATTGAATGTCACTTGGAGTTCCCCTCTGAATAGTTGGATTAAAGGAAACTTTGATGGTGCTGCTAAGGGAAATTCGAGGAGTGTGGGTTGTGGAGGTGTGTTGAGAGATCATATGGGAATAGTTAAAGATGCTATAGCTATCCCTATAGGTCAAACTAATAGTCACATTGCTGAAGCTACGGCGGCCCTTTATACTATAAAAATTGCAGTGGATTTGGGATGTCCAAAATTATGGTTGGAAGGTAACTCTTTAAATATTATTAATATCCTTAATAATAAAAGTGCTATCTCATGGTCGATAGAGACCGCTATCAAGGAGATTAAATACCTTATTCAAAAATTTGAAAAAGTTGTCATATCTCATACCTTTCGGGAGGCCAATGGTGTTGCTGATTGGGTTGCCAACTATGTTGTCCTAACGGGGCAAATGGTGAGGTGGCCTGATGAATTAAATAATCAAGTTGATCTCAAAGCAATTATTCATTATGAATCTATTCATGTGAAGGTGGGTAAGATTTGAAAAGATTGGAAAGTTAATGATTTCGTGGAGTGATCAAATTATTGCCAGATTTTCATTCCCTATGAAGTACACTCAAATGAATGCGACGTGGTATTTTCATGTTTCTCCGAACAAAGGTGTCTATTTTGGTGGGAAGAAAAATAGTTTTCTTTCTAACCCTCTCCTTCTATGCATCTGGTTTTTCTGGTTTGAATGTGTTTACTGTTCTCTGCTAATGGGGGGCGAACCACACAAACAAGAACCAAAAAATTGTGAGGCATGGAAGGCTCGCAAGGATGTTTGGAAAATTCTGTAGAAAGGAAAAGTGACTCATTATATGGAGTGACTCAATGGTTTTAAGCCACACATCACTATGGCTTTCTTTAAGAACTAGTCCAATGACAAAGTCACTCTCCATGGTGTGATTGTGAAACTTATAGAGGATTTTATTGCTAAGATCATGGGGCTTCCTACAATGGGCATAAAATTCACTAAGCAAACTAGTATTTCAAATGCAGCCTACAAAAATTTTTCGAAAATGGAAGAAGAGGAGAAGCTTCTAGAAAAGAATGGTGATTTCTTTGATGCGAACCAGATAAAGGAGATCTGGAGGGATGTTCTCTGCTGCATCTATGAGTATTTCATACTTGATGGAAGAAATAAAAGAATTCATAAATGTCATTTTGTTTTTTTAAATAATTTCATATATAAAGATAGAATATCTTTCCCCTTCTTTTTGCGGTTTTCTTTACTTAATAGTTTAGAAGCCCATAAGAAAAAGGAATCCAGACCCATTCTTCATGAAGGTCTAATACTTCTTATTGAGGGATATTGTAAAAATAAGCACATTGCCTCTACTCCCTCTAAGGAAAAGAAGAAAGAACCCATTAAGAGTAAGAAAGGTGACTCTGTTAAAGGTAAAGAAAATGCCCTAAATTTGAAACCATCTATCTCTCAAGTTCTTGAGGATGAGGAGTTTGAGACTGATAATTCGAAAAGCTGTGAGAATTGGAAACCTAAGGATGAGGATGATACTAAAACTAGAGAGTTAAGTTCTAATTTGGATGGGTATCTAGAGACTGAAGATAATAATGAAAAAGGAAAAGAGGAAAATAATAGTGAAGGTAACTTTGAATAGAGTAAATCTAATAATGAGGGAAACCAGGTTATTTCTAGTGGGGGTAATAAAGTGGAAGATAACACTATTGGGAATCCTATTGAGAAGAATAAGGAGGACCATATGGCTATTACTACTTCTCCTTTTAAGGGGATAGAGGAAGGAAAAATGAAGGAATCTACTCATCTTGAGGACTATTCTGAGGGTCGAAAGGAGGATCAAATGGAAATGGAGGATATCAATGACAATATCTGCTCCCCCCTCATGAGATTGCTGAAGATGATTATGATGCCATGTAGAGGGATACCATGCTTACCTTCTTGCATTATACTAAGGATAAATATGACACCAGTCTCAAGGTTGATTCTTAGATCTACAATGAAATAATGGGTTTGAAGAAAAAGGTGGAAATTCTGCAACATAACCTAGATACTATCAATGCTAAACTTAGTCATATGGAAGGACAAACTTAATAACTATCAATGCTAAAATATGAGTAGAGCCTCACTATGTTAATCAAGGAGAGTAGCACTAAGATGGAACATGTCACCTTGAGTATTTGGGCAGTCGCTGCTAGCTTGGGAAAAAGGGCGAATGAAGATATCATTTTGGCTAAGGGTCCAAGAAAAAGAACTAGGAAGAGCTCAAGGAAGAGTGCTATGAAAGCTATTGCTACTATGGATGTTGTTTCCATTCAAGAGACTGTTGCTATTGGTAAGGAAGCAGCTAGATTAATCCTGGAGCTGCAATAGTGGAACTGGGGTGGGTTCTTTGGTTTGGTGCCTGTCTAGTATTGGTCGTTGGTTGGGGACTCTGGTCTTGGTTTTTAGTTTTTTTATAGTTTATACTGTTTGTGGTTCCAGGTCCCTGTAAAACTTGGGCTAGTTTTTTTTTGGACTTTTCTAGTGGTTTCAGGTCCCTATAAAACCTAATTTTGATACTGTTCTTCAGTTTGTTGCAGGTCTTTTCCCGGTTGGGTTGTCTTGCTTTATCTTTCTATTTTTTGTTAAAGGGTTTTGGGGTCCCTTCAAAACTTGCTTTTACCGTAATATAAAACAATGGAGACAAAATTTAGCAAGAACAGATATGGGGACGGTTCAATTTTGTATTAATCTCCTTTGAATATTTGCATATAATTGTAATAAAACTCAGAATGACTCTAGAAAAGACTTTAGACCCCTATAATATCAATATATTCCAACTATTTGTAGAGAGTATACATCCTAAGTTTTGCACCCATAAACTAGACTGAACCATACTCAATATAAACTTAAATTGTATTAGAAATTGGACCCTTCTCTAGCCTTGGGATCTCACTTATATAATGTGAGATGCAATAAGCTTTAGGCATAGAGAACTAATAGCTGTCCTACTTTTTACAAGTGTTTTTGTCATAAAAGACAAAAAGGTGTGTAACAGAAATACTTTTACATCAAAATATTCTTTTGGGTGAACCACTTTTCTATTACACCTCAAAAGTTGTGAAATCAATGATTTTCTCCCATGTTATTCTGATTCTTTAGAGTATGTGGCTATTAGGCTTGAGATGATGTGTCTTGTTCTATTACTTGCAAGCTTACCTTTAGTCAGGGGTTCTCATTGTCTTCATCATGAACTATTAAAGTAACATTTTCCTTTGCATCTTCTTCCGCCCCATCATTTTATGCCATCTATTCTATAGACATAAATTTGTCTTTCCACTTGTTGAAAATAGTGTCATCAAGCCAATCTAAGTTGAGGATTTCCCTCTGTGTTTTTATTACCAAATTTCCAGTTGCTTCTATTTCAATGAGATCCTTACTAATAATATTGTAAAATAACTGCACTTTGACCAACTCTTCATTGATCATTGCCCATATTAGATGCCCCTTTTCATTTAAAACATTATTCATTCTTTGGCAAAATATTTCATCTAATTCCCTTTCCCATTCTTCATTTTCTTTTATTCTATCAACTTTTTTGAGAGCACTAGGAACAAGGTCAAACTTCTCACTTATATACTTGGAGAAGCAAATTGTTATTCTTTTTTGAATAGAAACCCATTTTTCATCAAAACCCTCCTTGCCACTTTCCCGACGTCAAGTTTAAGGGTTCAGAGACTGACTATAGGTCTAATTACCATAAGTAGAACTTGCAACAGTTTATACTTCTACAGTAGCCTATCACTTAATTAGCTTATTAAGTAGATCAAAACTCTTTTGTATTTGGTGACATGGCAACTGGATGATAGATATGCACACAGTGGTAATGTCATTATTTCTTTTGCTCAACTTTTGTACAATGGGTATCACTTTACCTTCATCTCCTTTTATTTCATCCTGAATAGCTACAATTCTTTCCAACTGATCATAAAATTTTGGCCACTCAATTCTATCTATTAAGTGCATTACAACTTGCCTTATCTTTTCTTCATATTGATTATTCAATTCTACATGCATTGCATATAATTTATTCTTTTCTTCTTCAAATTCCTCTACAATGTAGAATTAATGCCTCTATGAGGTGTCTAGTATTTCAAAAATGGGAGTTGATTTAAATGGCTCAATTAGTGGTCAAGGATATACAATTCTTGTCCTATTGGATTCCCCCATCTTTCTCTTCCCAAGTTTCTTATCCATTTGAGATAATTGATTTTCCAATAGCTATATCTATTTTTCCCTCTCCTTATAGGCCTTCAAAACTTCTTAAAATATAGAATTAAGTTCTAAGAACTTAATCTGTTCTTTCCTAGACACCACATTCCCAAATTTTAACATTTTTGAAGTCATTCCAAACAATTTTGGCTACTCACTTCATCAGCCCTATATACTGTAAGAGTGCTAGTATGTTTGGCAATAGAAATTTCTTGCATTCTAGTTTTATCTCTTTTTTCAATTGACCAAATTACTAGGGCTTGATGATCATCATTGAATCTAATTCCCCTATGTGCCTCTAATATTTCTACCTCTATTTTATATTGCACATTTTTCTCTTTTCTAATTGAGTTAAAGATCATAGCATTAGCTATATCCCACTAAGGAAAATTTAGGACCCCTGACTCCATAACTAACTGCCTCTTAGCCTCAAGTGCTAAGTTGGAAAAATCACACAAAAATTTAGATTTTACTTCTTCCTCAATAATAGATTCTAGTTTGCTAGGTTGTTCTATCTTTATTTGGTTACATACTCTCTCAAAATGTCCTATATTCTTTCTCCATAAAAAATATTCAAAAGCCCTAGATTTAGCAAAATTTTCATCATTTATAAACTTTTGAGAAGCTTGAGAAATGATTGGATCTATCTTATTAGCTTGATAATTAGTAACTGTGAGGTCTAAGGAGGGTGTAAGAGGCTCTTGGGACATTCCTCTTTCCATGTCTACAGAAGTGACAATTACATCCGCTTCTCCTCCTATTTGTCTCGGCTGCTCTCTTAAGGATGCTTCATCCTCTATTATAATTGAGGTTTGATTTGGGGAATACTCTTCTACATGAGAAGAGGATCCTTATTCTAGTTTTTACCTCTTTTGAGCACTAGCTGTAGGAGGGCTCTCTGGCCTTGGTCATCTGTGAGGGGGTACCTATTGTATGTTCTAAACTATTATGTACACTACCCTCTTCTATGATGTATACTAACCTAGAGCAACTATCATTTTGTTATTTATTCTTCTTCTCTACCTCTGCTACTCTTTTAGGATTGGCTTTGACATATGTAGCCTTCTTCTCATTCATAGTTTGCATTATTACAGAAAAAATATTCATCAATACATGCATTTCGGCTCCCCAGTATTTTTTTTCTATGAAAGGATCATAATCAAAGTTAAATGCATCAATGAATTCTAAAATTTTCTTGAATACTATCCATTTCTCTTTCCTTGCCTTTTGTTCCTATAAGGAGAATATATTCCTAATAATATCTTCAAAGAAATACACCTGTTGTGTGATACAGGTGGCTCTTATGCTTTCTTTTAGAAGATCAAATAGTCCATTTGGGTCAATGTACCTTGCATGGGATTCTTCCATATTGTACTTATTCAAAAATATACTAATATGTCTCCATGCCTTCCTCACAAAAATAAAGTCATGCGTTAGAGTAACAACTTGGAAGAAAGTGCCCTTACCCTTACCAATCATATCTCTTTCCTTGATGGTTCTGATATACCACAACAATTCTGTTATCCCTATCTTCAATGGCACATGGAAAGGTAGAACATGAGGCTTCCCCAAAAAGCCATATACTCTAATCACTATATAAACATTATATGGGATTATATCCCCCCAATTGTGACTAACCAAGAGCCCTGTTACATGGTCTTTAGGTTTGATCAATTCTAACAATGACTATGGGATCCTATGGCTATCCCCTCTCAAAAGAAATCTATGCCTAGATGAAAAATACCTATCAATCTTTACAAAACTAGCATTCCTAGCCTCCCGAGTCATTTCAACACTCCACAATTGGATTGGTAACTTTTCACCATCCCTTATAAATTCTAGTTCCATTCCTTTCGAGAAGAAGGTAGCTCCCTTAAAGATATACATGCATGAGTAGGGAGTACCAGAAAAAGGGTCTATTTACCTCTCCTTTTGATATTTCTACCAAACCATTGTGCATTTCTTCTACTAGGAAAGAGGCAAAATCCAAAATATTGTTCATTCCAAAATGTAATATTTGAGCCATAATAAGAACAATAGATCCTCGGATGTAATCCCCCTCATCCATCCCAAAGATTTGATAGAGGGAAAAGTATAAAGCTTGAGCCCTAAGGTTGAAAAATTTCCTCATCAATGGCTCCAAGGTAGTGGGTGTAACTAAAGGTAATGTTCTAATTATGGTGAAATGTTGTTGCAGAAGCCCTACTCTTAGGTACACTCTCTATGCATCATACCTTTCTTGAAGGTCATCCATGTCAATAATCTTGTGCATAGCATGGTTGGGGTTGAGGTTAAAAACCTCATGAATTAGTTTAGAAGAAACCCTAAATAAGTTAACACTAGCATAATTCTTGACAAACCTAGTAATTGAATCATATTTCTTAGCTAGGTCAACTAGTAGATCACTATCAAAGAAAACCCTAGGGACTACTAATTTTCCAATATCAAACTCCCATACATTACTGAAAGGGGTATCTAGTTTTCTTTTAGCAAAGCATTTCTTGAATAGTTCTAAACCTCCCATGTAAATCTGAGCATCTCTCAAATTATTTTTCTTATCATAGAAATCCTCAACAACTACGAACCTTGAGTTCTTTGGAATGAAATTCCCACCAGTTGTTATTTCATGCATAGACAGGGGAAATTGCTCAAAGAAATTGCGATGGAAAAACCTCTTGAGATAGTCAGTGTGTCTAGAGAAATCCTTTCATGGAGTCATTTTTTGAAAACTTGAAATTTCACAAAACACCAATTCCTTGACTTTAAGAGGATGCAAAGCACTTACCTGGTAAATTGTGTCTCTTTTCTGTTGAAATTCATTATAACTCACTGAACACCTAATAAAATTCCTTGCACTCTAATATCCTTTTGCAATTTTTTGATCCAATAATGGTGAATTTGTGAATTATACTCATGTATTAAGATCACACGAATGAGCTTTGAGTGACATTAGCTTCCATTAGCCATTATTTCCATGTTGCACTCAAATTTAAATCTTATCCATCGATATCATAACATTAGATGACCCTATTTCAAAAAACAAAACTTCTTTATGGCTTTAAAGATCTAACCACATGTTGAACAAGTGCTTCCCTAGATTACTTTAAATTCTTGCATCTTCATAATGTTGGCAAGTGCCTACCGTCGATCTTCCTTGAAATCAATGGTTAGGAAAATGAAACTTCTTTGTAGTAACATTTTTAAAAGTGAAATCCAACTGGTGTAATAACTTAGCATCTATTTCTAGCCTATCACATGTCAATGCACCTTTTTCGTAGTTAGTCCCACTTTTCCATGTATTAGGTTAGTGATTCCCCACATTAATTAAAATTATTGTAGCTTCATAATGCAAGAAAAGACCAACCCTTGATCTTGGTCAAATTGACGATCAGACAATTTTGTACTGCTATAAGGCCCATTCAGCTTCTCCATCCAATAGAAAATCTCCACATGAAATAGTACATTCTAAAAATCACCATGCAAGTAGCTTCCTTGTTACCTCCTAAAAAATTGGGTCCACAATGTCATCCTTTGGCACGCATCAGATAGGCACTTCCCCACTTTACCTAACTATTGATCATCTTCACATTGTAGGTAAGTACTAGTTGTATATCTTTGAAAGATCAATTATAGAACAATCTAAGAATTTGGATAGTATGAAATAGAAATAATGAAATCATCATGGACACAATTTGTTAAGGCACTTCCCAACATTGTGTAAAAATCATGCAACTTTATCAAGTGGGAAAGCCTTGTTCGTTGATCGATCCAAGATCAAAAGTGGAGCAATATAATGGTATGGAAAACCTTGTTAGAATTTTTAACCAATAGAAATATGACACCTATGGTACAGAAAGAGAACAACTATTAGCATCATCATTTTATCTCACAAAGTGTGGCACTAACATCATCATGGACACATGTCCACAAAGTGCTTCCCCCAATCACTTAAAACCTATACAACTTCATCAAGCAGGAAAGTATTGTCTGTTGATTGATCCAAGATCAATGGTGGATTAGAAAAAAATTAAAGTCCACTTTTGGTATTTCACCTACTATCACCATGGATAGGTGTCAACATAGCACTTGCTTGCTTCATTTAAAACTTGATCAACTTTACCAAGCAAGAAAGTGTTGATCGTTGATCTAGAACAATCGATGGTGTAGCAAAACTATGGAAGAAATATCCACATTGCAAAGAAAAACCAATGATAGATCAAGTGGAGAATTTCAAGACATTGTCGCATAATAGGTAAATAACATCATTCAAGGACACATGTTGCAATAGTGCTTCCCTGCTTTACTTAAGTCTCTTGCATCTCCATAATGTGGGTAAACACTATTCATTGATCTTGCTTTAGATCGATGGGTGAGAAAAACCATCCTTTGAAACATAGGAAAAATGACCCTAATCAAGAAAAATAAAGACATCTTTTATGAAAAAAACCTAGGATAAATATAATCCCATGCCAATTTGAAAACACTAACCCTTTTGAACACTAGGGCACAAAATGAGGGTTCTAACCTATTCTTTAGGAAATTGAATTTGGGTTTTTATTTAGGATTAATAGATCAACACAAAGGGCCTTGGTTTTTCTTTTATGGGAAATCATAAGGCACATACAAAAACTAGTCCAACAAGAAGTAACTTATGATAGGTAACTTATCTTTGAATTTTCCTTTTCATCTATGAAATCTCCTTGCTAGTAGTTCTTCAAGATATTCTAAATCCTCTCATCTCTATCACTGTCACTAGAAACATATTTGACCTTTTTCTTTTTCTCTTTAGTTCTTTTAATGATAATTTAGCTTTCAAAGAAGATTCAACATCAAAATTAGAGAGTTCAAATGTAGTAAACCTACCTACCAAACCTTCAAGAGTCAACTTAGAACCTAGTATACATCTTAATTCTTGTATAGTAGAAACTCTAATAGCATAGATGGGTAGAAATGTTTTCAATACTTTCCTTAATACAATCTGATCATCAATTTTATGAGTATCTCCTCTTCTAGCATTAATAACATCTTTTATTCTAAAGCAATATTGAGAAATGTTCTTACCTTCTTGCACCCTCATATCATCAAACTTACCTCTAGGAATTTCAAATTTGACTCTTAAAACATTTGCATCTCCTCCATAAATGGTGTTAAGATCATCCCATATCTTCTTTGCACTATCACAACCCTTGATTTCATCAAAATTAGAATAACTTAGGGTAGAGGCAATTGGCAACATTGCTTGATTATGTTTTTTCCTTTTTTTAGATCATCAACAATTGGGACTCCAATAGGATAAACATGCTCTTTGGTGATGGTAAATTGTGTATGGTCACGAAGACCTCCTAGGTGTAGCTTCATCATAATTTTACATGAAGGGAAGTACTCCTTGTTGAGCTTTGGTAAATCTCTTTTTGACATCTTGATTCTTTTCTTCTAGTACCTTCAAACTAAACTTCTTAAGCACTATGGTGCTCTGATGCCAATTTTTGGAATTCTTTAGAATAACTGAGAGGGGGTGAATCAATTATCCAAGGTCAAGATGTATAAATAAAACTTTTCAATGAGTAGTAGACCCATATCCATGAAACCTTATTATGCATGCATCCATTAGATCATGCAATACACAAACATTTTCGGTTACTGTCCTAGGTCAAAATAAATTTACAGAAATGTAAACATGAAACATAAAATAATCAATAACATATTTGACACAAGAATTTTACATGGAAACCCAATTTGGAAAAACCACCAATAATATGTTACTAACTATCACTCTTCTGAAATGATGCCCTGTGAAAGGCTAGCTTGATTAAATGTTACAATACACACTATTAAGTGTGACCTAGTTAGGGGATTTTAATCACCTTGTTAGGAGTGAGCCTTGCTAGAGGAAGACCATTCCATTAGAATTTCACTCAGTTAAAGGATTTATAAATGACTGTTAGGTCAACCTTAATCTAAAGGATTTACCTTGACTAATATAATGATTAGAAAATAACAACAATGGTTGATCTGATAAAAAATAAAAACTCACTAAAAGATTACAAATCTTTGTTTTTAGCTTTCCATTCTACTTGACATTCACACACTTAAGCTCTGATAGCTTGTTCAACCTTCAAGCATTCATACTCTTAAGCCTTCTTGCTTTGCATGCCAATTGTAGTCTCTTTTGTTTAGCTACTAAATGAAGTGATACCCTAGACTCCTTTTCTTCTTTAAATCCTCACACATGATGACCTTTTTCTTCTAACCAACTCTCATAATAAATAGAGAATTCAAATCTTTTTTTACTAAACCATAATCATCCATTTTAGGGTTAGAAAGGATTAGGTAGGATACAATAAATCTAGCCACTTTTCCATTTGATTCATCTAGAAACTTCTTCTACAATTCTCTCTAAATTCACCACAAAATGGTTTACCTTGAACTATGTACCACTAGTTCATCATAGTTATCTTCCACATGCTTCACATAATTCAAGAAAATAAAATACTCAGCTCAGATTTATCAAATATTTGATTTAACATGAATATTGAAACTCAACATCAATATATTGTCACTTGGCTCCTAAACTATTCTACCACTTGGCTAGCCCTAGTTTAGTTAGCAAACACTAAAGTTTATTGATGATTGGCATCAATTAAACTTTACTTGGAATATACTAACAATCACTTAGCTTGCACCAATTTTATATTTTCTCGGTACCTCTTGTGTTTCACTTGGCTTCCACTAATTTCTTCTTGGCTTGCACTAACTACTTAGCAAGGCTTGGCTAACACTTTTCATACTTGATCTTCTTCCACTCTTAACTTCACTAATCTTTCATTTCAAACTTTAAGTAGATAAACAATAAAATATAGTATCAATGCCTTACTTGGTCTTAAGGCTTCTTTTACATACTAAATAACTCAACATTTCTCAAGGTTCTATTCTTATCTCCTCTTTTCAAATCATCTTCATCAATCAACTAAATGATAGCTTTGAGACCAAAAAAGTAATTGTCTCACCAGTAGGTAGCAAGTTTTACATTATTGAAAAAATAATGATTGTTCCATTATAGGTTCTTCACTTCAAAATATTATTATATTAACAATAATTTATATTGGAAAAATATTTAAAACTATTGCAGGAATTTAGTCATGGTGGAACTAAGGAAAATGATGAAGTCATTTGGAAGATCTCGAAAAGTTTGACACCAACATTCAAGCAAAAATTTGATAACTTGATAAAGATATGAAAAAAAAAAAGATTAAGAAGTATTCCTAGTTTGAGGAAACCTAATATGGGTCTATGCAAAAATTGTTAAATTGGTAAGATTGGGGAGAAAAGTTTCAAGGGCAAGAACTATCATTCTAAATATGTCTTGAAGTTGGTTCATCCAAACCTTTGTGAACCTATTGAAGTTTAAAGCTACAATGGAGATAAGTAATTTATTTTGTTTATTGATGATTATTTTAGAATGATGACTATAATGTATCTAAAAGATAAATTTGAAGCTTTTCAAAAGTTTAAGTGGTATCTGGCAAGAGTAGAGAAGGAAACACGAAAGAAGTTGAAATGTCTGGGATTAGATAGAGGAGTTAATTTCATTTCTAATGAATTCAAAAAAAATTGCACTAAAATAGGAATCAAAAGACAAGTATCATCCCTAGTACACCACAGTAGAATGGTATAGTAAAAAGAAGGAACAAGTCAATGATGGATTTTGCAAGAATAGTAATGATAGAAAAGAATGTTTTAATCAAATACTAGAAGGAAGTAATTTGTACAATAGTTCACTCCTTGAATAGAGTACAATTGAAGAAAGACTTAAATCAAACTCCTTATGAACTATGGTATGGCTACAAACCTAATGTAAGATACTTGAAAGTATTTTGTAGCAAATATTATATCTTGAAGGAGATTAGGAAAGGTAAATCTGATGTCAAGAGTAATGAAGGAATATTCCTAGAATACTCTAGCAGAAGTAAACCATACAAATGTTTGAATCTATCTACTCATAAGATCATAGACAGTGCACATGTGAAGATTGGTGAGTTTGTAGAAAAGAGAAAAGAAGAGAGCAACAAAGAACTTGAAGATTACATAAAGTTCATTTACTTTGAACCTGATACATTGCCTAATCCAATTGAAAGTAAGAAGACTTCACCTCTTGAGTCCCCAAAATCTTTGAAAGTGCCCAAGTTGCAGCCGATGCAACCCGAGTCATAGTCTGAAGGACCCGAGTCATAGTCATAGGCTATTGAGTTGCAACTAGTTTAACCCAAATTTGAATCTGAAGGACCTGAGTCATAGATGGTGGGACCTTAGTGTGATGCAAAAGATCATGGTGAAGCAAGTGGAACAAGTTCTATATCCAAAGTTCCTATGTTAGCAAGATATGTCAGAATGCACTATGCACCTAAGGAGATCATTGGAGACAATTCAAATAGTACAATGATAAGGAACAAATTGAAAGGTACATATTTCCTTACTAAATTCAAACCTAGATCAGTTAATGATGCTTTGGATAATAAAATTTGGATTGAAGCAATGAATGAAGAGATAGAATAGATAGAAAGGACTAAGACATGGACTCTTGTTTCTAGACCCAAGGATAAGAATGTGATTTGCACTATGTGGGTTTTCAAAAACAAGCTGAATGAAGATGGAGAGGTTTCAAAAAATAAAGTAAGGTTAGTATGGAAATGTTATTCTCAAGAAGAAGCTATTGATTATGGTGAAACTTTTTCTCTTGTTACAACATTAAATGGTGTTAGGAATTTACTTGCTTATGCTACATTTAAAGAATTTAAAGTGTATCAAATGGATATGAAATCTACATGCTTGAATGGAATTCTAGAAATAGAAGTTTACATAGAAAAACATGAAGGTTTTGTAGATCCTAGCAAAAAGGATATGATTTGTGAACTAAAAAAATCATTGTATGGTCTCAAGAAAGCTCCTAGAGCTTAGTATGAAAGACTTCATAATTGTTTGATGAAGATTGCTTTTCAAAGAACAAATGATAGCAACAACCTATATATCAAAGAAGGACCAAATAAGAAGATTGTGTTGATAGAAATCTTTGTGGATGATACATTATTTACTGAAAATGATGATATGTGCAAATATTTTTTAGAGGAAATGAGTAAGGAATTTGAGATGCCAATGTTTGGAGAGATTAAATTAGTTGTTAGATTAAAGATTCAATAGAAAAAATGTAGTATCTACATTACTCAATCTAAGTATATCAAGGAGATAATAAAGATATTTGTAATGGGGGATTCAAGACCAGTTGGAACACTTATGTCTACTGGACATAAGCTTTCCAAAAATGATGATTGCAATGAGGTAGATTAGACCACATACAAATCAATGATTGGAAAATAAAAAATATGTAGTGCATACAACACCTAATATTGCTCTTGCAGTTGATGTGGTGGAAAGATTCTCAGCTAATCCTAAAGGAAATCATATGATGGAAATAAAGAGAATCATGAGGTATCTGAAGGGTGCTAAAGACTATGGATTATGGTACAAAAAAGGAGGTAATTTTGATTTGAAAGTGTTCACTAACATAGATTGGGCAGGAAGTGTTGATGAAAGCAAAAGCACCAGTGGTGGAGCATTCTTTCTTGGTAAGAGACTAGTGTCTTGAACAAGTAAGAAGAAAAATTGTATTTCTTAGTTTACAATAGAGGCAAAATATGTTGCAATAGTAGTTAATTGTTCCATTGTTGTTTCAAGTAGCTATTGGTAGGTATGAATGTAGGAATCAACTATCTAGTGGTTATCTTCTATGATAACACATCTACAATTAATATACGAAGTAATCTTGCAATGCATACCAAGACCAAGCACATTTCTATAAAATATCATTTTCTGAGAGAATTGGTGCAAGAAAAAGAGGTAAGATTAGAATATATGAATACAAAAGAAGAAATTACACGTATATTTAATGCATTTTTGTATCTAGGAGGTAAGTTAGGGGTTATTCCCCTATCTAAAGCTCACTAAATGAAGTTTAGTGATGCATCAACTAGAGCATATTGAAGATCAGTTAGTTGATGTAATAATGAAAGAGAAGATTGTTAATCTAAGATTCATTTTGACAAGTGAGTATCAACACACTTAAGTTAATTACTTATTTTATGTTGAACAATTAGTACATGTCTTGCACAACATGTATATTATAGTGCATGTTGAGCTTATAGTGAGTACAAAGTTTACGATGAGTGTGGAGCCAATCATGTGCTGAGTTGCTCAAGTGCCAAACAGACAGTGTATGTCGAGTGATTCAAGACATGAGTGAATAGTGGATTTCAAGTACTATAGATGATGAGTCAGAGTAAAAATATTAGTATATATTGAGCATCAAAGACTTTAGGTGCTGAGTAAGTTAGTTTTGACATAATTGTTTGTAATGGTACAAACAACTATGTAAACCATTTTTGAGCCAACTTAAGGATGAATTATGAAATTTTTGAGATAAGGATGAATCTTAAGTTAGATTCCCAATGCAATTACATGAAGCCAATCAAAAAATGGGAATGAATAAGTAAAAAAATGGATGAATCTCAGCAATAAATTCATACCTATTCCTAAGTCACCAAAGTCTTATTAAGGATGACAAACGTTAAATTCTTTAGATAGTGTGTAAGGTGTTGAAGCAAAGTATAGAAAGGTATACATGCACAAATAGAGCACTCATGGTGGCTAAGGAGTTATGAAGTGAGATTACATTGTAGAATTAGTTAGAGTAGAATAGAGGAAAGGAGATAGCATACAACAAAGAGACATCTGATCAAGAAGGATCAAGAAGACATTAGTTTAGAGGTGATCTATCATCAAGAAATCAAGTCCTAACTATAGGATCAATGTTGAGACATTTTAACAGGTGATTTCAATCAAAATCTCTTTAAAAAGTAGTCCTAGTAGGCTATATTGAAATCTTTTAACATGGTGCTTACATAATTGTGAGTTAAAGTCCTTTAGCGAGGCACATTTCTAACAGGGTGTTGAAATCCTTTAATAGGGTGAGACCTAACATTCTTTGTAAGCCTTTAACAAGGTAGACCTTTCACAAGGTAGATCATGTTCCATGATCAAAACATTTTAACCTTCATTGGATACACTTTATTACTATAGTAGTGAAGATTTGTGGGTGACATCCCCACCCGAATTCTACCTTCTCACATGGAGGGTTTCTGGGTAATCATATCTAGTATCATATGTGTCTAAATGTTTACTTGCTTACATGTTTTGGATGTACATGCTTTACATGATTATTTTATTTTACACATTGAATGTATGGGGTGGATGTGTGGTGAATGATTTATGGATCCAAGTTTAAACTGTTAATTCACCCCCCTCCCCCCATAAGTTTACCTTTCCTATTGTAATTCCAACAATTTGTATCAAAGCCTTGTTATCTAAAAGAGAAGCTTTGCACCTTTGAGAAAAGATCTTGAAATGGAATCTAAAAGTTGGGAAAGACTATTGAGAATTAGAAGATGGAAATACATCTCATTCTACATCAACTAAATAAAGCAAGAGAAGAACTAAAGAAATCCTTGAAGAGAAAGAAGGAAATTACTATTGTAGAGAATGCCACACAGTACAAAGAGATGGACTCTACTAAGGTATTTTTAGATGGAGACTTAAATGAATTTGATGTAAAAACTAAAAATTGAATGGAAAATAATGGAGCCCAAGCTGAGGAAATTAAAAGTCTTAGGTTAGAGCAAGAATCACAATCCATATTGTTATGTGAGGTGACTAAACAGAAGAAGAAAGCTATTGAAGACAAAGCCATGATTGAAGATGATAAATTAATTTTTGCCAACAAAATAGAAGAGGAATCATAAAAAAATAATCAAGATTTTGAACATGCAATTGGATACTCTAAGTCAAATGATGAATGCTAGCTATGAGCTAAATGTCAAGGACATTGAGATAACTATATTGAAGTTGTAGAAAGAACAATTACAGAGCGACCTAAAAAGGGAAAAGGAGTGTTGAAAGTTTCAATAAGCCTAATGAAGTCATCAAATAATTTTAGCAATTATTGAGATCCCTAGATCCAATAATGATACATCTAGACTATGTTACACAAGTACTAAATAATGAGAGTCATCCAAAAGTTCTTTAGAAAGGAACAAAAAAGGTAAGAACTCCAAACCTACTTGTCATAATTGTGGTAAGAAAGGACATACTGCAAATATGTGTAGGAGTAGAACTACAAATTAGAATGTCAATCATAAGAGCATGGTTCAGTGTCGTAAGTGCAACAAACAAGGTCATCAAGCACATGAAATAAAAACCAAGACCATGCACACACAAAGTATTGAAGGATATTATTATAACTATCAAAAGTATGGACATAGAGCTTTTGAATGTAGATCCAAACCCATGTGGTTATCAAATAGAAAAAAAAAGGTAAGGAATAATGGAAACTCATATAACTAGGATTATAATACAAGATATAGCTATCATTATTGTCAAGAATATGGACATGTTCCTAAGAATTATATTAGGACACACTTTAGATGTGACTATAAGAGGTGGTTGAGTCAAACCACATGTTTGAGCTATTTTAAGATTGGTCACATTAGTAGGTATTTCTCAACAAGGTTAATGGCACCAAGTTGTGAGTTTGATAAAGGTAAAGGTAAGGCAAATGTTGAAAATATTTGAAGTGAAATGAACAAGAAATGGAAGAAGAAAGATGATTGCAACACATCAAATGGAGAAGGAATTACTTCACGTAATGGGTTAGATGATCACATCCCATCAAACTAGGCAATCATGAGGTATGTGGGACTAATATTCATAAAGTTATGTCATTCATCAGTTCCAAAGAATTTATTACTAAAAATATTACATTAGCATGAATAATGATGCAAGATGTTATTAGGAATTCAAGAAAAAAAATTAAGATTTTCATGTTACTACCAAGCTTGAAATATTTCCTATGTGTGCCGAGTGAAATGCTAGAAGATTTTGAGCTAACAAATTGGCTAGTTGATGTTAAGATCATAATGGATGTTGAGTGAATGGAATATTAATTGATGTTAAGTGAGCCTACAATTGGTTGATGTTGAGCTTACAATTGTGTAATCACTTAACATTTATTGTAGGGTTTTCAAAGGGTATTTGATCAATTTTAGCTCATTTCACATCATTTCAAATTTGAGAAAGAGTAATGAGAGTAGAAGGTGATCCAGAAAATCATTGAAAGTAGTTGCAGAAGATCTAAGTAGTGATTATACATCATTCCATTGGATCTCATAAGGTATTTATCAAGAGCTTAGCTATGTAGTTTATATTTTTATAAACCCTAGTTTCACATAATGGCTCCTAGTTCAAAGAATTAAAGCGAAAGGAGGTTTTGAATGTTCAATTAGTGAGTAATGAAGTTAAGAAATCAATTTTCAAAGCTATTCCTAATACTGATTACAAGCAAGACCCTTCTAGTGTGCTATCCATGATATCATTGAATGTTTTAATGGTGCAAGATGTGAGGAAATTCTACAACTACAAAATAGGAAGCATTGGTGACATGGCGATTAGGGAAGCATACAATAGACTCTATGATAATGTTGTACTAAAAGAAGAATTCAAAATTGTAGAGAGGAAAGGGTTGACACAAGCCTTAGAGTTTTCAAATGTATTCAAGATAGAATGGATAAGGATAGTGGTTAGCTAAATTCATGCTAGTTCATTATGGCTAGATAATGGACCTATCAAAATTACTAAGAGGATAATTCATAGGGTTACTAGACACCCAACCATACATTAGCCTAAGACACTAAGAAGTGACTCAAAGAAGGAGATTAAGAAAAATAGTGGAGTTGTATGGAATAAGAGAGGCATGACAATTGTTACAATCATTGATACTTTGATAGAATTTTTAGTAAGGGTTATTTCACATAATTTTTGCCAATCTAGTAAATTAAATAGTATTCCCTATATAGCTATAGATGTTGGACATAAAATTGTCAAGAAAGATCACACATATGATATGGTAGAGTTAGAAATACAATAGCTAGTAGAGAACCTTGGAGCAATCAGAAAGACAAAGAGTGCACAATGTAAATTTGGTTCTATTTTCATATGCATGTTATTTTATGTGCAAAACACTTTTTCTACATTTGGAATAGTTGCATGGAAAAAAATAGATTAGTACCAGTGAAAATTGGTGAACACATTGAACATTTACGAGAAAACTTTGAATCTGTGATGAGAAGCTACTTTGAAGACTTCAAGTAATTAACAAAGAAGAGATTGAGAATATTAGTATCCTTAGTAGAGAAATACTATGATAATATTTTTTTCCTAGTGGATACTGACTATACTTTTGTACAAGCTATTACACCAAAGGTGAGATAGTTGAGACCCTTAGGATATGAAATAAATGTGGATAAAGCATGTGCAACTATAACAACTTTACTTCTAGAAGGGGTAGATAAAAATGCCAAGGCATTTGGAAACTATGAGTTGGCTAAGTCCAAAACTACCATGGAATTGAAGATAGTTTCTATTATTAAGAAGAAGGATAAGCTAGTGAAGAAGCTAAAAGATAAATTTGGAGAGGGTGCTAAGTAGGAAGAAGAAGAAGAAGAGGAAGAAGAGGAATAATATTCTCAAACACAAGCACCACTATCTTTGACATAAGGTATGAGAGAGGACCAGCAAGAAGAGGAGGAAACTGAAGTCACTAAAGGTATCGAGGAAGAAGAAGATGAGGAAGCACCTACTTCCACACAACAAAAGAAGAGGAAGGCCAAGGTAAAATCTATGAGAAGGGCTAAGAAGACTATCAAGCGAAGCCAAGCCAAGCCCACTACACCTAATACAAGTGCCTACACATGTGCAACTACAAAAAAGACAAAAGAGAAGACCAAAATAGGAGTGTAAGGACTTCAAGTGTATAAAAATCCAAGAAGGAAATATGTGGCACAAGAAAAATCTAATAAGGAGAAAATGGAGTTAGATGAAAACAACTAATTTAAGGTGGTGAGTCAATATGATCCTTTATCAGATCTTGAAAACTTATGTGAAAATGTTAAGAATAGTGTAGACTTTTTAGTATTTACACATGTTGATTTGATAATTTTGAAAAAGTCGAGAAAAATCAAGTGGAGGAAGCCATATATTCCATGATAGAAAAATTCAAGACTACCCGACTAGAGATTGCCAACTCAATGCCAAAAGTTTATATGATAAAGTTGAGCAGAAATGAAACTATTTTCTGACCTTCGAGTGAAAAATTAGAGAAAAAATCTCTAGTACAAGAGATGCCTAAACCAAGTCACATAATGCTAAGGCTATGAAGAAATATGTAGTTAGGTTTGTACCTAAGTATAGAGCCTTTTAGCATTTTGAAAAATAACATTGAGGATGTAGTTAAGAAGACCACTCAAATGTGGAAGCTTACATATGGATTAACTATAGTGAAGGAAGGTGAGGAAGAGTTCTTAGAGGTAAAGGATGATGATGAAGATGATAAAAATGAAGGTACTATTGAGGGAGGAAAAAAAATCCATATAGATGACAAGACAATAGGTAAGGTAGAGTAGCATGAAGAACAGTGTGCAAAATACACAATTGCCTAGTGTGAGTCCTCAACATGTCACAAGTAAGAATACTAAAACAATCACAGTTAAGGATGTTTCTGATGTCATAATAGAGAAGATCAATTTCCTTATAGAGGAAGATCTCAAGAAGATCCTAGATCAATCCACACTATAGGAAAAACTTTGTGATAATCCTATACTAGTCAGTGTGGATGAGTTGCAAAAATTAGTGACTAAAATAGCAAGGGTAGAGGTTAATCGACAAGAAGTACCTTCTATCATCCCTAAAGTCACTCATACCAAACCTTTGGTCAAAATACCAGAAGATACACCAGACAAGGTTGATGCAATTGCAAAGGATACAATGGAAACATAAGTAATTACTAAAGAAGAACAAGAAACAAGTTAGATAAAGTCATCTACACCTACAACAAAAGATCAAGTTGCATCACAAGTCATTGTGGAAGTCAAGGGCAAGCCTAATGAGACAAAACTAAAACCTAATGTGAAGGAGAAAGTTTCCATCCAAGCCCTGGTAACCTTACTAGCATCTGGCACCCCTTCCACTCAAACTCTTTAGAAGTCGAGCATAGATGCAACTCCACTATAGATCTCATTGCTAAGCCTGAGTTCATCAAAGGCTAAAGAAGTCATACAATATGGAGATGTGAGCCTTGATGAAGAAATTATTCTAGCAAAGTATAATTATGATAGAATGACTATAAAATAGATAGGTATACTCCAACAAGCCCTAGCAAGGAAGAAGCATCAAGAAATGCTTAGAAGGGAGCACATGTAGAAGTAGGCATTGTAGGACATTAAAGAAATCTTTTTAGATATGTTTATTCTACCAACTCTGGCTAGTCACTAATTGAATAGTAGACACACATAGTGGAGAAGGTCAATGATGCAAACCTAGATACAAATGCTAAATTATTGGAATGGTAAAAAAAGAAGCTTCAAATCAAACTAAATGAAAATATATCAGGTAGCATAGCACTAACACAAGTTGCATTGGTATCTAAGCTTGAGGATGTAAAGAAGGTACTTGAGAACATATTCTCATTATACACTAAATTGTGTAATCCAACACTCTTTTCCAAATAAACCAAAAGTTGCATCTTGATCTTAGAAATTTAGATCAATTCATCAAGTACAAAACTACCTATGAATCTAGATTAGAGTGAGAAGCACTTCAAGATGTTGCTTTAAACCCAAAATTAGTTATCTTGATTATTAATAGATGAGGATAATATAAGGATTAAATTGATTAGCATCTAGACTACTCTAATCGCTCATATGGAAATTTTGAACAAGGAACTAATCTATGTTGAAACCCTCATGAAGAAAGACCCAAATCCTTCTACACTAGATGGCCTAGTCCACCTTACTATCAAGCTAGCTATCCAAATCAAGTAATTTGATGTAGCACATGAGAATTGGGATGTAACTCTCAAGATAATCCTAGATGTCCATAAATCTTTTATGGACAAACACATTATAAGTGTATAGCCCATTGAAATAAGTGTCAAAAAGGGGGAAGAATATTTTGGGGGAGAATAAGAAGAATAATAATTTTGGGGAGATATAAGGAAATTATGAAATAAAGATGAGAGATATGAGAGGGAGAGAAAGGAAAAGGAATAGAAAAAAGACAGATTAAGCTAAGGGGGAGCAAGAAAAAACTAGCATGAAGTGAAAGAGTATCAGTTGAGGTATATTTACTCAGCAAGAGTAAAAAAAATTTGGTTACAAAATAGACACATCAACTTAGGGGGAGCTATCAAATTTTTTAGTATACAAGTAGTTACAAAATTTTGAAGTTTTGTACATAAGCTAAGTTATAGATATGTTATGCTTATGAGATTGAGGATAATAATTCATACTCAAATGTTTTTGACACTCATGTCAAAGGGAGATATTGTTGATCTCACATTGGTTTTGACAAGTGAGTGCCAACACACTTCACTTATTTACTTAGTTCATGTCGAACAAGTAGTACATGTCAAGCACAACATGTATATTATATTGCATTCTAAGTTCATAGTAAGTGCCAAGCCACTTGTGTGTTGAGTCACTCAAGTGCTAAGTAGATAGTGTATGCCAAGTGATTTAGGACTCAAGTGAATAGTGGATGATGAGTAATACATATGTTGAGTCATAATAGAAATAATAGTATATGTCAAGCATCAGAGACTTTAGGTGCCAAGTAAGATAGTTTTGAAATAATTATTTGTAATGACACAAACAACTATGTAAACTATTTTCCAGCCAACTTAAGGATGAATTACAATATTATGGAGATGAGGGAAAATCTTAAGTTGGATTCCTAGTGCAATTACATGTAGAAAATCCAAAAATGGGAATGATTAAGTGGCAAAATGGATAAATTTTAGCCATAGATTCATACTTAACACGAATTCACCAAAGTCTTCTTAAGGAGGAAAAACCTTAAATTCTCTAGAGAGTGTGTAAGGTGTTGAAGAAAATTATATAGAAGTTTGCATATGAAAACAAAGCATTCATGGTGGCTATTATGAAGTGGGATTACATTGAAAAATCAATTAGAGCAAAATAGAGGAAAGGAGATAGCATACAAAAAAGAGAAATCTAATCAAGAAGGATCAAGAAGACATCAATTTATAGGTGATCTGTCATCAAGCAATGAAGTGCTAACTATGGGATCAATGCTAAGACATTTTAATAGGTGATTTTGGTCAAAATCTCTTAACGAAGTAGTCCTAATAGGCTGTATTGAAATCCTTTAATAGGTTTCTTACTTAATTGTGAGTTAAAGTCCTTTAGCAAGGCACATTTATAACAAGGTGAGACCTAACAATCTTTGTAAGCCTTTAACAAGGTAGATATTTCACAGGGTAGATAATGTTTCATGATCAAAACATTGTAACCTTCATTGAATACACTATATTACTGCAACATTGAAGATTTGTGGGTGTCATTCCCACTCCATTTTTACCTTCTCACTTGGAGGGTTTTCTAGGTAATCATATCTGGTGCCATATGTGTTTGAATGTTTACTTGCTTACATGTTTTAGATGTACATACTTTACATGATTATTTCAATTTACACATTGAATGTATGAGATGGGTGTGTGGTGAAAGTTCTATGGGTCCAAGTTTAAACTATTGATTCACCCCACCACCCCTTAGAAGTTTACTTTTCCTATTGTAATTCCAACATAGATTACATATGAGTCAGTACATGAGGTACATTGTTATTCATTCAATATTGTCATTTGCATAATATGTCAAAGAGGGAGAGTTTATGTCATATCACGGTATTTTTTTTGAAGATGTCAAAGAGGAAGAACTTGTTTTGATATCAAAGAGGGAGAGTTTGCTATCAAAAGAAGTTGTTGAAGACATACAAAGTTTTCAAAGGGTATTCACATTGATAGAGGGAGTTCTCATGGATAAAAATCAAAATCAAAATGAAACTAAGGATAATGTATTATGACATGTTTTTCTGCCATCAATGCTAAAGAGGGAGATTTTGAAAATAATTGAACAATTGCATATTGTCTTTGATGTTACACAAAATGTCATATCTTTACTAGTCAGTGTATGCCAAGCTCACTCGGATGATGAAGATATTTTTCTGTGTTTTCTAAGAATTCTTGTGTTTGCTAAGTTTAGAAGATAGTGCATACCAAGTTCACTTAGGCATTAAACAAAATTTCACATAAGCTGAGTGTTAATTAAGCTCACTTGGTTAACAAAAGAAAGTCAGATGGAACTAGTGCTAACCGAGCTCACTAGGTTACTAAAGAAAGTTTGCAAAGTGTAGTATTAACCATGTTCACTTGATTAACATAGTAAAATCATTTCTAAGTTAGTGTCTACTGAGATGGATTAGCTAATGAAGGATTTTTATTTTTTTTCATATTGTGTTTAATAGGTTTTTTATTGGTTCTAGTTGATTGATCAAATGCATATTAATTATTCTAAGTTATATTCAAGCCGACTTGACAATTATGATATAAGTATAAGGTCAAGTTGAGGATTAAATGAGTGTGAAGATGTGTAGAAGATAAGAAGATGCTTAGAGGCAAAAAATTGGAAGAATAAGAAGAATATCCTTGAGGAGCTACAAAGATACATTTGATTAGAAAGGATTAAGTATTTGAGCCAGAATTGAGATCTAAAATCAACAATATAGTTGCATCAACAATTAGGTCATATCATTTTTACTCTCCAGTAATTGTAGTAGTGTATCAAATATCTTAATCAAGTACACTTAACATCTATTTTCCAAATCCTCTAAAAAGGTGGCATCTCTAGGTTGAAGTGTCTAAAGACCTCTAAAAAGACCACTCCTAATAGGTGATTAAAAATTCTAATAGGGTCACACCTAATAGTTTGTTTTGTAACCTTTAAAAGGTTTGTCTCCTAATAGGGCTAACTTTAGAAGAGTTAAAAATAGTATCTAGTTGCAATTGGTGATTTTTCCCAAATTAGTTTTTCATGTTAAATCTTGGTGTCACTTGTGTTCATGCTATTTATTTCATGTGTATGCAAATAAATTAATTAAAGTTAATCACAGATAATATGTTAAGATCTACATTTTTAGTATTTTTTGAGTAACAGTTGATATTATAGTGCTTGCCAAGTTACGACATATTGTTAGTGTTAACCGAGTGCCTGTGTGTTAACCGAGTAACAATAGTTTCAAAATAGTTTATTTTTTGTATTGACATCTAAGGGATCTAGGATTTATTTTTATGGTAATTGATTTACCCCTCACCTCTCAATTTCTACTCTTATATTTTCAATAGTTACATGCCACATCTTCACGACTCTTTTCTTCTTTACCTTCTTCCTATTGTGTTTTCTAATTTTCTGAAAAATATTTGGCAATTGCACAATAATTTAGAGAATGAGGAGATTGGCATTAAATACACTAGGTAAAGTCTTCCACCATATTCATAGACTTTTATATGTAGTGAATTTAGTGTACCCTTATCTTTTTCACCTTGGGTGGGATTAGGGATAGGTTTACCATCTTTCCATTCAGTAGTATAGGGGTAATTCTACATTCTGGTATGCTTATTATAACTATTATTGAATTGAATCTTCTCAAAATAATTTGGCTTGTTTGAATAGTTTCCTAGTGGATTTAAATTTTTAAACATATTCAAAATTTTGTCTATTTTTTCATCCTCAAGTTTCTTTGTTGTAATAGGTTTTTCACATTCTCGTCTATTACCCTTTGGGTTGAATAACTTTGGATCATCTCTTCTCCCTAACTATCCAGATGCTTTCATATTATTTTTTATGTTGAAAACTATTTTATAAAAATCCCTCAATGTCCTGGGATCTTTATCTCTTAAGGTGTAGGTCATCTTACTATCAAAAGCATTGAAATAAGTTGTAATACAAGCATCTTCACCTTGTCTCATTACTTGGACCAACTTATACATTCCCTTCTAAAATCTTACATTGAAGTCAACTCTTGACTCATTTGGATTTTTCTTAAATATATAGAACTCATTTAGCATAAAAATTACATTATTGTTATCACCAGACTACTCCTTAAAGAGCTTCTCCAAATAATTAAATGAGCCAATACGATCATCAGGTAGCCTTCTAAACCAATCTATGTTATCCTTTTTAAGAGAATGTATAAGTACTTTCATAACCACATTGTCATACTCTACATCATGGTTATTTAATATATCAATGAATTTTCTAAGATGCTCTTCACTAGTTATAGCATTGTTGCCTAAAAAAATAATGACTTTATCTCTAGGTATGCATACACAAGAAATTTGATTATATTTCTTCATATAAATAGGTCTTCTCTAGAAACCTATGGCATGTGAAGTTCTTGCTCCTACCCATTAAGTTTGCACATGGATTTAAGCTTGTTGAGTAGTAGGTATTTGGCCAATTGTTGTGGAAGATGAAGCTGGTACTAGTTGAGAAAAATTATGATCAGTTACTACAGGTACACAAATGAGAATAAAAGATATGGCTTATGAAGATTGATTTGGCTAGGATGCTAAGGAAGAGGTGGTTTTAAGGAAATGTATCTTTCTTCTAGCTTTTGTAGCCTTAGCCTCATTTTCAACCTTCTCATGTTCTTTATCTAGATTTTCCCTTTCCTTCTTTTCTTTTTCTAACTCTGAATCAAGTTTAGACATTATAAACTTATTAGAAGGAACTTGGGGCTCATTAATCTAGATCCCTACTACATTTTTCTTTCCTTTACCTTTATTATTCATAGTCAAATATATGATATCCTTTTCAATAGGTTTTTATGGTTGGATCTAGGAGATAACAGGCATTTCCTTCTCCGTTAGAAGGTGTTCTTGTTCTTGAATTTTGGATCTCAACTCTTCAACATCTCCAAAAACATCATAATGTAGGGTAGAGGATCTTTCTTATAAATTTCTATTATTTTCTTTCAAGACCTTCATCCTTCTAAGAAAAATTCCTTTCTATTAGAGCATTCATGGTGATGGTTGCCTTCTCTTTTTCCAAATGAATGCATTTTGCATCCTCTTTTGCAACCTTCTTTTTGAGAGTCTCAATTTTTGACAATAACTCATATGGGTCCATAGAAGTGGTCTATGAATCAATTGGATCATCTAAGTTTATGATATTTCTCTCAACATATGGGATTTTTCTAGGATTAAATCTAGTATGTAGAGTATTTTATATCCCCACCTATGGTTAACTTCTCTATCAATGTTAGGCTTAAGAGGGATATCTCTTATAGAAGAAACAACTTTATCTTAGTAGATCCTTTCTTTTGGAAGCGGGGTGGTGAATATCTATCCCAAAAGTCTAGTGGTTTCCAATTTATAATTTATGGAGGATGACTCTCTTTCTATCATTGGCTAGTATTGTGAATGGACTTATACACCACCTCTAGGCTTCCATGTATGTTTAAGATCTCCCTTCTTCTTTTCTTGGTTTTTCCTAGTCATTTGAGGTAGATATATGTAGAAAAACACTTCTGAATTTTCTTTTGTGAATGCTCTTGTATTTTTATTTTTGTCTTCCATTTTTGAATTAATCACTTAAAGTATATAGCACCAACTTTAGAACCTTTGACTGAGTCACCACCTAATGAAGGGAAAATATATTTTTAAAAAAATCACTCGGAGACAAGAAAAAAGCATGTGGAAAGTAGCTCATAAAAATATATCTAATTCATTAAACCTAATCACAAAGGGAATTTAATTTTGTAAATGGATAGAGTGACTATGTGTTTTAGATAAGGCACTATTCATACAAAACCCACATTATGTTCCACCTATTGTATTAGAATTATTAGATCCTCAAGGTCTATCACTAGAAAGAAATTAATGCCAATCAGGGTAAAACACAAGAGACTGATGTGATTTAGATAATGAGTTTCATTGAACAACTCCCCAATAGAGTCACCATTTTGTTGGTTCCTAATTTAACAACAATTTGAACTACCTTTTACAATGTTAGAAAACCCAAGAACTGGCTAGAAACCATATTGGGCATTTTAAATGGAAAAATAAAAGATCCAACTAGCAAGAACTTGAAATCTTCTCCACTTTGAACTCTACAAGATTCAGGTGGGTTTACCTTAGGAATTCACTCTTTTTTACAACCACCTTTTACAATGTTAGAAAACCTAAGAATTGGCTAGAAACCATATTGGAAATTCTAAATGGAAAAATAAAACAACCAAATAAAAAGAACTTGAAGTCTTCTCCAATTTGAACTCTACAAAATGTAGGTGGGTTTACCTTAGGAATTCAGTCTTTTGTACCTCAAAATTAATGTTCTCAACATGAACTCAAGAAATAAAAAGTTATTTAGCCCTTTCTCTTCTAATTCAATGGAAACAAAGAGATTATAAAGAGATCATGAATCAAGTGTAGGTTGATGTTTGAGACTTAGACAACAAAAAATGAATAGATTGAGTAATTGATATAATTTTTCTGCATTATGCAAAGTATTCCAATTAGATCAAATTATAAGGATGGTTAGTGCCTTATCCATTGGGTTATAGCTCACAGAGATCACACACCTTCTTCAGAATCTTATCTTGACACTGTGTAGAGACTTATCATTGTTCATTTCCATTTCTTATACTTATCATATCTATACTTAAAACCAAAGTGTTCTTTGAACTTACATTAAGCATTTACATAATCCATGAGATTATCAATAGAAACAAATTGAAATATAATTCTAAACAAATTATAATTGAATCTTAATAAAGATTTTGTATTAAATCTTAGAGGACAAGATGAAAACAAGAAAGAGACAATATATTGGATGAAAACTAGCTTTCTTTACTTGTATTAATTTTTTTGAAACTGTATACAATTTATTATTTATCTCTATCAGAAAATAACATACATAGAACAACTATTCATTGTCATATTCAATTCTAGAATAAAATCATAGTATGTATGGACTAACTCAAAATTTACAAAACTAATGTAACTAAATAGATTTAGACCTTCCTCTAGCCTTGGGAACTCACTTATATAGTGTGAGTTGCAATAAGCTTCAGACTTAGTGGGAAAATCATAGCTTTCCTTAAAACCAAAAAGGTTACTAAAGGACAAAACTATCACTTTATTTGTCACTTTTTGGTGGGCCCAATTTGATTTTGGTAGTTTTTTGTGCATCCATTGTACCTAATGATTGATTTTCTTCCTTCTATTGTTCCTTAGGCTATGGGACCACTCCTTCTCTTATGCTCAACTCTAACACTTGGGTGTCTATTGCAAGTTTTTGATTATCTAACATGTCATTAGTTTGAGTAGCTACCTCAACCAATTGCATTGTATCTATAATTGCCATTTTATCTACTAGCCCTACCTAAGGAGGCACCCATAATAATTGAATAACTAAAGAGTAGACTATCATCCACTTGCTAAAAACTATGTCATCTATCCAATTGAAGTTCATTATTTCTCTCTCTCCTCAAAACATCTTTTCCTAACCCTTTTATTTCAACAAAGTCTTCATGGAAAGAATAAAAGAATAGTTGCACTTGCACTAATTCGTAAGTAGTTATGGAAAACCAAATGTAATTCTCTTTGTTTATCACTTCATTCATCCTAATGCTTAGGAGCTCCTTTAACTCATTCCCCCATTCTTTCTTATCTTTTATATGGCCTAAACACTTTAGAACATGGGGAAAAATGATCATGAAATTTACTAAGATATTTAGAAAAACATAATTTCAATTTTCTCTAACACAATTCTCTATTATGGTAAAAAATTAGTATATCTTGTGCTTGATCAAAAGGTTTTCCCAACATGATCATCATAATTTTCAATGATAGAACAACACAAAGTAGAGATGGCATCTCTACTGATTCACTTATTCAAAAATTGTCTTAAGGTGGCTTCATTATTATTTATCTCTTTTCAAATATCCACCAACTTGACATCTCCAAATGAAAAAGAGGCCAATTGAATCTATCTACTAGGAACATATTTGAGTCTCTTATCCTATCCTCATGTTGGGTCCTCAACTCTATATATAGTTCCCACAATTTTGTCTTCTCCTCTTTAACTATTTCCTCTATAGTAGGACTTCTTTGATGTTGAAGTGTGTCAGGAATTTCAAATATGGGTCTAGTGGGAAATGCAGGAGCTGGGGAAGAAGCAATCAAAATCTATCTTTATTCTTCTCCTACTTTCCTTATGCCCTACTTCTTCTAGAATTTTAAGATGATTTTTCTCCATCTTACTTATTTTTCTACCCCTCTCATTATATGCCTCAAGAACCTTTTCAAAATTTTCATTGAGTTCAAGGAACTTGTTCTTATCCTTAATACCCACTACCACACCAAAATTAGCTACTTTCTTAATCATTTGAGCTACTCACTCACTATCCACTTCTTCCACCCTATACATCATAAGGCTCCTTGTATGTTCAACATCTGAGACCTCTTAGATCCTAGCCTTGTCTCTTTTTTAAAAAGACCATAAGACTAAGGCTTTGTGATCATCACTATACTTCACCCATTTATGGACTTCTATTATCTCTTCCTTAGTTATGCATTTGGTTTCCTTTTCCATCCTCACTACATCAAAAATAATTGCATTAATAATGTTCCATTCTAGCAATATCATTATTTCTACATCCTTCAGTAATTATCTTCCCCCTACAGGGGTTATCTCATTGAATCCTTGCATCATATTGGTCTTTACTTCCTCTTCAATGTTAGAGTCCTATCGAGTAGGTTGCTCTACTTTTATTTTCATTCACTTTGCCTCAAAAGTGCCAATATTACTCCTCCACAAAAATTGCAAAACTGCCCATGACTTCACAAAAATTTTCATCATCCAAAAAAAACTTGTGGCCCTCTCCACAATAGGATCAATCTCATCTCCTTTAAGATCTTCTATAGTAAGGGATGGAAGTGGCATTAGATGCTCTTTCTAGTGTTTTAAAACTACCAAGTTGATCTAAAAACCCCATACTAAGACGCAAAAGACCAAACTTAGCCTAAGGGTTAGTTATTTCCTATAATCAACTGGGTTTTCTTCAAATCTAGACCAACATTAATAGAATCACAGGGAATCTCTAAAATTTAGGCTCTGTAAAGCCAATGTAGGTGCACTTTAGTGATCGAAATGACTAGATACTTGATATTCTTCCTCATAGTTCATTAATTCACATTTTTCTCTTCAAATCTATTCCCTATAGAAAACAATTGGTCAATGTTCTTCTTAAATTTGCAAGTAACTCCCTGATTGTAGTAGCTAGCTATAATTCAAAGGACAATTACTTCAAACAAGTAAAGAACAATAGTTGATTCTTCATTATAGAAAAATAAAATTGATTTTGAGTTATAATTGTGCTTTGTGAAACCATATGACCTCCTCAATTTTCATTTGAACTAATGATCAGTGTCTTATCCATTGTTATACAAAGTATACCCAACAAAATCTTGACCTACTTAATTTCCTTACAATTAAATTTATCAATAGTTGACCTTGAATTTCATTCTTATTGTATCCCTCCCATACACCTGGAAACCTTATCAACTCATTGAAAGAATTTAATTATCTCTCCGAATTAAAAGAAATCATTGAAAGATATACAACCCATCCAAAAAGCATTAAAATGAATGAACATTGTTCAATTCAATTCCAAAGTTACAGATACATCATAATGGAGACAAATCTTAGAGACGAAATATTGAAAAACCTTCCTTTGTATTAATTTTCCTTGGAAATAATACATTTACTAGTTTGAACTCAAGAATAACTCAAGATATGAAAAATTCTCATTCAAGATTCATTTATATTCCTAGATTACAAAATTGAATACATCACATAAAAACTGACACAAAGACCAAGTGGATTGATTGCAAAATAGAAAAATCACTAAAATTATACATACTTTAGACCCTCACTCCAGATCTTGGAAATATTTTTATAGAAAGGATTGCAACAAGATTTAGATGGGAGGGCACATGTCAAAAACCTATTTGAGAAAAAGTACAAACATATTTTATATTGTTACATTAAAAACATTCTTTTTACTTAAATAAAATTTTGGAATGTAGTTACAAAACTGGCAGGTGGCACTTTCAGCAGATATCTTTAACATAATTATGTTTATCTTCAACCTCCTATCACTTTCCTTTCCTTTTCTTTGTTCCTTTTGCCTCTGCTACCTATAACTGCATCCTTAAAAGTTTCCTAGTCACTCTCCCCTAATGGTAGGGCCTTTATGTCTACTATGACTTCCTAGATGGAAATATCTATATCTATATCAAGCTAGGTGGCATCACTAATTGTATCCAATTCTTTGAGGCATTTGTTCCACTTGGTATCTCCTATTTTTTTAACCTTTTTAGTTACTTTTGACATTTTTGACTCTAATTTGTAGAGCATGTCAATCAAATCATGCACCTCTACTATAGCTACCTCATCATTGTAATATGATAGGAATCTGGGATGGTTTAGAATACTATAAAAAGATGATAACCCTTCTACTTAATTCTTAATTGTTCCATAACTTTCAAAAATTTTAGGCACAAAATCTTGTATCAATTTATTTCATTTTATTTTGATTTAACTACATCTTGCTAGTAAAGAAAACATTCAAATCCTTCACCTTATTTATCATTTTTCTGGTGTTTATAATAATTACCTTAGGCATATCTTTCTTCTAGGCCAACAAAGGTACTAGGCTATCAAAATATGGAGTATAAGAATCCCATGTGGTAAAAAGAGGAGATAATAAGGTAATTTCCTCTGAACATCAATACTCTACTCCCTCCAATATGAGATAGTTTCTATACACATTCTGAGAGACCAATTTCAATGTATTTATTTTATGAATCAACAAGTTCTTGATTGTTATGATTTCAATCTCCCTTCTTGATTCTAGATCCTCTTCATGTACTTCCATTGATTGGCCTGATGCATCCCCTATTTTAGGTATATGGCCCTCCATTTGCACACCTCTTTCCTAGATTTCTATAGTTGATTTGATAGATTTTTTAGTGCTACTATCTCATTCTCCAAATTGATGGTTTTCTAATCTAAGACATAAGTATTCTTCATTTCTTGCTCATAGTGCCTCCTAGTCTTAATGTATCACTCATGGGCTCCCTCTAGCTACACTTCAAGAACATCTATTTCGTTCTTATCAAACAATGCCACCAAATTTTGCATTCCATATACTTGGCTTCTAGACATGGAGCGCACCTTCCAAAATATAACATTTCCCCTTGGGGATTCTTTGATTTCCATTAGAGTAGACTTCTGGTGTTTTGGAGCTAAGATCCATATTGCCATTGTTTGGGCATCAATATTATACCTAGAGCCTCTCAATTATCCTAGCTATTTCTCATCCTCAATTGAGATAGCCTTTTTATATCTCCTCATCTAGTCTAGTAGAAAAGAGGAACTAATATCCCATCCTAGGAAAAAAATCATCTCACTAGGTCTCTAGCCTCTTCTTTAGTGAGGGTTTTCCTAGCAGGCTCATACTCTTGTAGACTCTAAACTAACTTAGCAACAACCTCATTAGAGTCACTACCTTCATTTACAAATCTAATTCATTATGTTTCAACTTGAATAGAAAACTCTTGAATTCATCAATTTTGATGAAGTTAGCATCACTCATGAATTCATTTTCTTCAATGATCCTATTATCAATTATTTGCACTTGTAGCTATAGTTTCTTAGATATTTTCTCATCCTTAGAGGCCTAAGTTATTAGATATCTCCTTCTAACATTATCAAAGTATTGGCTACTCCTAGGCAGGATTTGCAAGGCCTTTTGCTAAGCCTTTTGTGGAATCTCCACCATCTTCTCCACCATCTTCTGCATCTTGTTCCTCTGCTCTACCCATTTTGAGCTTTCATATTGATCCTCTTCAACATCACTAACTTCAAATACAATATCTTCATCAGAATAGTTAGGATCAACTTTCTTCCTTATTTCCTCATTTACTTGGGCTAATATCTCATCAAAATTTTCAACACATTTTTCTAATCTAACCCAATAGTCCATCTTAGGATAAATCCTTTGAATGATGGATGAGGTTTCCTCATCTCTTGTTTAAAACTAATAATATCTCATAATTTGATCATTTATTATCTACACCCACTCACATCTATTCTATCAAAAATGACATCTTCCTACATAGGTTTTGTAGGAGGTAAATTATATCCCCTAATGCTTTTTAGGGCATTCATAACTATAGTGCAGGGTTCATATGTTATGGTTGGCCTTGTTGGCAACTTGTAGCCTCTCAAATAGTCATCAGTCTCTTCTATACCAATTTTTCCTATCTCAAAATCCCTTCTTTGGTGCATCTACACAAAAATGTTCCTTTCTTGATAGCTATACCTAGATACTCTTTGTTTGGTGAAATCAGTTGGCAAAATATTTCTAGAAACCCTAGTCTCTCTGGGACATTCTTGGGTAGAATGTGATGTGGCTGAGGTCATCATATATTCTAATAATAGTATACTCCTAAAATAGAAAATCAATCCCCCAATCATGTGTCAATTGTTTCCTAGCATCAAAAAACATGTTAGGCTTAATAATCTTCCTAACACTCCTAGGTATTCCTTCATTAGCCAATCCTACCATTTTAAAAATAGCATGCACAAAATCATTATAAAAGCAAATGAAATTTGATAATGGGTAGAACATTTGCCATACACTTTTCCACCTTTGCACTAGTATTCTTTCTCCTCGTTCCTCTATGGATTTGAAGAAGCTTTGATCAAAGGAATCAACATTTTTGAATAGGAATAAGTGCATGATCAGAGAGTAGTAAGGGAACCTAAAATTTCCCAATTGTCCCTATTGTGCAACAATGATGTCCTCATGTATTTCATCAATTATGTATTTCACATAATCATACCCAACATTGGTGTTGGGGTCTTGAATATTTAGGATCATGACATAATGTCCTCCTAGGGCATTCATGGTTCCATATGAACGCAAGACTTTGTTGAGGTCAAAGATAGTATTTTGGAAATACCTCTAAAAGAATTCAAGAGGCGTGATTTTCCCTACTTCCTTCTTCTTTAGAATCTCTCCCTTTTCTTTTTTGGATAAAGGGATATGTCTTGTCATTGTCCAACCCAAATAAAAGATCTTCTACCTCTTGAAATTCTTAGCTAGGTCATTGATGTCAATAGGAAATGACATTGGGCCTCCCAAATCAAATTCCTAAATAAATGTTTCTTTGTCTGGGGATAGGAAAATGCTTATGTCTCTCTTATGGAATGACTTGCTGACTAGATTATAACATTTAATTAATTCCTTCACTAGATCCACATCTACAAATACCTCTAGCATAATCAATTTGCCTAAACTTCTAACCCAAGGGTTGAAAACTGGTATTTTCTCTATTATATTCTTATAAAAGAACAAGATCAATTCATATCCATTTCTATCAAAAACCTCTCCATTTCTATAGAATACACATGGATCTCTACAAATGTGGTCATTTATAGATTGTGCATTAGTTGAACTATGTAGAATATGCATCCATTCTTCCACAAATGAGCTAGGACATTTTTTTTGTGATGTAGTTTCTTCAATTATAGCCTATGCAATCAATTATCCTTCTTTCTGAGCTATTCATTCAAACAATTCAATATAATTTTTTTGTTGTATGTTGGAGAATCACTTCAAATTACTTCACAACTCCAATTTTGCTCTGAAAACTTAAAAACTTATGCAATTGGTAATGAAATCTTCATGCTTCTTTGAATTTATTTGTCTCTACAACTAGAGTGTGGCATTAATGACATTTAAATCAGCACATTTCAAAACCTATCAAGCTCTAAAAAGTTGGCAAAATCTTTTCTTTTTCATATTTCGTACTTCTAGCTCATGCCCTTTTTATCCAGCTCAGACGTGGCTATTAAAAACTACTTTTACACTTTAAAACTAAAAGCTACAATGATGTGATGAATTATTTATCAATATTTCACTAGATTTTCCTCTCTTTTCTTATCTCTAGCTATGACCATGAGAATAAGGATATCTTTACTATTTCACAACCTTGCACCTCTTTTCTTTAACTGCTAACTCTGTCTTGCAATGTTTTGATTCCCTTTGTTTGCTTCTTTTCAAATTTATTTCACTTTATCTTTCTGACCACTATTATCTAGAGATGACTTCGTTATTCACTATCTCACATATTCATCATAGTTTAGGACTTAACATCTTTTATACTTGTGATGTTGCAATGCTTCTAATCTTATCATTGTCACTTTCTCATAGCCACCAAACATAATATCTGCTCTAACCATGCCATGTTGCAATGCTAACTATTACTTTAATTTGCAACATCGTAACTCAACATTCTAACTCTCTTTTAAACCATGTGATACTATGCTAACTCTTCTATCATTAACACTTTCTTTATTCTCGAGCTCACAACTTTACTTCTTAACTATAGCTCTTGACCCACAAAACTTGGCTTATGAGCATTTCTCTCCTTCATAACTCTAACCTTGATTCAACCAAAAACTCCTACATCATTGCAATTCCATCCCTTTGCTACTTTGCAATTCTAACCTTGAGTTAGCTTTTACCTCTTGTGATAATGCGGTAGTTTAGTTTTAAATACTTATTCACTTTCACATATTCACAACTGAAACATCACATCTTAAACCCTTGCAAAAGAGAGATGAGCATTTATTCTGACTACCATATTTTTTTCATGGCTTTGCAACTCAAAAAACTAGCTTCCATCTTAGCCTCGTGATTTTGCGATCAACCCTTAACTTAACTATCTTCTTTGTTGTTACTGCTTTGCAACTTAAACTCTTAACTTGACAAATAAACTTGTGAAGGCATGATTACAGGCTCTCATAGTGTCACAACCTTAGCCTAAGTTTTCTCTTAACTACTTGTGAAGGTATTATAGTCTTTAAATCTTAACCACTATTGTCTTTCACATCCTCATACTTCACCTGCACAGTTGATTTGACTACCTACACTGAAGCAATGACTCAACTTTAACTGTTGTTTCTACTCATCGCACCATCACAACTATAAAATGTGACATGCCTTTTAATCCAATAATATTGTTGTAGCCTTCTTACTGATTATTTCCTTCTATTCATAGCATCAAAACTTAAATTTCTTTAAGCCAAAATTGACTTGTGATCATGTGCTTTCAAAGACATTGCTCCTTTGCAACATGAACCTGACATTTAACTTTAATAGTTGTGAAACTGTGCTAACCGTATTGATAGACCATTTCCCATCCTTGTACCCTTCAAAAATATTAGTGATTGAAATAGATAAATGTTGTGATTCAAAGGTATTCACAACAACACAACATAAGAAATGAGAAAAACATGAAATATAATGTGGTATAATGTCAAAATACTTAGGGATATAACTGCATAAGCAAGGTTTTTATTATTTATCCCTATTTAGTATTTGAAAGTCAATTTTAAATGAAATTTAATTGAAACAACAACAAGACAAAGGGCCTAGGGATTTTTTATGAGGGAAAAAACAAATTTAGAAACCATAAGTAATTTTGAAACCAATTTCAACTTGATTTTCATAGAATATCAAAAAAATAGGTAGGTGAAAGATCAGACCATGAGCTCCTCAGGTGCTCAGTCCTCTAACTTTGATGTATTTATGAAAAAATCACCTTGGCCTCCCATTTGTTCAAGTATTCCCTTAATGAATCCATGTTTTTAATATGAAATGGGGTTCATGAAGGGGAGTACTCCTCAACTTTGGATGAGGAACCCTACTTCTAGTTGTTGGTGCTAAGGGTGGGCTCTTTGAATACTATCTTTTATATAGGGGAACATGTTGGAAGTCTATATTTCTGGCTATAACATATCATTACCTTCTTTGCAAGGTATATTTCTTTGGGCTTTTTATTACCATTTTTTCCAATCTCTTTTCAATCTCTATGGATTGATCAGGGTATGATTGTATCAAATTCCCTTTCTTCTCATTAAGTGTTTGCATAAACCCAACAAAATTTTCCATAAGTTTATTAATATTATCTCCCCAATATTTAATATCAACAAGGGGAACATATTTCTTATCTTAGGCATTAATAAACTCTAGGACCCTACTATATACTTTCCATTTTTCCTTTTTTACTTCCTATTCTTGCAAAGAATATTCATTTCTTATAATGTCTTCAAGAAAGTAAACAATATCTTGATAAGATTTAGCTTTAGTTCTATCTTTGAACATGTCATAAAAGCCCTCTAGGTCAATGAAATGATGATGGGACTAAGCCATTGATACCTTTCAAGAAAAATACCTAGATGTTTCCATCAACCCCTTGTAACCACAAAATTATGGACCACTATGAAATTTGGAAAGATTGTTCCTCTGGATCTGCCCACCAGCTCTCTTTCTTCAAGTCCTCCAATCTTCCATAGAAATTTTGCAATCCCAACCTTTAGAGGTGTTAGAATATATAGTCCACTGATATAATTGAGAGGGGGGAGTGAATCAATTATCCAACTACTATCACCATTATCAAATTTAAATTAACTTAACCATACGAGAAATATAAACTAAAACCATAACAAGATACTCATACAAAATAACACGAGATATGTTAAATAGAGAAACCGTTGATCAGAGGGGAAACCCTAGTGGGGAAAGTACCCACAAGATGATGTACTAATATAAATATTCCTTTTTAGAGGATGGACCCTATTAGGATTCAATGAATACATTTAGTATATATGAGTCCATGTTAGGAGAATTCAACCTTGTTAGGAGTTTTGCTAACCCTATTAGGAGTTGCAAAAGATAGTTGGACCTAATGCCCAAGAAAATTAAAGGACAATAACAATGAACCCACTATCCAAATGATCTCTATATTATTCCTCGCAAAATATTAGAACTGAAATGTACTTCCTTTTTTCTATCTTATCAACTAGACTTGTGCTTCTTTTGATCTTGTAACTAGATCACAAAATTTTTATCCAATAATCCCTTGGATTTCGTACACACATTCCTCAATCACTTTAATCCTTTTCACACTTTACATTTCATACAATGATGAATACATTTTATAAACATAGAAACATCTTTCCTTTATACCATATCTTCAAAATAACTCCTTGAGTCGACCTTGAGACTTTCTTAATTAATTAAAATAAGCTAATTAATTAATTACAATAACACTATCAGCTCATAGTCTGTACAAAAATTCACATGTGTGATATTAGGGCTTGTGCACTTGCTGACATCCCCATTGACTATCCTCTATCACTACCTAACTACACATCTTCTTATTGCATTACAGATGTAAATTAGCAAACAAACATTAGTAATTGCTTTTCCAATACATTGTCTCTTAACTACTCTCTAAAAATAAGGTACAACTTTTCTATAACTTCAACTTAGAGTCTATGCACTCGACCATGTCATCAAGACATAGTGAAAAAGATGTCCATGACTACACATCACCATATAATCAAACCATTATTTGTACCATCAAAATCTTTGTCTTCTTACTCAGCTAGTCTTTAAATAAACCATGTGATGTTGACATCACAAATATAGTCATGAATGTAACATGTAGATACTTTATAATGCTCACAATACTCTACCAAGATGTATCATCAGCATTCATGCTAACAATCTCCCCCTTTGGCATTGATAGCAACATAGATGAAAAATATCTAAGTTCCAGGAATACCAAATAGTACTCTATTGATATTTTTATTTTTCTCATATTCTCAAATCATCTTCATCAATCAAGTCTATAATCCTCTAAACTCTAGGATTAACATCAATTATTTACACACTAAAAAGTATCAACACAATAGGTGCATATGCCTACTTCTCTAACAACAATTGTTCACTTCACACTAAAAAACTTTACAATACATCAGGTATATATTCATGCTTCCTTACATGAATCTTTCTATATCTCCCTAAAGAGATCTCTCCCTCATTCATACAATTCTTCATGCATATCCTATCCCCCATACTTAGGATTAATTCTCTCCCTCATTCTTAGGAGTTTTTTTCATGCATATTCTCCCCCATTGACATCAATGTCAAAGGCCACAATCTCAATGTTGTAACATACCAATTATTAAATACCAATTGCTAATATGTTGCACCAAGTGTTCAACTAGATCGAGTGTCTAAGACACTATTCAAAACAAAATACCAATAATCCTCAATGACTCATCTCATTATAGATACTCCCCCATATGGGAAGCATCAACATTTAGTCCAATCTAACAATAGTGTTCTATACCACTAGACTAATGCACTCACTGTATCACCTACTTAGAAGTAGGCAGGGACATAACCTCAAGAATACCTCTCAAGTACTCAAATGTATCTTTAGGTAAAGGCTTCATAAAGATATCTGCAATCTAATCTTTTAGTACTCACATACTCAAATCTGATCTCCTTTTATATTTCTTTCTCTCTCAACACATAATACTTAATAGATATATGTTTAGTCTTAGAATGAAATATAGGATCCTTAGACATACTCATTTTACTTGTGTTATCATATTAAATGATAACAGGCTCTTCAAACTCAATTTTGATATCCTTCAACATTTTCTTCATGCACATAACTTAATTACAATTATTTGTTGCTACAACATACTCTACCTCAACTATACTCTTTGAAATGCAATATTGCTTCTTTCTTAACCAAGAAACCAATATTCCTCCTCGAAAGAATGCTCCACCACTGGTACTCTTTCTATCATCCATACTACCTTTCCAATCCACATTAGTATATGCATATAGAGTGAAATCACTTGATCTATCATACCAAATTCCATATTCAAATATTCCTTTCAAATATTCAAATATTCCCTTTACTAATTTACAATGATACTCCTTAGGATAAATATAGCTACAATCCCAACTACATTTTATATATCTGATTTGGTGTGAGTCAGATACTACAAAACACCAATCATGGATCTGTACTTCTTGTGCACAATTACAAGTGTCTCATCATTGCTAGATAACTTGTGATTGGTTATCATAAGTGTTCCAACATTTTTACAACTTTCTAATTCAAATCTTTTCAAAAAATCTTTCAAGTATTTAGCTTGTGAAATAAAAATGCCATCACTATTCTACACAATCTACAATCTTAGGAAAGACTTCATTTCTCCTATCTTACTCATTTCAAACTCATTCTTCATTTTTTTAAAAAACTTATCACTTGCTTCATTATTACCTCTAAATATGATGTCATCAAAAAATATTACTATTATGAACAAACTATTCTCAAATTCTTTCAAATAAAAGTTACAATTTGCCATACCTTTAGTGAATCCAAGCTTTGCCAAATAACTATCCAACCTTGCATACTAGGTTCTAGGTGCTTGCTTCAGACTATATAGAGGTTTCTTCAATCTACATACCATGTTTTGCCTCCTAATAAAGGAAAACCTTCGAGTTGCTCAATATATACTTCTTTTTCAAGTTCTCCATTCAAGAAGGCTGATTTAACATCCATCTGATAAATCTTGAACTTCCTATTTGTTGCATACACTAGGAACATTATTACTACTTCCATTCTAGCTACAAGTGCATACATGATGCAAGAGCATCCTGAGTGTAAGAGCAATCTTGCATCACTAAAAAATATTTGTATTTAAGTCTTTTTTCTATGTTAATAAGGACTAGTATATAGGGTGGTTACTATTTATGAGAACTTGCTATTTTTAGTAAGTTTTTCATATGAGCTTAGAATGTTCTCATTTTCTATAGAAAAGTTCATTATAGAGTTGTAAGCTTACCATAAAAATATCATTATTCAAAAATAAGTATTTGAGAAGTTATTGTAGATTTTTTGTGGGAAAAAATTGCTAAAAAATCTTAAAGCTCATCATTGGAGGTCTTAGAGTGCCCTAATGAGGTCTAAATACTCAATGGAAGAGTGCTCGCACCATTTTGAGCCTATATATGAAGAGCTGGCATTTTTAAAAAGTGGTTATAATAGCCAACCAAAGCAACAATCCATGATTTATGGCCTTCAAAATTTGGGCTACCAAAATTTCTAAAATAATTTGTCAAAGATGTATTTGGATGACTCTATGTGTATTGTTAGGGTTTGTCCACCCTAGGTATTAAGTTTGAGCATCTAGAACCTTCCTAGGTGGCATAAAACTACTTATTTAAGAAAGGCCCAAACATTGTCTAGGATAGATTTAGGTGATAGTTGGCAGCTTGTCTTGAAAATTGTTGTAATGAAAGTGCCCATGTGAGTTAGTATATTGTACTTATGAATTCTGTAATTTTGCATTTGTGGTGCGAATAAGAAGTCCATATTTTATTCTCATATTTTCTATTGTTGCTATGTTTCTATTATGAGTTATGGTATTAAGGGGAGCTCCCTACATCAAGTGGTATCAAAGCTAGAGTTCTTGAGTGTGTAGATAGATCACTGACTATGAGGCAATTTGCACCAGGGTTTGAGTAGAAGCATGAAAATGCCTCCATGAAGAGAGCATGGAAAATGAGCTATAGGTGTTACACCTAAGGGTTTTTGAGCCATCCAAATATAAGAATTAATCTTCCCATAAGAGATGAAAGTGAGGATGAGGATGAAGTAGAAGAAAATGCCAAAGTAGAGTTAGTTCTAAATCCAGAGGAAGAGAGACTTTTTAGGGCCATATCTAAGATTGGAAAAAGATCTAAGTTTGAGGTTCCCACATTTTTAGGAAATCTTAACCCAAAGGAGATGATCAATTTGATTAATGAACTAAAGGAGAACTTTGATTATGAAGATATTGATGATCCTCATAAGGTCAAGTTTACGAATGCAAAACTATAGGGACATGCAAATATTTAGTGGCAAAAGATAAACTGAGGCAAAAATTCATTCCTATGGATTATGAGCTTAATCTATTGAATAAAATGTAAGGGTTAAAGCAAGTAAGAAAATCTATTGAAGAGTATATTGAAGAGTTCTATTGAGTTCTCATTAGAACTGACCATGCATCTTAATGGGTTAAAGCCAGGCATTCAAGATGAGCTATGTCTAGTTCAAATGAGTAGTATTGAGGAGGCATACCAATTTTCCCTAAGAGTTGAGGAGAAATTAAGAAAGAATTTTGACAATATGAACATGGTGGAAGATCTAGTGGATGATCTTATGGTGGTCATTATGATGATCAAAAGAACAAGGATGATGCTAGAAGTAGAAATCACAACCAAAGGGGAAACAATTAAACAAAATAATAGAGATCAAAGAGGAGATATGGAAGAGGAGGCTTTCATGGAAAAAGTTTTCACTACAAAGAAGAAGGGCATAGAGCATTTGAATGTACTTAGTACCAAGGAAGGATAGATTGAAGAATAGAAGGTTAGGAAAAAGTTGTACATGTTGATGAAGATGCCAGATCCTCACATTTTGAAGATGTTGAAAGAGTAGAAGTCCTAGTTAACTGAAGAGTCTTGCTAAGTGGTGAGAATGAACCTAAACAAAGAAGGAGCTTGTTTTACACAAGGTGCAGATGTGAAGATAAGTGTTGTGATGTGATCATTGATGGTGGAAGTACTAACAATCTAGTGTTAGAAATGATGGTTGGAAAGATAAAATTGTAAAGGAAGAAACAACCACATTGTACTACTTGGGTGCAAGATGACCATAAGGTCATCGTCAATGAGAAGTTCTTAGTGAAGTTCAAGATTAGAAGCTACCAAGATGAGGTAATATGTGATATCATACCTATGGACATATGCCATATGTTGTTGGGTAGGCCATGGTAGTTTGATAGACACGTTGTACATGATCGGTGAGCAAATACCTACACTCTAACTAAGGATGGAGTGAAACGTAAGTTGAATCCATTGAAGGATAAAGAAGAAAATGTATGTAGTGCTGCTAGAATATGTTTTGTTGATGGAAAAGAGTTTCTTTAAGCTATGAACTATGAGCATATGTATTTTTATATAATTCCTAAAGATAGTAAAGAAGAAGTAGAGGAGGTATGTATAGAAGTTTTAGATATGTTGAGAGTTTTATGATATATTATTAGATAATGTACCTAAAGTATTACCCCCAATGAGGAAGATCACTCACCAGATATATTTGATTCTAGGAGCTAGTTTTCCAAACAAGGTTGCACATAGTATAACACTAGTAGAAAGTCAAGAGTTGAATAGGCAAGTTCATGAGTTGTTGCAGAAGGGGTTGATTTGAGAGAGTTTGAGTCCATGTGTTGTACCAGTAGTATTAGCACCAAAGAAGAATTGAGAATGGAGGATGTGCATAAATTCTTACACTATCAACAAGATCTCAATAAAGTATAGATTTCCATTGCCAAGGATGGATGGTATTATGAATTTTTTAAGTGGAGCTATGTATTTCACAAAGATAGATCTAAAGAGTGGGTATCATTAGATTTGTATCAGAGAAGGTGACCAGTGGAAGATTTCTTTCAAGACAAGGGAAGGATTATATGAGTGGTTAGTCATTCCTTTTGGGCTAACCAATGCACCAACCACTTCTATGAGGCTCATGAATGAGGTACTAAAGGAGCCTCTAGGTAATTTTGTCATTATTTACCTAGATGATATATTAATATTTAGTAAGACATTAGAGGAGCATTTGATTCATATTCATAAGGTGTTTAATAAGTTGACAAAAGAAAAGTTTCTATTAAACCTGAAGAAGTGTAGTTTTGTAAAGAAAGAGTTGATGTACCTAAGATTTGTAGTTTGAAGAGAAGGCCTAAAAATAGACCCAGAGAAAGTGAAGGCATCCTTAAATGGACTACTCCAAGAAGTGCGATAGAGGTAAGATCTTTTCATGGACTAGCTAGATTTTATAGAAAGTTCATAAGAAGTTTTACCAATATTTGTGGACCCTTGAATAAAACAATGAGAGGGGATAGGAAAAAGTTTAAGTGGATTGTAGGAGCATATAAGAGTTTTAATCTATTGAAACAAAAAGTTACTGAGCAATCTATTTTAGCACTTCTTGATTTTAACAAGGCATTTCAAGTAGACTATGATGCTAGCGGTACTACAATAGGAACTATTTTGAGCTAGGAAGGTAGACCTATTGCTTATTTTAGTGAGAAGTTGAATGATGAAAAAAGAAAATATTTTGTTTATGATCAAGAATTTTATGCTATAGTTTAAGCATTGACCAAGTAGAGACACTATCTTCTTCCTAAGGATTTTTTTCTATATACTGATCATTGAGATTTGCAATATTTGAATAGTCAAGGAAAATTGAACCAAAGACATCTAAAGTGGGTTGATTTTTTGGAGATTTATACATTTGTTTTGAAACACAAGAGTGGGAAGTCTAAAAAAGTTGTAGATGCTCTTAGTAGAAGACAACTTTTGTTGAAAAAAATGCAAATAGAGGTGGTTGGGTTCAAGGAACTCAACACATTGTATCCAGATGATCCTAATTCTGGTGAAGCATGGAAGGCTTGTACAAAACTTGTCACACTTGATAGGACAAAAGTGGTTGGTTTCATGATCCAGGATAATATGTTGAAAAGGAAGCCAGTTGTGCATTCCTAGAACTTCAATGAGAGAGAATCTCATCAAGGAGAAGCATAGTGGAGGATTGGTTTGATATTTTGGCAGAGATAAAACCATAGCTTTGGTTGCTATAAATTATTACTAGCCACTATTGTCGCAAGATGTGATGAACTTTGTACAAATTTGTAGAGTATGTTAGATGGTGAAAGGAGTAAAGAAGAATACAAGGTTGTATCAGCCATTACCTATACCACAGAATCCATGGGAGGATATCAACATGGATTTTGTTCTTGGATTATTGAGGAAACAACATAGGCATGATTCTATTTTTATGGTGGTTGACAATTTTTTAAAGATGGCACATTTTATTCCTTCCAAGAAGACTAGTGATGTTGCTCATGTAGCAAAGTTATTTTTAAGAGAAGTGGTGAGATTACATGGTCTACCAAATAGGATAGTTTTAGATAGAGATACCAAATTTTTTGGGTATTTCTAGCATACATTATGGAAGAAGTTGAAGATAGATTTGAAGTTTAGTTTATCACATCATCTGCAGACTGATGGATAGGAAGAAGCTATGAATCACAATTTGGGAAACTTGTTTAGATGCTTGGTTGGAGATAAACCAAAAGGTGGAATATGATTTTACCATAGGAAAGATTTTCATATAATAATTCTATCAAAATGGTAAATTTCCATTCCAAATTGTATATGAGATTAGTCCCAAAAATGATTCTAAACTAAGACAATTGGATAAAGGAGAGATAAGTAGTGTTGAAGCAAAAGATTTTACTGAACATTTGAAGAACCTCCATGAGGAGTTGAGGAAGCACATCATAAAGATGAATACATAGTATAAGGCTAAGGTAGATGTGAATAGGAGATATAAGGAATTTTATATTAAAGATTAAGTCATGGTTCATTTGAGAAAGGAGCATTTTCCAGCAGGTACCTATGATAAGTTGAAGATTAAGAAGTTTGGACTATGCAAGATAGTGAAGAGGCATGATTTTGGAAATGCGTATGAAGTGGAGTTCCTCACTTAATTGAATATTTCACTAGTATTTAATATTTCAAAATTGATAGAGTATTATGAAGGAGGTGATGGGAATGAAGTTGTAGAAGCTCAGTGGAGCATTCTAGTAGCTAGTTTGGCTACAAAGGAGATTGAGGAGACACTAGAAAATCATGTTGGAAAAAGTACCAGAAATAGAACTTATGAGAAATATCTGGTCAAATGGAAAGGGACACTAGTTGAGGATTCATCATGGCTAGCAAGGGAGGAGGTTAACTATCTTGGTTTTCTTCTACACACTTGAGACATGAGAGGGTCACTTCTCAAATTACCCTAGTTGTCTAATGCAAGAGCATCCTAGGTATAAGAGCAATCTTGCATCACCCAAAAATATTTGTATTTTAGCCTTTTCTATTTTAATAAGGACTAGTAGATAGGTTGGTTATTATTTATGAGAACTTGCTATTTTTAGTAAGTTTTTCATATGAGCTTAAAATATTCTCATTTTCTATAAGAAAGTTCATTTTAGAGTTGTAAGCCTACCATAAAAAACTCATTGCTCAACCATAAGTATCAAAAAATTTATTACAAATTTTTGGTGAGAAAAATTTGTTGAATAATCTTCAGGCTCATTGTTGGAAGCCTTAGAGTGTTTAGATGAGGTCTAAAAACTTGACAAAAGGGTACTAGTGCCATTCTAAGCCTATAGATCAGGAGCTAGCATTTTTAAAAATGTGGTTATAATAGTCAATTGGAGCAACAATTCATGAGTTATGGCCTTCAAAATTTGGACTACCAAAATTTTTAAAATAATTTATCGAAGATGTATTTGGACCACTCTACGTGTATTGTTAGGGTCTGTCAGCCCTAGGTATTAAGTTTGAGCATCTAGAACCTTCCTAAGAAGCATAAAATTACCTATTTAAGAAAGGCCTGAATATTGTTTAGGACAACTCTAGGTGATAGTTAGTAGCTTGTCTTGCGTATTGTTGTAATGAAAGTGTCCATATGAGTTAGCATATTGTGCTTATGAATTCTATAATTTTGCATTTGCGGTGCAAATAAGAAGTCCATATTTTGTTCTTGCATTTTCTATTGTTTCTACATTTCTGTTATGATTTATGCTATTAAGAGGAGCTTCCTACAACAATACATCTCCTCATGATCTATTCATTCTTTCTATGAATATCCCTCTCATACAATTCTAGCTTAGTTCCTTTCAAATTCACCTCAAGCTTGTTCATCTTATTTTTTAATACCCATGTCACATTCTTATCTTTAGATCTAGGAACTAATTCTCATGTATCATTCTTTACAATATTATCCAATCTTCTTTCATTCCTTGAATCCAATTATCATCTTTACATTCTTCATCTATGTTCTTAGGTTTAACTTGAGATATCAAGCATATCTCCTCATTTACTTTGTTTCTTGTCATTGTTGTTAGATGATGGTGACTGATTAGGAAAGTACTGTACAGACTTCATAATTAGTGGGGTTCGGGGCATTACCCCGAGAAAAAAGTTTTGGGCCATGGCCGACATTGTAGCCAACATATTATGGCCGATATATGGCCGACATGTTGTAACCCTAAAACAGATAAAATACTTGTATAAAAGGGTTTAGGGTTAGTTATTTTCATTATGTTATGATGCAAAATTGGTTCTTGCAATAGTATTGAGCTATAAGGGATTACAGACTGTAATCAGGTTGTACTCACTAAATTGTAATAAGATCAAACTTTCTGTTTGGTGGACTTAGCCCAGGGATTGGGTGAACCACATTAAATCTTGGTGCCTTGTGTTAATTTCTATGTGATCTTTTATTTTTTCTATTATTGGTTATATTTGCATGTAGTGTTTATTTCTGTTTGTGGTTTATCCTAACAATTGCACCTTTTTCTTTGCTTCTAATTATCTTCTTAGGAGGGTGATTCTTTGTTAGATTCTTGTTAGAAATAGGAGTTGACATCTCAACTCATATCTCATCTCTATGTTCAGATTCATGTTCTTGCATAGTTGGTAGCTTGTCTTGCCGATTGTTGCAATGAAAGTGCCCATGCGAGTTAGCATATTCTACTTATGAATTCTATAATTTTGCATTTGTGGTACAAATAAGAAGTCCATATTTTCTTCTTGAATTTTCTATTGTTTATACATTTTTTTTGTGATTTATACTATTAAGGGGAGCTCCCTACATCAATACATCTCCTCATAATCTATTCATTCTTTCTATGAATATCCCTTGCATACAAGTCTAGCCTAGTTCCTTTCAAATCCACCTTGATTCTTCACCTTATTTTATAATACAGATTTGGTTCCTATCACATTCTTATCTTTAGATCTAGGAACTAATTCCCATGTATCATTCTTTATAATCTGATCCAATCTTCCTTCATTACTTGAATCCAATTATCATCTTTACATTCTTCATTTGTGCTCTTAGGTTTAACTTGAGATATCAAGCATATCTCCTCATTTACTTTGTTTCTTGTCATTGCACCTTTTTATTTGCTTCTAATTATCTTCTTAGGAGGGTGATTATTTTTTTGATTCTTGTTAGAAATAGGAGTTAACATCTCAACTCATATTTCATCTCTACATTTAGATATCTACTCTCCACTTTCCTCAGCAATTAGCACATCATTATGCAAATCATTGCTAGTCTCAATGATAACTTCCACATTTTCTTACTCTCTTAGGAAATCTTCACAAAAATTGACCAAAATCTTTACATGTCCAACAAACAAAATTTTTCATACATTCTATTCCCTATTCATAAGTAGATCAATACATTCTTTGATCTTCTTATCTTCTTTGGATCTAAATCTATCTTTACTTGTGCCTCTATTCTTTTGCATGCAACAAAAGAATTTTGGATCTGGAAACTCAATTCTCAATTCTTTATATATTTTTTATGTCTTGCCAAGAAGATCCATCTTCTGGGTGTCAAAATTTCTTCTATCAAACTCAAGACTATCTTTTCCAAAATTACTATCCATTGATATCCCAAAGATGTTAAGCTTCCTCTTAAAGGACCTAGTACTTTGATACCAATTGTTAGAATATATAGTCCACTAATATAACTAAGAGGGGGGCGAGTTAGTTATCCAACTATTATCACCATTTTCAACCTTAAACAAACTTAACCATATGAGAAATATAAACTAAAACCATAACAATATACTCATATACAATAACACTAGATATGTTAACTAAGGAAACTATTGATCATAAGAAAAACCTTGGTTAGGATGGTACCCACAAAATAATGTACTAATATGAATATTTCTTGTTAGAGGATAGACCCTATTAGGAGTCTATGAATACATTTAGTACATATGAGTCCCTGTTAGGAGACTTTGAATCTCTGTTAGGAGATTCCTACTATATTAGGAGTTGTGGAAGATAGCTAGACCCATTGCCTAAACATCTTCAAGGAGAAGAAAAATGAACCCACTATCTAAATTATCTATGTATGATTCCTTGCAAAATAATAAAAATAAAATTTATTTACTTCCTCTTTTTCTATCTTGTCAACCAAACCTCTGCTCCTTCTGATCTTATAACTAGATCACAAATTTTACATCAAATGATCCCTTAGATCACTTACACAGATTCCTCAATCACTCATCTCCTTTCACACTTTGTACTTCATACAACAATGGATATATTTCACAAACAAGGAAAACATCTTCCCTTTACATCATATCTTCAAAATAATTCCTTGAGTGAGCCTTGAGGCTTTCCTAATTAATTATAATAAGATACTTAATTAATTACAATTACAATAGCACTATCAGGTCATAGTCTTTGCAAATATTCACATGTGTAATACTAAGGCTTGCACACTTACTAACATTGCCAATTGACTATCCTCTATCACTACCTGACCATCCATCTTCTTACTACATCTTAGATGTAATATAGTGAAAAAACATTAGGGACTATTTTCTCAATACTCTATCACTAAAATACTCTCTATAAATATGGTACAACTTATGTACATCTTCAAATTAGACTCTGTGCACTCAACCACATCATCAAGACATAACGGAGAACATATTCGTGACTGCACATCACCAGATAATCTAAACATTGTCCATACCATTAAGATCTTTGTCTTCTTACTCAGCTGGTCTTTATAGAAACCTTTTTATGTTGATGTCAATGACAAAAAAAGTCATGAATGTAGCATGTCAATACTCTCCAATGCTCAGGATACTCCCCCAAAAGTAGTATTGTTAGCATTCATGATAACAAGAGGCACCTGATAAGGAAGAACATGAGGTTTCCCCTTGAAACCACACACTCTAAAAATAGTAAATACAAAGTCTGGGATAATATCCCCTAGTTATGACTCACTTTCAAACATTTAACATGATCCTTGGGCCTAGTCAGCTCTAGTAATTCAGGGCTTGGGTATACTGAGGTTATCTCTAGTCAATAAAATCCTTAACTTTGAAGTGCATATCTATCAAAATGAACAAAACTAACATTTGTAACCTCCAAGGTCATGTCAACACTCCATAGTTGAACTAGTAGTTTCTCTCCATCCTTTTCCAACTCTAGCTTCATTTCTTTAGAGAAAGAAGAAAGTCCTTTATACAAGCACATATATATTAAAAATGAATACCAATAAAGGCTCTTCTCAACCTTGGCCTTATTAATGCTAATTAATCCATTATGAATTTCTTCTACAAGATATGATGCAAAATAAAAAATTGAGCTCATACCATATTGCAGTGTCTAAGTAATAATAAAAACTAGGGATCCATGGATGTGATCTTGCTCATCCATACCAAAGACTTTTAAAAGGGAGAAATAAAGTGCCTGAGCCCTAGGATTAAAATATTTCTTCAACAATGGCTCTAGTTTATGAGTTGTTACTAGTGGTAGGTACCTTATCCTTACAAAATGTTCTTGCAATGGCCATCCTTGAAGGTATACCCTCTTAGCATCATACCATGTTTGCAAATCATCTAGGTCAATTTTCTCATGCAATGCATGGTTTGGATTCATCATTAGAACTTCCTTAATCACTTCTAATGTGACCCTAATAAGCTTTTCCCCCAAATATTTCTTACAATGCTCAACACAAGATCATACCTCTTTGCTAACATTGTTAGCAGGTCATCATTGAAGAAGATACTATGAATAACTAGTTTTCCAATATCAAATTGCTAGATATTACTTAATGGAGTATCATGTTTCCTTTCTAAGAGTAATTTCCTATATAGTTCCAAACCCCTAGTAGACATATAGGCATCTTTTAACTAGGTTTATTTATCATAGAAACCCTCAATAGCCAATAATATAGGGTTTTGGGGAACCAAATCTTTTCCTTTACCTTCTTGATTGGTGGAGAGGGGTAATTTTTTCAATAAATCATGTACATTTCTCTATTGGTAATCTACATTTTTGCAAAAAATCTTTTCATGGAGGTATATCTATAATTAAAACTTAAGATAGGAAATTCTTCAGACATAAAAAGTTTTAGGCACTTACCCAAAAATTCCTTTCTTCAACAAAAAAATTTGTTTGCAATAGTTCAATATATGGAGAAATCATATTCCAAGCTCTGGTTCTCTATGCTACAAATATGTTTTACTTTATAACTATTTATTAATTGAATTTAAAATTTGATGTGGATTATTTTCACATGAATTCACATTGATACACCATTAATACTTCAACAATCAAACCATGCATGTTATGCAAAAATTTAAAAATTGATTATTAATCTTAGCATGGTCAAATAGTCTTGTTTTAAAATAAATGATTGCCTCACCTTTTACTTAGTTGGAAACATGTCAAGACCTCATATTCTCAATTTGGCTAAAACTCAAGCACTTTCATTGTGAAAGAATATGACCACCATTGATCTTTTTGCATCCTAAGATCACAAAAGATCCTAGCTCTTGCTACATTCCTTTTGAGGCTTGGCCCCTCTGTGACAAGTGTCTGTATTGATATAAGATTGTTTTGAAGTGAAGAACCTATAATGGAAAAATTATTATTTTTTCAATAATGTCAAACCTACTACCTATTGGTGAGACAATTTCTTTTTTGGTTTGAAAGTTATCATTTATATGATTGATGAAGAGGATTTGAGAAGAGGACGTAAAAATAACACCTAGAGAAAGGTTGAGTTATTTGGTATGTAAAATAAGCACTAGGACCAAGTAAGACATTGATATTATAGTGTGTTATTTATCTGTTTAAAGTTTGAAATGAAAAATTACTCAAGTTAAAACTAGAAGGAGATTCAAGTATAAAAAGTGTCTACCAAGCCTTGCTGAGTAGTCGATGCAAGCCAAGTAGAAATCAGTGAAACCTAAGTGAAAATGAAGAGATGTCAAAAAAAGATGAAAAATAGTTCATATCAAGTGATGATTCATACATGATGAGTAAATTTTAGTTGATGTTGAGCATTTGCAAACTTTAGTATTCATCGAGTAAACTAGTGTTGGCTAACTGAAAGAGTAGTATAGATACTGAGTGAATAGCATGTTGATGTTGAGTGCCAATAAATGAGTTTAATTGAAGATTTAAAGAATTTGAGCCCACTATTTTGTTTTCTTGAATTGTGTGAACTGTGTGGAAGATAACTATGATGAGATGGTGGCACAAAACTATTTTGAAGAAAATTTAATCAAGATTGTAGAAGAAGTTTCTAGAAGGGACTCAAATGAAAAAGTGGGTAGATTTGTTGAGTCATACCTAATCCTACCTAACCCTAAAATGGATGATTGTGGTTAAGTGGAAAAGGTTCTTAATTCTCTATTTATAGAGATATCTAGTCAAAAACAAATGTTGCCATGTTTGAGAACCTAAGGAAGACAAGGAGTCTAGGGTATTTCTTCATTTAATGGCCAAATAGAAGTGATTGTAATTGGCATGCAAAGCAAGAAGGCTTAACAATATGAATGCTTGAAGGGTGAAAATTAAGCTATTAGAGCTTAAGTGTGTGCATTCCAAGAATAATGGAGGCTTAAAATAGAGATATTTAATCAGCAAGTGAGTTGTAATTTGTTATCAAATCAAGCCTTATTGTTACTTTCTAACCATTGTATTAGTCTAGGGTAAATCCTTTGGATTAAGGTTGACCTAATAGTTATTTGTAAGTACTTTAATCAAGTGACATTCCAAGTGAATGGTCTAAAGTCCTCTAACAAGGCTCACTCCTATTAGGGTGATTGAAATCCTTTAAATAGATCACTTTTAACAATGTGTTTTGCAACCTTTAATAGGGTTGGCCTTTCTTAGGGCATCACTTCAGAAGAGTGAGAATTAATAGCATGTTGCTGGTGGTTTTTCCCAAATTAGGTTTTCACATAAAAATTTAGTTTTAGATGTGTTATTGAATCTATTATGTTTCATATTTACATTTATGCAGAGTTATTTTGACCTAGGATACTTTAGTTGTATGCTAGGTACACTATTTTCAAACTTTTAATGTTGACCTCATAAACAATTAATGGTTTTCCCTAACCATATTTCTATGAATTTTCAATGTTCTAAGATATTTGATGTAGAGGTTCCATGGATTCAGGTTTTCACTATTAGAAAATTTAGTTTTTCTGAAAACAGATTGTTTAAGAAGATCTATTATCTATGAAGATTGAATAAAGGTCGAGAAACATAACAGATGAAAGTCCAAAATGCAGACCTAAAGTTGGAAGGAAGATTGGGTGCACTTTTTACAATAAAAAATGGAATTTCCTCCAAGCACCAAATCTATAATAGAGAGATGGAAAAGAGCTCTTAATTGATTAAAAAAAGAATATTAATATCATAATTATTTATCACTTGAATATTTTTACATCAACATGACATTATATATGAAGTGGAAAATTTAATTTCTGCTATGCCTTTCACAATCAGGTTGGAGATTTCCATAAAAGGGAGAAGACCAAAGTCAAATTTTTGCAAAGAATGAGTTGGAGTGTTCTCTAACTAGAGACTCGATAGTAAAGAAGATGTATTACTTGTTAATTATTTACAAAGTGTAGCTATTACTTGAATGTGCAAATTTCACCTACAACAAAGAAGTGGAAAATTGAGAACTTGATATGCTCTTCAACCTCCATTTGGGATTTTCCACTACAGGCATTCTAGAGACTCACTCCAAAAATTTAGCAGAGAATCAACATGGTAAAAATGGAAGATAACATATTGGAAAATTCAAGACATATATGTTGTAGAGCATGTGAAATAAGAGTGGCTAGAAAGTTTATTTTATCAATTCTAATTTTGTAACAATCATATAGACTAGCATTCAGTAGCTCATATCTTTTGACTTGATGATTATTTTTTCGATCACTTAGGTCAAAATTTAGAAAATTAGGTTTGGAAAAATATATCCAAAAAAAAGTTGATCCAATGGTGGAAGAAAAAGATATCCCTTGAAACATGACCCATTTTTACTGGTAGTAGTATTTTATTTTTGTCTACCCAATAAAAGAAAGATTGTGATATTGATTTAACATATTTACATGTCAATTGTTAAAATATAATTTAAATATACTGAGATATATCATTATTAAATTTAAATTCAATAAGCATATTAGTTTCCAAAAGGAAAAAGATTATAAATCAAAAAGACAAGAGTCAATTACAGAATTTAAAAGTTACCAAAAGAAACCAAATGATTGCTAGAGAATGTATTTATTGTAAAAATGTTTTGTTGGAGATAAGAATTTTTCTTCTACAAATAGTTAGAGAGCTAGAGTAGAGGGGATATACCATTTTATTTTGGAATTTCACTTTATGTATTGGAGTTTTCTATTTTGATCTCTGTAATAGATTTGGCATAAGTTCTAGGCAAATAAATTTAGAGTATCATATTTGTGTGTTGAAAATAAAGAAGGATTTCATTATTTAATTTGATTATTTGAGTGTTATCTTTCTAATTATAATCAATCAAAGAATTGATGTATTGAAGTTTTGAGCACTTTTTTGTATCTTGAGTCAAAAGTTGAGTTTATGTGAATCAGAGAATTTGCATCGATTCTTATCACAAAAATTAGATCAAATTTCTCTTCTTTATGCATTGCATTTGCATAAGTAGTATTTATATTCCATTTCCAATGTTGGGAAGTCATAGGTATTCTAAATTCTTGGAGTTGGTTAGATTCATAATTGTATTTCATTAGTTTTGTCTAGGACTAGCTTGGTTTTCCTCTTCTATTCTTGGGTTAAGAACATACCCAGTTGGTTTAGGAATTAAAAAAATTCATTGCATATCATTCATAAGGGAGTTATACCTTTCAATTTAGAGGAAATCTATCAACTAAATGATATATTATCAAATTGTTGGTATAATGCAGGAGCATCCAGAGGTATAAGGCCAATTCTGTGTCACCCAAAAAAATATACTTAGATTTAATTTCTGTTTCATGTGTTTTCATTTTTGGATACCCATTTGGGCCAAATAAAGGTTCCAACTCTAACAGTTCCACTATCAGTGTTTGTGTAAATCTTGAAAAAATAGGAGTATGTAATTGAGCCATCATTTTGGTGAACTAGGAGGTGTAAATTAGAGCATTCCAAAAAAAGAATCAGGTCAATTAAGGCCACATAGTTTGAAAGTTATTGCAGTTTTTTAGATTGTGGAGACCTCCTAAGAATGCTTCAAAGTTAGGTTAGGGGTATTAAATGACCTCAAAAAGGGCTGAAAATGGGGGATGAGTGAAGCTGGTCCATAGGGTTATAGAGCGCTTCGAGAGCTTTCCAAAAATATAAATAGTTCATCAATCGAAGCTACGGTTCAAAAGTTATGCCTCCCAGAAGTTTGGTTACCATTTTTGGATTCTTCTAGATTTGTGTTGACTTCTAACGTAGCTTTCAGAACCTTCTATTTGGTCAGTGGCTACCTACTAGCACTTTCTAGAATGTACTCCTAGTCCTTAACCCTTCGGGGTCTATTTAAGGAGATTTTTGGCATTGTAAAAGACAGTTCAGAGTGGAGTTTGAGAGGAGGTACTCAAAGGAGAAATTATCTCCACATTTATGCTATTGTAAGCCCTTAGGGCATGATTTGAAGTTTATTTTCTCTGTACTAAATGTACTAGCTTATTTTTCAGTTAATACAATTTTCCTTTTCTATTGTGTCCCTTATGTTCTTGGGTTGTGTCACCATCGTGGTAGATGATCATTTCTTTAAGATCTGGGTATTTGGGGGTTTATTGAAAAAGAACAATTTGTTTCCCAACATATAGTAACCTACAAAGTTTAATTATTGTATGATCTAATGGATGCATGTATGACAAGGTATTGTGGATATGGGTCTACTAAGTATTGAAAAGTTTTATTTGGACATCTAGACCTTGGATAACTAATTCACCCCTCTCTCAGTTATTCTAAAGAATTCCTACAATTGGTTTTAGAGTGCCATAGTGCTTAAGAAGACTAATTTTTAGGTACTAGAAGCAAAATATCAAGATGTCAAGAAGAGATGTACCCAAGCTCAACAAGGAAACTTCCTTGCATGGAAAAGTTTGATGAAGCTACATCTAGGATGTCTTGGAGACCATGCACAATCTACCATCACCACTGAGCATGTTAACCCTATTGGAACCCTAATTGTTGATGACCTGAAGAAGAAGAAAGAACATAATCAAGAAATGTTGGAGATTTCCTTAGCCCTAAGTTATTCTAAGTTTGATGATATCAAGGGTTGCGAATGTGCAAAGAAGATGTGTGATGCACTTCACACTATTTATGGAGGAGATACAATTGTTTTGAGAGCTAAATTTGAAAGTCTAAGAGGAAACTTTGATAGCATGAGGATGCAAGAAGGTAAGAATGTTGGTCAATATTTCTCTAGAATAAAAGATGTTGTTAATTCTATAAGAGGACATAATGGTAAGATTGATGATGATACTATATTAAGAAAAGTATTGAGAACATTGTTGCCTATCTACGTTATTATAGTTTCTACCATACAAGAATTAAGATGTAGTTCAACTTCTAATTTATCTTTTGAAGGTCTAGTAGGTAGGCTCACTACCTTTGAACTCTCTATTCTAATAACTTCAAATATGAGGATTTTTAATCTTCTTTCAAAGCTAAAATGTCATTAAGGAACCTAAAGAGAAGAAGAAAAATGTAAAATATATTTCTAGTGATAGTGATATAGATGAGGAGGATGTAGAGCATCTTGAAGCACTTATAACAAGGAGATTTCATAGAGGCAAAGGAAAGTTTAAAGGTAAGTTACCTATCATATATTTTAATTTCAATAAGGTTGGTTATATTACTGCTAGATGTCTAGAAAAGAAGAACAATAGAAGTGGAGACAAATACAGAAGTAAAAGAGATGAGGAAAGAAAATATTACAAAGAAAACGGCAAGAAGTCTTGCTACATTGCATAAGAAGAAACCAAAGATGAATCTGACAACCATGATGATCAAGTAGTGTATGTTGCAATGAATGGTGACTATGATGAGGATAAGGTGGTTGCACTAGTATCTTATGTGAACAAGAATGATAGATGGATCATTGATAGTGGGTGTTCACATCACATGACTGGAGATAAAAGTAAGTTCGTTACCCTAAATTATTATGATGGAAATAGTGTAAGGTTTGGTAATAATGCACCCTATCTAATAAAAGGTAAAGGATCTATCAAAATCACACAAAAAAATATGTTTAACAATGCTTATTAAATTTAAGGACTTAACTATAATTTTTTGAGTGTGTCACAACTGAATAGCTCAGGTTGCAATGTTTAGTTTGAGAACAAGATAGCAAATATCTATGATACTAACAAGAAACTAATTGGGAAATATGATCAAACTAGAGGTAATCAATGTTATCTTGATATGAATAATGCTACTTGTCTTATAGAATTTAATTGTGTGGTCATGGCCGAAGAGGTAATGTCATGTTAACTTTTATAACTTAGTTAGTATCAATAACGTAAAAAGAGTTAGAGGTTTTTCTAAATTGAAGAAGCCTGGCAATATAATTTGAAAACAATATTAGTTAGGCAAGATGAAAAAATATAGTTTCAAAAGTAAGACTCACATCTCTAAAGAAATTTTTGACATTGTTCATATTGATTTGTGTGGACGAATTGAAGTGCAAAGTTGTAGAGGTGAAAAGTACGTTATCATATTTTTTGCTGATTATCCTAAGATGAAGACAATTATGTTTTTGAAACAAAAATATGATGTTTTCCAAATTTTTAAGTGGTACTTAGCCAAATTTGAGAAGGAGATAGGAAAAATCTTGCAATGTATGAGATATGATAAAGGTGGAGAATTAACATCAAATGAGTTTGAGATATTCCATAATGATAGAGAAAAAAAAGACATACATTTGCGCATAGGACCCCTCTACAAAATGGAATTACTAAAAGGAGGAATAGATCTATAATGGACTGTAATAGGACACTCATGTTGGAGAAGAATGTTTCTTTAAAATACTAGAGAGAGTTTGTAAGTACAACTATCTATACCTTGAACTATGTGCAAGTCAAGAAATGTACTCATTCAACACCTTTTGAATTAAGGTATGGATACTCACCAAATGTAAAATATTTTAAGTTATTTGAAAGAAAGTGCTATATTCCTAAAGAAAACATGATTGGTAAATTTGATGCTAAAAGTGAATAAGTTATATTCTTAAGCTATTCCACAAGGAGAAAGCTTATCAATGTTTAAAAAACTAATACTAACAAAGTTGTGGAAAGTGAAAATGTGAAGTTTGATAAATATATAGAGCTACATGAAAATAAACCTATAAAAGAACCTGAAGAGTAAAAATATTTTGTATACTTTTATGAAGATATGCCTATTGATGAGGATATTGTAAATCAAGTTGCAAATTAACAAGTTTTAGTGATTATTGAGTCACATACAATGAATATTTAGTTGCATTTATGAGCTAAGTTATACTTAGGAAACAAGTTACAGATAAAAGCTAAGGTACATTCTAATTATAAGATTAGTGTACATGAAAGAAATATTGAATTACCTAACAAAGAAGTACATAGTGATTTTGAATTTGATAGACTTAAAGATGAAAAAAGAGCAGAACCAAGATTATCAAAGTATGTCAAAAGACATCACCCTACTAAACAAATTATTGGAGATAAAGATGTTAGACCAAAGATGAGATACAAGTGGAGAAGTGATACATGTATTTTGAGCATTGTTGAGCCTAAGATGTTGAAATATGTCGTAGAAGATGAGGACTAGACTAAAGCCATGAAAGAAGAGATTGAGAAGAACAAGACATGGACTCTAATTCCTAGACCAGAGAATGAGAATGTGATTGAAACCAAGTGGTTGTATAAAAATAAGTTAGATAAAAATGGTAAAGTCACAAGGAATAAGGAAATATTAGTTTGAAAAGGTATGCACAACAAGAAGGAATAGACTATGGAGAAACATTTGACCCTATTGCTAGATTGGAAGGAGTAAGAACTCTACTTGCTTACTCTACATACAAAAGTTTCAAAGTTTATTAGATGGATGTGAAGTCAACATTTCTAAATGGTATATTAGAAGAAGAGGTTTATATAGAATATCCAAAAGGATTTTTTGATGCTAAAAAAAATATAGCATGTAGACTACAAAAATTTGTATATGGTTTAAAGAAAACCCCAAGAGTATGGTATGAAAGGTTTCACAATTATCTTGTGAAGATTGGATTTGAGAGGACTGATGATAATATAAATATGTACTTGAAGATAGAAAAAGGTAAATGTATTTTACTAGATGAAATTTTTATTGATGATATCATATTTGGAGATCAAGATACTTTATGTAAGAAATTTTAAAATGAAATGAAGAAAGAATTTGAGATTTCTATGTTTTGGAGAGATCAAGTTCTTTGTTGGTTTGCAAGTAAATTAGAAAAAATGTGGTATGTACATTACTCAATTTAAATATGTGAAGGAAATATTGAATTTTTATGGATTAGAAGATTAAAAAATAGTTAGCACATCAATGGTGACCAGATATAAGTTGTTAATGAATGATGACTTGGCCAATGTGAATCAAATATTATATAGGTCTATGATTTGAAAATTTCAATATGTAATGTATTATAGACCTGACATTGCATTATCTATTGGGATTGTTGCAAGATTCTCTACTAATCATAAGGAGAAGCATTTGATGGTTATTAAGAGAATTATGAGATATCTATAAGGAACAATAGATTATGGTCTATGCAATAGGAAAAATGAAAATTTTGAATTGAGAGCCTACATAGATGTTGATTGGGATGGAAACATTAATGACTAAAAAAGCACAAGTGGTGGAGCATTTTTCTTAGGAAAGAGGTTGGTCACCTAGACCAAAAAGAAAAAAAAAATTGTATATCTCAATCTATTGCTAAAGCTAAATATGTGGTTGTTGCACTAAATTGTACAAACATTGTATGGATCAAATAGCTACTCAAAGGTATGGAGTAGGAAATCATTGATCCTATGGTACTTCATTGTGATAATACAAGTACTATAAATATATCAAAGAATAATGTGATGCACACAAAGACTAAGCACATCACAATCAAGTATCATTACTTGAGAGAGTTAGTTCAAGACAAAGAAGTGAGGATGGAATATGTGAATATAAAAGAGAATATAACTAATATATTCACAAAATATTTATGTAAAAATGTTCATGTTGGTCTCAGAGTGGTTTTGACAATTGAGTGTAAACACACTTAACCAATTCTCAAGATGATGCCAAGTATAATACAGAAGTTGAGCTATAGTGTGCTGAGCCAAAGAATTCAATAGGTGTCAAATGAACTTTAGGTGCCAAGTGAAGTTCAAGTGCCAAGTGATAAGTGATTCCAAGTCACTATAGGTGTCAAGCAAAGTATAGATGTCTAGTGAAATAGAATTACTATAGGAGCCAAGTGAGACAAAATTTCTAGATGTGTCAAGCATTAGCAACTAGTAAGTACCGAGTAAGATAGAATTAGCAAACGAGTTTGTGTCTTTGCAAACTTAGATGTAAACCATTTTTCAGCTGACTTAGGATGAATCTCAAAGGATCTTGAAGATAAGATCGAATGTTTTGCATTACCTATGTAATCAGCATGTAGCCAATAAGAAAAATGGAGAAGGCATGCAACAAATAAGAAAAGTGTAAGAAATGAGCGAGAAATGAAGATTGAATATTGATAGTAGATTCATACCTAACCCTAAGTCTTTGAAGCCTTTAAAAGGATGAAAAAACCCCATTATGTATGTGCATGAGAGAAGTGTATGGGTGAATTATAGTAAAGTGAAAAAGGGTGTAAAGACTTAGAAAGAGTAGAATAGCATTGTAGAATCCAATTGATCAAGAATAGAATATCAGAGTTTTGAAGAGAGACATATTAAAGCAAGCAAGGATTAGAATAGACATAGTAGAATGAGGATCTAGAATTAGCAATTAAGGATTGAAAGTCATCATGTCAAGACATTCTAATACTCTCTAGAAATTTTATTAGGAATGAAAATAATATGATGATAGGTTGGTTTAATAGCCATGTGGTAAGCCTTTAGACATGGTGCTAAATCCTTTAACAGGGTAACATTCCAAGTGAATGTTTGTAAATCCTTTAACTAGGTCACTTTTAATAGGTATAAAGTCTTTAATAGGATAGGACTTTCATAGGGGAAACCATTGGAAGTGGTCAAACATTGTAAACTTGAATATTTACATATTGCTGTAGTGATAATTTGTGGGTGTCATCCCCACCCCAATTATACCTTCTCATTTTGGAGGGTTTCTAGGTTACCAAATTCTTGTGTTATCTATTTTCATGCATGTCTTTACTTTTATGCTTATTAGATGAATTAGATGCATGTGAAAGATATCATTTTAAAAGGTTAAAGTTAGCTATTTTTGATTCACCCCCACTCTCAGAAGTAAATCTTCCCACTTATAAATTCCAACAATTGGTATCAGAGCTAAGTTCTCACAAGAAGGAAGCTTACAACTTGGAGAAAAGATCTAAAAATGGAAGTCTAAAAACTTGGGAAGATCACAGAGAATTAGAAAATTGATATACAACTTACTTTACATGCTTTGGAAGAAGCTAGATAGGAACTGAGAAAATCCTTAAAGAGAAGAAGAGAGATTGCCATAGCTGAGAATGATATACAATACAAGGAGATTAACACTTCAAAAATATTTACAAATGGAGATTCTAAAGAGTTTAATGCAACAATAGTAGACATAATGGATAAGTATAGAGCTCAAGCAAAAGAAATTAGAATACTCAAGCTTGAACAAGACTCACAAGCCATGATGCTTTGTGAGGTAATTGAATAAAAGAAAAGAGCCATTGAAGATAAGGCTATGTTAGAAGAAGACAAGAGAAACCTTGCCAATAGGCTAGAAGAAAAATCAATTGAGCTTGTAAGAATTTCAAACATGTAGCTAGACACCCTAAGCTAGATGATGAATGCACACCATGAACTCAATGTCAAGGACATTGAGATCTCTACACTGAAGATGAAAAATGAACAACTACAAAATGATCTAAAAAGAGAGAAAGAAATTATAGAGAGCTTAAAAAAATCCAATGAGGCCATAAAATACTTTGAGGAGCTATTAAAATCATCAAGAGCTATCAATGATACTTTAGGACTAGGATACACTAGCACTGAACAAGGAAAGCCATCAAAGACTGTAGAAGAAAGCAGTAACAAAGGTAAGAACACTAAACCTACTTATCATTTCTATGGTAAATAGGGACATACCTCTAATGTATGCAGGAGAAATAATTCTCATCAACATGACAAGCCTAAGAATGTGAGTTGCTATCATAAGTGCAACAAGCAAGGACATCAAGTAAATAACTACAAGACTAGGACTATCAGAACTTGAAGATTTGAAGGTCATTTCTACAGTTGCAAAAAGTATGGACATAGAGCTTTTGAGTGTAGATCAAAGCCTATGTGGACACCAAATCAAATAGTAAGGGGAAATAACCATGGACATCACTATAATTGGGACTATAAAATTAGGTATAGCTATCATTACTATCAAGAATATAGACACTTTCCTGAAAATTGCATAAGGACACATTTTAGTGGAAACTATAGTAGATGGTTGAGCCAAACCACATGTTTTAGTTGTTTGAAGACTAGTAATATCAACAAGAATTGTCCAACAAGGTCAAAGGCACCCAATTTAAAGAACAACAAAGGTAAAGCGAAGGTAGATGTTGAACACATCAAAGGAGAAATGAATAAGGCATGGAAGAAGAAAGATGGAAGAAACACATCAAATGAAGGGATCACTTCACCTAATAGGTCAAGTGATCACACTTCATCAAACTAAGAAAAAATAAGGCACAAGAGACTAATTTAAAAAGCTTTATCATACATTAGTTCCTAAATAAGAAAGTACTAAAAAGAAGAGATTAGCATTAATAAAGATGCAAAAGAAAAAATTTCAAGATTTCATAAGTATTATCAAGTTGCCCTTAGATGTCAAGTAAAATTTCAATAAATGCCAAGTTAACTACTAAAGACAATAGAAGCCAAATGCTTAGTAGCAACCGAGTTTCTAGTGGAAGCCAAATGAAGAGAAATTTTAGTTGAAGCTAAGTGAAGGATACTCCTATGGGTGTTGAGTGATGAAAAGCCAATGGAAGCTAAGTAATGCATAAATCCTTAAGAAGCCAAGTGGACAACTATAAATGCACTAAGCATTAAATGCAATGAAAATAGGGTATATTATTGCATTTTCAATCATTTCTTCTTCTTTATGAATGAAGAGAAAAGAGTAAAAGGAGGGCAGAATGACTTCAAAGCAAAGAATCTAGTATTTAAGTAGATTTCAACAACATTTCAACATGATTTCATCAAATTCAAGGTATTTACATTTGTGTCAAGTTATGCAGTTTCATATTTTCTTCATTTTCAAACCCTAGAATGCACAAATGGCTTCTAGCTCTAGGAAAACATAGGAGAAGGAACCATTTGAGGTCAAACTAGTATCCAATGAAGTAAAACAACCAAATTTTTGGCCAATTCTAGAGGTAGCATATAAAAATGATCCAGCTAGAGCCTTATCTATCATACCCCCTAAGGTAGTTATGGTTCAAGATGTTAGGAGATGTTACAAATGTAAGATTGGAGCCATACAAGACATGGAAATGAGGGAAGCTTATGAGAAATTGTGTGAAAATGGAGTATTGAAACAAGAGTATTAGATTATTGAGAAGGGTTTGATGCATGCCCTAGAATTCCCTACAATTTTTAAGACTGAATGGATCAAGCTAGTGTTTTAGTAGAATACATGATGGAAGCTTATGGTTGGAGGATGGTCCAATGAAAATCACAAAGAGAATTGTACATAGAGTGATAGGTTACCCAACCCTAGATCAGCCAAAGACCCTTAGGAGTGATTCTAAGGAAGCAATTGAGAAGAAAGATTGTTGCTAAGTTGAACAAGAGAGGAATGAAAATTGACACCATTCAAGACCCTCTTATTAATTTTGTTGTTAGATTCATTAGATATGAGTTCTACCAATCTAGCTGACTTAACAGTGTGCCTTGCATTGCAATGGATGTAGATTACAAATTGTTAAAGAAGGATCATACTTATGATATTGCAGAACTGCAACTACAACAAATTAATGAAAATCTAGTAGAAATAAGGAGAACCAAGGAAGCCCAATGCAAGTTTGGTGCTATTTTGATATGTATATTCTTTTATGTATAGAATGAATTTCCTTATTTTGGCAAAGTTGTATGGAAAGCTAATAGGTCTATCATAGCTAAAGTTAATGAATATATTGAACAATTGGGAGCTAATTTTGAGACCCTAATGACTAGCTATTTTGAAGACTTCAAGAAGACCATGAAGCAAAGGCTAAGAATACTAGTTTCATTAGTAGAGAAACATATAAATGATGTATGCTTTCTCATAGATATTGACTATACATACATTCAACTACCATACCAAGAGTTGAATGGTTAAGACCTCTTGGCTATGAAATAAATATAGATGAGGCATTAGTAGCTATAACTAAACTACTACTAGAGGAATGGAAAAAAATGCACCACATTTTGGAACCTATGATGTAGTCAAGTCAAAGGTGGATATGGAGTTAAAGATTGCCTCCACATTGAAGAAGAAAGATAAAATTGTGAAGAAAATCAAGGCCAAATTTGGTGAGGGCATGATCGAAGGAGAAGAAGAAGGTGAAGAAGTCAAAGATGATGAAGAGGAACAAGGTTAGGGAACACATGCATTAACCCAAGGAATGGGGGAGGATGCAAAATAAGAGGAAGGTGCCAAGCAAGAAACACCCAAGGTTGAGCCAAAGAAGAGAAAGGCATAGAAACAACCAATTGCATAGCCCAAGGGAAAGAAGAAAGCAACAAAGCCAAGCCTAGCCAAGCCAACTACAAGGGAAAAAACTCAAGTGGCAAAGGAATAGGGGAAGAAAAAGGCCACAAAGAAAGGAGGGCCTAAAAAACCAAAGAAAAGGAGAAAATATGTTGCACCCCCAGAATCATATGAAGAAAGGATAGAGTCTGATAATGAACAATTTAGATTGGTAAGACATTCTACCAAATTTAAATTAGAAAATGTTTGCAATAACATTAGAGATAATGCAGATCTGACTAGTTTAAGACCATTGATTTTAATAAGTTGTCGAGAGAAAAATAAAACATAGTGGAAGAGTCCATCTACACTATGATGGCTAAGTTGAAGACCACCCCACTTGAACTAGACAATTCAATGCCCAAAGAGATAAGCTCATTAGTTGAAAATAAATGGCATTACTACCTAAAATGGAGAAGGACATAAGGGAGTCAACATTGGCTCAAGTGATGCCAGACCTTATAAAAGGTCAAATAACTAAGGCTAGTAAGAAACATGGGAGAAAATTTGCACCCAAATATAGAGCCTTCAGTATTCTACTAAATCAAATTGAAGATGTTGTGTAGAAATCCACACAAATGTAGAAATTAATTTATAGGTTGGTAATAGTAAAAGAAGGGCACAGAGATCCCTTTAAGGGAAGAAATAATTAGGAATAAGAGGAGAATGAAGAGGAGGAAGAAGGAGAGAAAGAAAAATATGAGGAAATAGTGGAGAAGACACAATAAGGTGAAGAGGCAACAGTTGAAGAGCAATAGCCAGAACAGAGCGTCCAAGACACCCAAATGCCACCACCAAGTCCTCCATAGACAACACTTATAGAAATTATAATAGTCAAGGATGTTCCTAACACCAAAATTCAGAACATAAATACATTAACTATAGAGGATCTCAAAAATATCCTTCATCAAACCACATTGCGATCACAACTGTGCAAAAATCCTATTTTGGTGAGTGTGGAAGAGTTGCAAAAGTTTGTAGCAGAGATTATAAGGGAGAAGGTGAACACACAAGAACCACCTTCACAATCTCCCATAGCTACAATAAATCAACCAAAAGAGCATGAAGCACATGATACAACTACTAAGGTTGATCATATAGTCACAACAACAACAACAACTGCCAAGGAGCTAGCAAAGGAACAAATAGGATAGGATGTTCCTACTGCACATAGCCAAGGTGCACCTCCTCAAATCATCATTATTGATCAAGATAGTAAAATAAGAGAAGGAAGAGGAGAAAACCCCTAAATAAAAAGAGTAGGAGGCAATAAAAATATTTGTAAACTTGTCTACCTCAAGGACTCCTGCCAAGAAATCGAGCACTGGTGTAGTACCACTATAGATTTTAGCTCCAAGCTCAAGCTCCACAAGGTAGAAAGGGTACTTTAGTATGGAGACCTTGCACTTGATAATGAAATATTCATACCAAGTTATGACTCCAAGAAAATGAACCTTGCATAGATAAATGAAGTGCAAGAGGCACTGGAGAGAAGGAAGAAGTAGGAGATACTCATAAATGAGTATAGACCAAAGAAAGCATTAGTGAAAATCAAAGACATATTCCTTAATGCATTCAAGTTGCCAGTACCTAATGAAACTAAGCCCATCATGGAGAAATTTTCAATCATAGTGGACCAAGTATAAAATGAAGAGCTTGATACTAATGTTAAGTTATTAGAATGGTCTGGAAAGAAGTTTCAAATGAAAGTTAATGAGAAAATATTACTAAAATAGCACTTTCACAAGTTGAATTAGCTAAAAAGGTTGAGAAAGTGAAAATAGTAATTGAGGATGTATTCTCATTATACTCCAAATTATGTGACTCATCATTGGTCACACAAGAAACTAGCCAAAGAATATTGAGCTTGGAATGAAATCTCAAGATTTCTAGCACATAGCTACCCAAAGATCCAGCTCAAAGTGAGAAGCATTTTGAAAGTATGCTTCACAACCAAAAAGAGTTAGCTATATTGATAGCAAAAGAGCCAAATTGATATAGATTCAATCTACCATTACTCCAAATATAGAAGTACTACATAAGGAAATGGCCTATGTAGAAAATTTTCTAAGAAAGACCCCAGTCTTTCTACTCTAGAAGGCCTAGTACATCTTGTAGCAGAGATAACCATCCAACAAAAATCACTGGAAATTACTTTAGACAATTGGGATGCTTCTCTAAAGATGATCATGGAGGTTAAAAAAAAAATTTCACTAAATATTATATTCATTCTTAGGACCCTTTGACATAAGTGTCAAAATGGGGGAGATGTAAATAAAAAAGTAGAGAAATTACATTTACATTTTTGGAGATTATACATTCTTTGATGGAGGTGATAAAGAATATCCAACAATGAAGATATTAAAATTTTGAGGAAGTAATAAGGGAATATTTCCAAAAGGATGCAAAAACTACAAGAAGATGTGAAAGAGGGAGCAAATACAGAGTACAAACAGATATAGAGTACAAATATAGAGTACAAATAAGGAAAAGAGTATTAGGCACATTAGCATGAGAAAAATTCAGGACAAGAGTCTTTGGTTATGGGAATGGAATTTTGGTTACAGAATTGGCACATTAGCTCAAGGGGAGTTACAAGATTTTGAGTTATACAGAATTTTGAACAAGTTTTTGAAGTTTGGTACATATGTTGAACAAAATGTGTAGTATACCCATAAAGATCAGATTCATAATGGTTAGTTATGTGTTTTTTCCACTCATGTCAAAGGGGGAGATTGTTGGTCTTAGATTGGTTATGAAAATTGAGTGTCAAAACATTTAACCAATTCTCAAAATGATGCTGACTATAATACAAAACTTGAGCTACAGTATATGCCGAGCTAGAGAATTCAATAGGTGCCAAGTAAACTTTAGGTGCCAAGTGAACTTTAAGTGTCGAGTGAAGTTCAAGTGCTAAGTGATAAGTGATGCAGAGTCACTGTAGGTGCCAAGAAAAGTATAGATTCTGAGTGAAATAGAATTACTATAGGAGTTGAGTGAGACATGATTTCTATATGTTTTAAGCATTAGCGACTAGTAATTGTTGAGTAACATAGAATCAACATATGAGTTTGTATCTTCAAAAACTCATATGTAAACTATTTTTGAGCTAACATAGGATGAATCTTGAAGGGTCTTGAAGATAAGATCAAATCATTTACATTACCTATGTAATCAACATGCAACCAATAAGAAAAATGGAGAAGGTATGCAACCAATAGGAAAAATGCAAGAAATGGGAGGAAAATGAAGACTGAATATTGATCATAGATTCATACCTAACCCTAAGTCTTCAAAGCCTTTGAAAGGAGGATGAAACCCCATTATGTATACACATGAGAGAAGTGCTTGGGTGAATTATAGAAAAGTACAGAAGGGGCTAAAGACATAGAAAGAGCAGAACAACATTGTAGAATCTAGTTGATAAATAATAGAGTATCAAAGTTTTGAAAAGAGACATATTAGATCAAGCAATGATTAGAATAGACAAAGTAGAAAAAGGATACGGAATCAAAAATTAAGGATTGCAAGTCATCAGGTCAAGACTTTATAATACTCTCTAGCAATTGTATTATGAATGAAAATCCTATAATGATAGGTTGGTTTAATAGCCATGTTGTAAGCCTTTAGACAAGGTGCTAAATCCTTTAACATGATAACATTCCAAGTAAATTTTTGTAAATCCTTTAACCAAGTCACTTTTAACAGGGTGTCAAGTCTTTAACATGATAGGCCTTTCATAGGGTAGACCATTGGAAGTGCTCAAACTTTGTAAACTTGAACAGTTACATATTTTTGTAGTGATACTTTATGTGTGTCATCCCCACCCTACTTTTACCTTCTCATTTCGAAGGGTTTCTGGGTTACCAAATTCTTGTGTTATCTATTTTCATGCATATCTTTACTTTTATGCTTATTAGATGAATTAGATGCATGTGAATGATATCAATTTAAAAGGTTAAAGTTAGCTAATTTTGATTCACCCCTCCTCTCAGAAGTAAATCTTCCCACTTGTAAATTCCAATAGTTCAAAAGTATCTAAGAGGTAAACTAGGGGTGATACCTCTATCGAAAGCTACTTGAGAAGCATAAGTAGTGCTCTACATCAATTGAGTTGAATGTTGTATATTATAATTTCATGCAGTGGATATTACTTTAGGAGCTACCTAAAGTGATTAAAGAACTAAATTTGAAGACTTATAGTCACATGAAAGGTGACAAATGGAGTATCTGGAATTGATTAAATCTTCATATAGAGATGACACATCTTCAAAGAGGGAGAAATGGCCTATTAAGGGAGATATAAGCAGCCTAAGGAAAAATAAATATGCATCTACCTAATAAGAGGAAGAAATTACTAAGGGGGATATAAGAACCGAGCATAAATAACAAAGTAGAAAGAGGGAGTGATATTTTATAAGAGGGAGATATAAGTCAGAGGGAAATGACATAGTAAAGGAACTTGACAAAGCTCATATTACCCTACATAGAGAAAGGACATATACTACACTGATAGAGAGAGAAATTTCAAAGATTTATTTTCTTTTTGGTATTGTTGGTATTAGTTTGCCATCAATTCCAAAGAGGGAGATTGTTGATATAAGATTGTTTTGAAGTGAAGAACTTGTAATGGAACAATAATTTTTTTGTCAATGATGTCAAACCTATCTACTAGTGAGACAATTGTTTTTTGGTGTGAAATATATCATTTAGTTGATTGATGGAGAGGATTTGAGAAGAGGAGATAACAATAGCACCTATAGAAAGGTTGAGTTATTTGGTATGTAAAAGAAGAACTAACACCAAGTAAGAAATTGATACTATAGTGTATTTTTTTATCTATTTAAAGTCTAAAATGAGAGATTACTCAAGTTAAGATTGGAAAAAGATCAATTAAGAAAAGTGTCTACCAAGCCTTGTCAAGAAATCAGTGCAAGCCAATCAAAAATCAATGGAAGTTGATTGAAAATCAAAAGCTGTCGAGAAAAGATCAAAAATAGTGCAGCTAAGTGATAGTTAGTATATGTCAAGTAAAGTTTAGTTGATTCTAAGCATCAGTAAACTTAAGTGTTTGCCAAGTAAAGTAGTGTTGTCCAAGTGAAAGAATAGTATAGATGCTATGTGAACAACATGTTGATGTCGAGTGCTAGTAAATGAGTTTAATCAAAGATTTAATGAAACTAAGCTAACTATTCTTTTTAATTGAATTGTGTGAAGCATGTGGATGATAAATATGATGAGCTGGTGGAAAAGAATTCATGGTAAATTTTTTTGAGAAAAATTCAAGGAAGATTGTAGAAGAAGTTTCTAGAAGGGGCTCAAATGAAAAAAGTGGGTAGATTCATTGAATCCTACCTAATCCTACCTAACCTTAAAATGGATGATTGTGGTTGAGAAGAAAAAGTTCTTAATTCTCTATTTATAGAGATAGCTAGTCAAAAGAAAAGGTTTTCATGTTTGAGAACCTAAGGAAGACAAGGAGTCTAGTGTATTGCTTCATTTACTGGTTGAACAGAAGTAACTACATTTGGCATGCAAAGAAAAAAGGCTTAAGAGTATGAATTCTTGAAGAGTAAGCAAGCTATTAGAGCTAAAGTGTGTGAATGCCAAGTAGAATGGAGGATTAAAATTTGTATCTATAATCAACCAGTGAGTTGTAATATGTTATCACATCAAGACTTACTATTACTTTCTAATCATTGTATCAGTCTAGGGGAAATCCTTTGGATTAAGGTTGACCTAAGAGTCATTTGTAAATTTTTTAACTAGGTTACATTTCAAGTGAATGGTCTAATGTCCTCTAACAAGGCTCAACTCCTAATAAGGTTATTGAAATTCTTTAATGATGTAGTGCAAGGTAGGAGAATCCCCAAAGGAGATTTCTTAGCCCCCAACAAATAACCACATAGTGAAAGAATAAATAATAACACATATAATTAGATCCAAAATAATACCAATCTCATAATATAATCATAAGAATTACATCCAACATGCCTATCTATAAGGCCTTCTGGGTTACAACCAAATACATAAGTAATTGTAATAGTAATTCAGAAAGATCCCTCAAAATCCAACCCAAACACTAGCTAGTTTTGATCCACACTCTAGTAGAAACCTCCAAGGAAAATCTCAACTTGTGATTGCAAGCCTGCCAATTAATCTTCTTGTTGTCCAAGCCATAGCTACTAGATCTTCTCAAACTTTATTCAAGATCCAACTGTAAATTGTCTCACATTCGATGCTCTATCCACACTATGGAAATCTTCTCTCATTCATCTACTCCATCTTCCATTCTCTTCTCTAAGATAGATGATTAATCATAATCCTATTGTAAACTACCTCACATTTGGCACTCTATCCATAGACTCATGAAAAAACACACTCTTAAACTGCTTTCCACACTCACTCATCCAAATGAATGAATGAATAATGACAAGACAAGACCCTCTACTTATCCTAAACCAAGCCACAGGTCGCCCACTAGAAAGTTACATTAAATAAACCCTCAAGACACAAGTTGACCTAGCAAGTTACATTAAATAAACCCTCTAGCCCCAAGTTACATTTGATAATGCCACCTATTAAATTCCTTTTCCCTCTTTTATCCATTTTTATTTTTATTTTAAAAAAAAATTCTTCTAATTTTTGTCAATTTCTCTCTCCTCCAGTATTTTTCCTTAAAAAAAAAACAAAATCATTTCCTCCTTTATTTTCAAATGCAAGATACTCCTGCATTAGAGTCCATAGATAGATAGAAAAGTGTGTCCCACGCTTTGACACCAAAAGAAATATTTGCAACCATCTTCATCTTCACCAAAGGCTTCCACTCCAATAGAGGCAAGAAAATCAAGATGGAAATCATCCACATCTACATCACCAAAATCCTAACCATTCAATCAACATGCTTACTCCTAGGAACAAACTAAATATAGTGCTTCATCAGCAACCCTCATCCACATTAGCACTTAGTAAATCCACACCAGTAGAAACAAAATCCATATTGACAACAATATGTAGATCTCCATCAACACATTCCAAACTTACAAGACCAACGGTCTTGTTGCTCACAACAAGATTCTCTACAACATACAAGTCACAACTAATAGCAATCAGACCATCCATGATTGAGTGCTATCTCCATGTTAGACTCAACCCACTAATAATGTAAACCAATCTCCATCCAAGCATCAAAAAGGTTAGGAATATTCTCAGCAACAACCTCTAGTTTCTCTGCAGGTTCCATATCAGACTCCACAAATTGATAAAAAAAACCAACCTCTTCCACCTTGACCTTGTTATGCCATCTTCTCTCTTGAACAAGTCTCTTAATTGACCACACAACTCTCTTCTATATTGGTAGACTCCAACTCCTCAAACATTTACAAAATTCCTTCCTCACCCTGTCCTTAACTCGATCAACCAAGCTAGATTCAAACTGAGTAGACATCTCAAAAAACCTCCTCTCCAGCACATCATGAAGATTCATAATCATCCTAGGGTCCAATCCTCTTTAAGACATCTTCCAGGATCTTCACAAACCCTATGCAACAAATTACCAACACATCAATCTTCCCAAACAAGATCAACCTTCCATCTTTCTAACCATAGATTCATCTACATGTCCTCCTATGGTTCTACTATAAACTACCTCAACTTCAGCAAGCTATCTATACACTCAAGAAAAACCTTCACCCTAATACCACTTGACATAGTGCAAGGTAGGAGAATCTCCAAAGGAGATGTCTTAGCCCCCAAAAAATAGCCACATAGTAGAAGAATAAATAATAACATAATAGCTAGATCCAAAATAATGCCAAATCTCATAATATAATAATAATATTTTCATCCAACATGCTTGGCTATAAGGCCTTCCTAATTATGACCAAATACATAAGAAATTACAATATTAATTCTACAAGATCCCTTAAGATCCAACCCAAACATTAGCTAGCATAGATCCACACTCTAGTAGAAACCTCCAAGGAAGATCTCAACTTGTGCTCATAATCCCACCAAACAATCTCCTTATTTTCCAAGCTACAACTACTAGCTCTCCTCAAAATTTATTCAAGATCCAAGTTTAATTATCTCACATTTGGTACTCTATCCACAAACTCTAGAAATCTTCTATCACTTAGCGACTCTATCTTCCATACTCTTCTCCAAGATGGATGATTAATCATAATCCTACTATAAATTGCCTCACATTTAGTGCTCTATCCACAAACTCAAGAAAAACTTTCTCTTCAACTACTCTCCACACTCACTTCTTCGAATGAATGAATGAATAATGACAAGACAAGAATCTTATACCAAACCAAGCCACAAGTTAGCCACTAGCAAGTTATAATAAATAAACTGTCAAACCACAAGTCAACCTAATAAGTTACATTAAATAAACCCTCTAGCCACAAGTTACATTTAATAATGCCACCTATTAAATGCCTTTTCCCTCTTTTCTCCATTTTTACTTATTATTATTTTTTTCTACTTTTTGTCACTTTCTCTCTCCTCCAAAAGAATAATAATTTTCCCTCTTCTTTGTTTTTTGAAAAATAATATTTCCCCCTTTATTTTTTGATACAAGATGCTCCTACATCATTTGACTAGGTCACATTTAATAGTGTATATTGTAACCTTGAATAGGGCTGACCTTTCACAGGGCATCACCTTAGAAGAGTGAGAACTAGTAGCTTGTTACTGTGGCTTTTCCCAAATTGGGTTTCTACTTAAAATCCCTGTGTCAAGTATGTTATTGAATCTATTATGTTTCATACTTACATTTTTTCCAGGTTATTTTGACCTGGGACAATAAGCTATAAAGTTTAAGTACTATATAATCTAATGGATGCATGCATGACAAGGTTTTATGGATATTGGTCTACTAAGAAATTAAATTCTTATTTATACATCTAGACCTTGGATAACTAATTCACCCCCCCTCTTATTTATTCTAAAGAATTCCAATAGTCACCACCTCACATTCTCACTTGGGCTAATGACCTTGGATTTTCATTATGTGAGAATACAATGACCTTTGATCTTTAAGCAGTGGTTGATCAAGATTTTCTACTTGAGGCTATATGCAAAGTGTGGCCCACATGGATATGTGGTGAATTCTCACATTTTCATTTTGGCTAAACATTGAACAACCTTTATTGTGAGAATGTGATGACTATTGATCAACTTGAGATCTGACAACTGGAAAAAATATTAATGCTTGCCATACCTATTTTAGAGAGTGAATCAACACATGCTAGCTAGAACCATTTGCTAAGAAAGATCTTGGGTAACTTATAACACACTTTGGTCCAACAAATTCCACATGTCAACATGTTGCAACCTCACTTTGGTTATAACTTGAGTACTTTGGTTTTGTGAGAATATGACACTTTTCAATCTTGATCTAAATTGATAATTGGGAAGATGCTCACTTTCATACTAGTTGAATACAAGAAGGGCCCATAGAGACACTTTTCATTTGTCACAATGTCACACTTTTCAAAGTACTCTAACCTTCATCTTATGACAATATGATAGCCATTGAATTTCCTTTTGATAAAAGGTTAGGAAAGATATAGCTTATTCTATGTTTTGAAGATCCACAAAGATCAATAATTCAATATCAAGTTCATCCAAAGAACTTTCCTATAATCCACCACCACTCAAAAGTTTTAGCCACAATGTACATAACAAGTTGTCCTAAATGATGTTATTTATTTATGTTATAGTGAAGAAATTATAATTACTAGAAAACAAATGAATATTATTGTCAAAATCATCATTTATCATTGGAGAAATTTTTCCTCTTGTTCTTGACATCAATAATTTTGAGTCATCAATTTTTGGATTGGCATGAGTTAGATTTATCAGCAATTGACAAAATAGATTTTATTTAGAATCCTCTTCATCTTGTTTTAAAAATCTTTCCAATGTGACCACTATTTTAAATTCTTTCCATAGTGCTTTTCTCATCTGCTGATACTGTATATTGGCTTTTCTTTCACTAGAGGGAGTTTATCGAGATCACCAACCAATATCATTTAAATTCCTATAAAAAAGAAACAAACAATTGCTAATCTCTTGGACTATTAAAATGTTGTTTTTTAAAACCTTAATAATGTACAAAGCATTTTGATGCATCCACCATATTAACTTTCAAAGGATTGTTCACCTACAAAGTTGAGATTAGATTTTTTACAAAATGCTTGATGAAGTTGGGGGTCTATGTTATCAAGTAGTTTCTCTCCAATAAATCTTATTTCATATATCAATTTATATTTAACATGAGACATTTCTTCTTGAAAGCTTATCAAACATGTTCCTTCTAATTGAGAAAAATTTGTAATTG